>CM026404.1:63166885-63210063 GCA_014843695.1 Archivesica marissinica
TGACTGAGTGTGCCAACATGCACCTGACTGAGTGTGCCAACATGCACCTGACTGAGTGTGCCAACATGCACCTGACTGAGTGTGCCAACATGCACCTGACTGAGTGTGCCAACATGCACCTGACTGAGTGTGCCAACATGCACCTGACTGAGTGTGCCAACATGCACCTGACTGAGTGTGCCAACATGTATCTGACTGAGTGTGCCAACATGCATCTGACTGAGTGTGCCAACATGCATCTGACTGAGTGTGCCAACATGCACCTGACTGAGTGTGCCAACATGCACCTGGCTGAGTGTGCCAACATGCACCTGACTGAGTGTGCCAACATGTATCTGACTGAGTGTGCCAACATGCATCTGACTGAGTGTGCCAACATGCACCTGACTGAGTGTGCCAACATGCACCTGTCTGAGTGTGCCTACATGCATCTGACTGAGTGTGCTGAGTGTGCCAACATGCATCTGACTGAGTGTGCCAACATGCACCTGACTGAGTGTGCCAACATGCATCTGGCTGAGTGTGCCAACATGCACCTGACTGAGTGTGCCAACATGTATCTGACTGAGTGTGCCAACATGCACCTGACTGAGTGTGCCAACATGTATCTGACTGAGTGTGCCAACATGCACCTGACTGAGTGTGCCAACATGCACCTGACTGAGTGTGCCAACATGCACCTGACTGAGTGTGCCAACATGTATCTGACTGAGTGTGCCAACATGCACCTGACTGAGTGTGCCAACATGTATATGACTGAGTGTGCCAACATGCACCTGACTGAGTGTGCCAACATGTATCTGACTGAGTGTGCCAACATGCATCTGACTGAGTGTGCCAACATGCACCTGACTGAGTGTGCCAACATGCACCTGCCTGAGTGTGCCTACATGCATCTGACTGAGTGTGCTGAGTGTGCCAACATGCATCTGACTGAGTGTGCCAACATGCACCTGACTGAGTGTGCCAACATGCACCTGGCTGAGTGTGCCAACATGCACCTGACTGAGTGTGCCAACATGTATCTGACTGAGTGTGCCAACATGCACCTGACTGAGTGTGCCAACATGTATCTGACTGAGTGTGCCAACATGCACCTGACTGAGTGTGCCAACATGCACCTGACTGAGTGTGCCAACATGCACCTGACTGAGTGTGCCAACATGCACCTGACTGAGTGTGCCAACATGTTCTGACTGAGTGTGCCAACATGCACCTGACTGAGTGTGCCAACATGCACCTGACTGAGTGTGCCAACATGCACCTGACTGAGTGTGCCAACATGCACCTGACTGAGTGTGCCAACATGCACCTGACTGAGTGTGCCAACATGCACCTGACTGAGACAAATGGTTGGTTTTCGGGACAGCGTGCGACTCTATATTAAATAGATTTACGAACCGTTCTTATAAGTATTATTGTGCTCAACAATCAACCAATTTAATTTTACTGAACAGTCTTTCTAGCTAGCTACCTCTACTAACAGTCAGGCTATGTACGTTTACTGAACAGTCTGTCTAGGAAACTATCTATACGAACAATCAGGCTATGTACGTTTACTGAACAGTCTGTCTAGGAAACTATCTATACTAACATTCAGGCTATGTACGTTTACTGAACAGTCTGTCTAGGAAACTATCTATACGAACAATCAGGCTATGTACGTTTACTGAACAGTCTGTCTAGGAAACTATCTATACGAACACTCAGGCTATGTACGTTTACTGAACAGTCTGTCTAGGAAACTATGTATACGAACATTCAGGCTATGTACGTTTACTAAACAGTCTGTCTAGGAAACTATGTATACGAACATTCAGGCTATGTACGTTTACTGAACAGTCTGTCTAGGAAACTATCTATACGAACATTCAGGCTATGCAATTTTATTGAATTGACTTTCTGCTAGCTAAGTCTACGAACAATCAGGCTATGTACTTTTACTGAACAGTCGTGCTAGCTATCTCTATGAACAATCAGCTTATGTAATTGATCTGAACAGTCGTGCTAGCTAGCTATCTATATGGACAATCAGGCCATGTACTTGTACTGAACATTCATGCTAGCTAGCTATCTCTGTGGACAATCAGGCCATGTACTTTTACTGAACAGTCATGCTAGCTAGCTATCTCTATGGACAATTAGGCCATGTACTTTTACTGAACAGTCGTGCTAGCTAGCTATCTCTGTGGACAATCAGGCCATGTACTTGTACTGAACAGTCATGCTAGCTATCTCTATGAACAATCAGCTTATGTAATTGATCTGAACAGTCATGCTAGCTAGCTATCTCTATGGACAATCAGGCCATGTACTTGTACTGAACAGTCATGCTAGCTATCTCTATGAACAATCAGCTTATGTAATTGATCTGAACAGTCATGCTAGCTAGCTATCTCTATGAACAATCAGCTTATGTAATTGATCTGAACAGTCATGCTAGCTAGCTATCTTTATTATTGTATTGTGTTTATCATATGTACACTCAGGTTTTGTAAATCAGAGCGTGTTTATATGTGTATTCTGATATTTCAGGTACGTATGTTCGACCACTTCCAGACGAAAGCCCGTTATTACATGGTGATGGAATACTGCAGCCAGGGAAACCTGACTCAGCTACTGAACCACTGTGCACAGGAATGCTACAAGTGGCAGAGTAACTGTCATGCCAGAGACCTGTTCGGCATGCTGACAGAGGGCATGCAGCATATCCACACCAACGGCATCGTGCATAGGTACACCTTATACTTATTACACTGTGTAGTTTTGGAATATATATATATTGTGTGACGTATACAATTTTGTGCTTTGATTGAACATTTATTAAATATTTGTTCTTTGATGTATCGATTACCGTACATACTTACCTAAACGATTGGGATTTACATCACCAGATTATGGTCTCAAAGTGACTTCCCGTTTTTTGGTTTTAATCAGTTTGTTGTGCCTCAATAAATGATGACCGTATACTGAATTAACTCAAAGGGTGTAGCAACAGCATAGACTTTCATAGCTCTGTCTGTAGACTAAACTTAATAGCATTTTGTTTATCAAATCAAATTTATTGTTGTGCATCAGTGCACTTTTTTATGATTTGACATAATTTACAGTGTTTAATTAATTTGTTTGGTCTTTACTTCTGAGTGGTTTCCATTTTCTCAATGACTTGTTTTATTCTTGTAATATAATATGTATGTAGTTGACTGTACATTCATTTGTAGCATATGTCACTATTATAAAATAATTTTTTATCTTATCTTATCTTATTTATCTATCTATCTATCTCTCTCTATATATATATATATATATAGCTATCTATATATCTATCCCATCCCCATCCCACATCCCACATCCCACATACCATCCCCCATCCCCATCCCCATCCCCATCCCCATCCCCATCCCCATCCCCATCCCATCCCATCCCATCCCATCCCATCCCATCCCCATCCCCATCCCCATCCCCATCCCCATCCCATCCCCATTCCATCCCATCCCATCCCCATCCCCATTCCCATTCCCATCCCCATCCCATCCCATCCCCATCTCCATCTCCATCCCCATCCCCATCCCATCCCATCCCATCCCATCCCAACCCCATCCCCATCCAACATCCCATCCACCATCCCATCCCATCCCAACCCCATCCCATCCCCATCCCACATCCCATCCACCATCCCATCCACCATCCATCCCATCCCACATCCCATCCCATCCACCATCCCATCCCATCCCATCCAACCCCATCCCATCCCACATCCCATCCACCATCCAATCCCATCCCAACCCCATCCCATCCCCATCCCCATCCCACATCCCACCACCATCCCATCCCATCCCAACCCCATCCCCATCCCACATCCCATCCACCATCCACCATCCCATCCCATCAAAAGAGAAACACACTAACGCTATTGTATTATATTTCAGGAACCTTAATTGTGACAACATACTGTTGGATACAGAAGGAACTCTGAAGATTGCAGGTATGTATGTATAGGCACCTATCGAAAAATCGACAGACTGGCACCCAGGCTAATAGGCACACTATATTTTAATGAAGCTGTTGTAGATACATGATTTTCGCACGATTTACTAAAATGTATTTTATAAGTAAATTATAATGTAAATTCGTAAAAAAATCGTCTAAGGGTATTTGTTTCTGCTTAATATAATCACGGTATATTAGAATGAGTGACATGTTTATGTAAAGTGAAATATGTAGATTCTCCATTTCACACCCCTACATTGTATTTCTATATTGTTTATATTGTCATTTGAGCTTTGCTCAAATTGTGCTATGTGTGTGTTTTACGTTTATTTATCGCCGCTACCGGTTTCCCATAAGAGCGATGCCTCCTGAAGAGATTAGTCATTTTAGATTTTTGAAAGGAGTCTCCTCTGATTCTATTACGTGCAAGGTGAAACGCACCGACACGAGACCTCGGTTCAAAGTCCCACCTGAAAGACTGTTAATTTTATTAGGGTCAGACGGGGGATTGAACCTGCGATCCCTGGATTACCAGTCCAACGTGTTATCACTGGACTAAAGATCCGTCTGTAAAGAATAACACCCCATCACTATCAAGTCTATATACTGTATACATATACTGTAGCTGTAGCCGTTATGATTGTGCAAATTAGGCAAGACACTTAAATTCCACATTGCCTCTTCTCTCTCAATCGTGGCGATGGATTCCACCAGGAATTAGATATCGATAGTGATTAATATAAGTTGTACGAACTTCTTGCAATCGTGCTAAACTAAAGTTGTATTAACTAATAAACTAACGACTGAAATATGAACGTCATGGTCTATAGATCTATCATCATTCACTGTGTGTCATTGTGTACATACACCATCCATGTCCGCCTGTCATAACGTTCCATATGTTTTCTTCAGATTTCAGTTGCTCCACCAAATTTATCCATGGCCAGACCAGCTTGCTGAGTACATATTGCGGCACTACTGGCTACCAGGCCCCCGAGATTACCAGGCGCAAACCGTATGATGGCACGAAGTCAGATATCTGGAGCATGTAAGTGATTTATATCTGACTATGTCAGGAGTATAATTCTGATAGGACATGCAATATTTGTAATAAGTTAGAGGATGAATATCATTTTATTATTGACTGCTCACTTTATAATTATTTAAGAACATGTTACACCAAGAAATATTACTGGGATATACCTGCTGTAGTTAAATTTGTTAAGTTTAATAATGAAATTAGAAAATGTAAATGCAGTTCGTAAATTATATGTTTTTAAAGCATTTGAACGTCGTATATTATAATGTCAATATCCAATCAGTTATGCTTATGTAATGATGGATACTTATTGTAGTCTCTCCCAGCAATGTTTGTTGATATTTCTGTTCATTACCATACATGCTTCGCTGTGTAATTGTTTTGTATCCTTTATTGATGGCGTGGCCGAGTGGTTATGGTCATTGACTTCAGATCACTTGCCCCTCACCGATGTAGGTTCTAATCCCACTGTGGGTCTAGAATTCTTTCAGGTGAGGAAGCTTTCCAGATGGCTTGCGTACGGTCGGTGGTTCTACACGGGTGCCCGCCCATGCAGGAAATACTTGTTGGCAGGGCATCCGGGTCTTCCTCCAGCAATAATAGCTGGAGAGTTGCCATATGATATACGCTGTTTGTGAGACTTTAAGCAAATGCAAAACAATCAAAACAAACAAACAAAGCTTTACTGATGGGCCTGAAATGGCGTAATACGAAATAAAGATATATATATCTGTGTCTGCTTTACAAGTCCAGGGAATAATTTATTTTTACATTCTTGCTCTATTCATGGACTACCAGGTGCCATATCTGATATTAATTTGCTTTTATTTGTATGTATTATTCTGGCTTGTTAAAAGGTTGTCTTGTTATTTAGGGTGTATAATTCTGTTTTCTATGCTTAACAATCATCGTGTTTCTTTTCCAGGGGTATAATTCTCTGTGATATGCTGACAGGTCGTCTAAATGATGCGCTGCTCACGAACCCAGAAATAAATAAGCTGAGGCTCAGAGACATTAATTCAGCCGGTAATTCACTCGTTATCGGTCTATCATCTTTAACAATCGTATTAACAATAATACATAATGTCAAATATCAACTCCAGCTCTATGGGGTGGAGGAAGACCAAATGTGTACCTTTCAATGAGGCTCGGGTGGATGCACGGGTTTGAACCACTGACTCTATGCGATGGTGGAATACCACAATTGTCTCTTACAATAGTGTATGAGCACGGGTGGATGCACATGTTTGAAACACTGACTCTATGCGATGGGGGATGATCGCACTTGTTCCTCTCGTTAGTGTACGAGGAAAGGGTGGATGCACAGGTATGAACCACTGACCCTATGCGCTAGAGGAAGACCACACTTGTCTCAAACAATAGTGTATGAGGCACGGGTGGACGCACATGTTTGAACTACTGGCCTTCCACATGCAAACGGGATAGCTTCCTCGCTTACAGAGAATGCTACCCATATAGGGCTCGAACCAACAGCAGGCTATGATGTGATTGTTGATTGACCATGATGCCACGTTGGTCTCAGACCCCTTAAAACAAACGTAACACATTAGTTAAACGTTCATACAAAAAAGGCACAAGGCAAGCATTCGTTATAATGTCGTATTAGTTAGTACATGTACATACTCACTTAATACACTATGTAATTTGATGTCATGTTTTCCTAACAGAGTGCAAGGAGCTGGTACGCAGCATGCTAAAACGCAACCCTGACTATCGTCTGACGCTGGCGGGTATTCTAACGAATCCATGGACGGTAAAATGCCGTATTCCCAGACCCGTATCATCGGTAAGTATTAACAGTCTAATTGAAGATAGATCTTAATGAGAGACCTTTCTGGCTGTTCTATTACCTCCCTTGGCAGATAAAGTCCGATTTATCTCTAAATGTATAGCGGTCCTTTCAGTTGGAATCCTTTGTTTGTACATAACCAGATGTTGCGTTATGAATAGATGTGATTTTATCCAAATATGTTCGTTAATTGATAACAAAAGTTTACAGATTTTTTTTATCCATATGGATATACTGTAGGATATCTGTCGAGATAAAGTAACATACTAATTATAATATGAGAAAGTGGAAGACAATTGCTAGTATGTTGTGCAAAGGAAACAACGATAAAAACAGAGGAAACAATTTAAGAGGACCTACACACTTTTAGGGAGTATTCAGGGGCAGTAACTGACCGGCGACTTGTCAACAAATTGTTATTATCTTGTGGGCTGTTATTTTGTAGTAGAACGGAAACTGATATTTTATCAGAGAACTAATATTAAGCTACATGACATAATATTTACAATAAATAATGTAATTATGTGTATAGTTTGTGTGTATTGAACTCTCTTCCCTGTCTATTGATACATGTATAATATGATTACGGACAACTGTTATTGTACAAACAGATATGTGGAAGAAACTTAATGATACACAGTTGTTACACTTGTTGAACAATAAAAGCTGTTCGATTAGCGTAGTGGTTATCATGCTCGCCAATGCAACCCGGGTTCGATATTCTCGGACTGTGAAGTATGTGAGCTGGTATGGTGGTCGCCAGATCGGACATGTGGGATTTATCCGGGTACTCATGTTTCCTCCCACACGTTTGACCACACATATATACGCTTTCATCCGTGCCAACAAAGTGATTAATATAAGTAGTTAAAGTTTGTTTCGCGATCGTTGTTAAATAAAATAAATAAAGTTAATAAACTATGCATTATGAATAATATCATGAATCCCAAGGACAGGTCAATATGCACTAACTATATATGTCTTGACTTGAAATGGCAACTTGACATCATACATTTAGTGTCAACTGAGTTTCCTCGTTAGCTACTATTAATATGTAGTATATTAGTTTATACAAATTTATTTTAGCTCGATTGCGAAACAAGTTATTTCAACTTATATAAATCACTCTCGAGACCTCATTCCTGATGGAATCCATCGCCACGAGGGAGAGAGAAGAGGCAACGTGGAATTTAAATGCCTTGCCTAAGGGCACAATCGTAACGGCTCCAGTGGGGCTCGAACTCCGGACCTTTCGCACCTGAAGCGAACGCGCATCCACTGCGCTATCACGACTTCCACAAAGTGGAATTTAGTGGAATGTAGTATATTATGTTCATGTATTAGTATTATTGTTATTATTATTTATGGTGCTGAAGTTTGGGTGTCTACAATTTGAATGAATATAGTTTTAATGAAATAGATAAATTTCACATTAACATCTGATAGCGGCTTCTTGGACTCCGTAACCAAACACCCACCAATACTATATTAAGTGAGCTTGATAAATTTCACCTTTCTCATATGGCAAAGGAACGATCATAAATTATTTGGATTAAAACTTAATAAATAATCATAATTCTATCATTGATTTTAAACTTTATTTATTTTAACGACTGCGAAGCAAGATCTAACAACTTTTATTAATCACTCACGTTGGCGCGGATGAAAGCGTATATGTGGTCATTAATGTGGTATTCTCTCATTAAGAATGTGTATTTAGAGCAATGCAGCTCAATACGTGGTAAGTGCTGGTTTATCAGAATACTATCTATCTTTGATCATCTTAGATTTACTAACTTTAGATATAATTTTGAATTATTTACCTATATATAAACGTCTTCGAGACCAATTCATCCAAGATTGGCATGATTCTTTTATTTTAAATTTAAGTTTATTTAACGTCGCTACCGGTTGCCCATTTGATTTGAGCGACGGGTAGTTTACCTATCAACACTGGGCAGGCTTTAGCGGTTAACCAGTACTTGGTGCAACAACCTCCGTAAGAAACTACTAACATCTTCATATAAAGAGACACGGTCCTATCTGGGCTCGAATCTGTGACCATCAGTGACATTAGGTTACAGCGGTAAACAAATCTGTGAATTATGTTGCTATAGCATATTTAAATTACCATTTAAATGTGAACCATTCCAGAAGACAGTCACCACCGGAAACAGGACGATTCTACCTGTCCTACCGCCTCCGCCACAGAAAAAACAAACACACAGTTCAGATGATGATGTCATCCATGACGAGTGTATCAATCATGGGTATGTGACCGGGGATACCATTGGAAGCGGCGCGTATGGCATGGTGAAATTAGCGAAGGTGATGCCACCCATGGTGGCGAGATATCCTGCTATGGTTGCACTTGCTGATAGTGATGGGAACGTCAAGGTAAATATATAAAGAAATGATCCGCACCATGACAAAACCAACATAGTGCAGATAAAACACATATGTCATGAACTACCAATGCTAGAAATCTCAGCTATTGTTATCTAACTATAGCTTATATTATTAAATACCATTACGTTTCGAATTAATTACGGTTAAGTTAATTTGCATAAATTGCACGTGCACACATTCGAAGTGTTCTGCTTTACGTTAGAGAAAGTTCATGTCGTGTGCAAATGAAAGTGATTCTCTACATAACGCAAATGTAGTTCATGCGATATACTCGAAGACGAGTACCATTTTATCATTGAATGTTCCTTATATAACGATCAACGAAAGAAATACATTTCAAGATTCTACTGGTTCAATCCGAGTATGCATACATTGCAAACTCTTTTTAATAGTAAAAGTCAGCATGCTATCAAAAATCTAAGTATATTCATTTTTAAAGCTTTTGAATTACGAACAGGATTGATATGAGTGTATAATTATTACGCTTCATTTGAGCACATACTTATTATAAATGATATATCTTTATTTCATAATAAGCCATTTCTAGCCCATGAACAAAGCATCAATACAAAACATTACAACGTGAAACATGTAGGTAATCTGGTGGTGGACACTAATCTCAACAAAGCATCAATACAAAACATTACAAAGTGAAACATGTATGGTAATATGGTGACGGACACTAATCTCAACAAAGCATCAATACAAAACATTACAGTGAAACATGTATGGTAATATGGTGACGGACACTAATCTCAACAAAGCATCAATACAAAACATTACAACGTGAAACATGTATGGTAATATGGTTACGGACACTAATCTCAACAAAGCATCAATACAAAACATTACAACGTGAAACATGTATGGTAATATGGTTACGGACACTAATCTCAATGAACATGTATGGCAATATGGTGACGGACACTAATCTCAACCACCAATGATGGGAGAGACATACATTCTTATAAACAAAAACAACACACATAAAAAAACAACAATTAAAAACAATATTAACTATTCAGTAGATCTGTTTAGATATTGACAAATGATCTACGACGTTCAAATGCTTTAAAAACGTATATAGATAATTTCCGAACTGCATTGCATTAACATTACATATTTAACCATATTAGGTTTATGCCAATAATATGTCTTGATGTAAAATGTTCTTAAATCAGTATATAGTGAGCATTCAATAGTAAAATGATATTCGGATCTGTAGTCCAGTGGTAACACGCTGGACTGGTAATCCAGTTCGATCCCCCGTCTGACCCTAATAAAATTAACAGTCTTTCAGATGGGACGTTAAACCTAGGTCTCGTGTCGGTGCTTTACACCGTGCACGTAAAAGAATCAGAGGAGATTCTGGAATTGGTCTCTGTCTGTATCATGTACTATCCTCCAAAATCTAAAATAACTAATCTCTTCAGGAGGCGTCGCTCATATGGGCAACCGGTAGCGACGATAAATAAACGTAAAACACACCCACAATTTTTGTTTATGGCACTCTTACAGTTCCAATATACATACAGTCTGTCATGCTTATGCATTGATGCCTATATTCATTTTTGTTAATATCCGACGAAACTGTTCTATTTAAGGTTCAAGCTACATAAGCATTGTATATACATGTATAGATTCTGCATTCATACAATGTATATTCATGCACATATTCTACATGTTAATGTAAAGTTCTTGAGTGACAGGCAGTTTACCTTTCCTGGGCAGGCCCCAGCTGTTAACCAGTACTTTGTGCACCAACCTCCGTAAGAAACTGTCAACTTTTTCATATAAATAGACTCGGTCTGAGCAAGGCTCGAATCCGTGACCATCAGACCACAGGGGTGGACAACACTACTTTACTTTTACTTTGTATATATACAGTGGAACCTCTCTTAAGCAGCCACTCTTGGGAAGGGCACACATTGGCTGCTTAAGGGAGGTGGCTGCTTAACGGAGGGAGACTGCTGGACAACTAGAACTTATTTTCAAAGCAAGCATGCCTGGAAAAGCTGTGATAACAATAATCTGTCAATGGGATTGCCTTATAGTATGATAACAACAAGAAATGAGACAACAGAATCTGAAATTTAAACTTTTATTTTTATTAACATTTTATTTATTTTTCAAATTAAACATATGTATGTATATATATACATTCATACTATACAAATAACTATGCTCTCATTATTTTCAGGTCGCGATAAAGGTCTTACAAAAGAAGAACGTATCGCAACGATACTTGGCGTTGATTCTTCCCGCGGAATTGGCTAACCACTCTCATCTGCCGCCTCACAAGAATGTCGTAAGTGTAGCTTTATTTTATATACATCTTCAGATACTGTCACGCCTCTCTTTCGAGTGTTATGGACAGGAGTGCGTGCCATAATATTAGTGAGAGGAAATATAAAACACTACTGAGAATGTTCCGTGTAGATATACAGATGGATATGTAGTCCAGTGATAACACGCTTGACTGGTAATCTAGGGATCGCAGGTTCGATCCCCCGCCTGACCCTAATCAAATTAACAGTCTTTCAGGTGGGACTTTAAACCGATGTCTCGTGTCGGTGCTTTCCACAGTGCACGTAAAAGAACCAGAGGAGACTCTGGAATAGGTCTCTGTCTCTCTAACAAAAACACATAGCTGTAAAATATAGTAGAATAAGAAAGATAAACAGGCGGGTAGTTACCTATACGTAATTGCGTATACATTGTAGCCAACTGTTAATAAATTAATTAGTCCGACAAATGCCATTTAAATTGAGCCCAAAAGGGTTGGGTTCTTTGTAGAATGTCTCAAATCTTCCATTAGAAATAATCTGGCTAGCTTGTGAATTATTTAAGACGGATCTGTAGTCCAGTGGTTAACACGTTGGACATATAATTCAGGGATCTTTCAGATGGGACGTTAAACCGAGGTATCGTGTCGGTGTTTTACACCTTGCACGTAAAAGATCAAGATCAGACTCTGGAATGGGTCTCTGTCTGTATCATTGCACTATCCTCCAAAAATATAAAAATATTATACTCTTTATACTCTATTCTTCCTTTTATACAAGCAGTCATGGGAACGCATAGCAAATATACGTTTGCACACGTGTGTAATAGTTGCATACATGCATATTTACGCATGTGAGCAAATGTGGTCATGAGTTCAATGCTTAAGATGAATGCATGAGGCGAGTAATGCCCTAAGTCTTTGACTGGAGTGTTTCTGGGTAATGGACGGCTTTCCGGACAGTGTGCGACTCTAGTAAATAGAGTTACTACTGGTGAACCGTTCTTCCGTTTCTATAACCATTAATGAGTTCAATAAGCAATCGATGTAATTGTACTGAACAACTGTGCGTAGCTAACTATCTATACGAATAACCGGGCTGTGTAACAGTCTGACTAGCTAACTATCTCTACGTATACCAGGCTATGTACGTTTACTGAACAGTCGTGTTAGCTAGCTATATCTACGAACAATCATGCGCTGTATGTTGGAATCCCACAGGGGGTGTCAAATCATTTCATGTGAGGAAGCTATCCAACTGGCTTGTAGTAGTAGATCGATGGTTCTACATGGTCCGTGTCTGCAATGCTATTAGTGCAGTGGTTAGCGCGCTCGCTTCTCACCAATGCGACCCGGGTTCGATCCTCGGACAGGGATGTATGTGAGATGGTACGATGGTCGCCAGGTGGGTTTTCTCCGGGTACTCCGGTTTCCTCCCACATGAATGACCACATCTACGCTTTCATCCGAGCCAACGAGAGTGATTAATATAAGTTGTTAAAACTTGCTTCGCAATCGTTGTAAAATAAATAAAGGATAAAAAATGCTACTCGGATGGACACCAATAATAGCTGGAGATTCGCAGTATGTTCGTGCAACTTTAAAATCCCCGAAACAAATAAAGAAATATACTTTATTTTGGAATTTTACTGAACAGTCGTGCTAGCGAGATATCTCTATGAACAATCAGGCTATGTACTTTTACTGAACAGCCATGCTAGCGAGATATCTCTATGCACAATCAGGCTATGTACTTTTACTGAACAGCCATGCTACAAAAGTCTAAAATAAAACGTGCGCAAAATAATGAAACTACTAGCATTGACGTTACAAATTAAAATTATCTGAACTATAATGCACTGAAAGTGGCTACTGTGTGAACTATATAGAAACCCGTGGATTAAAAATAAACGAAATAGCATGACAGAGATTATAGAAATACACGCTATATAACTGAATTACGTTTACTATTCAAATCTCAAATTGTAAATCAGAGCGTGGTTATATACATATGTCGGTTTCTACTATTTTAGGTGCGTGTGTTTGAGCACTTCCAGACGACGGAACGTGCATACCTGGTGATGGAGTACTGCAGTCATGGAAACATAGATCAGTTACTCCTCCACCGGGCCAATGAGGGGCACGATGGGATCGGTGAAGACAAGGCCAGGAACATGTTCCGTATGCTGGCAGAGGGGATGCAGCATATCCACCGCAACGGCATCGTGCATAGGTACCCCTTATACTTACCACTGAACAGTTTTCGAAAACATATAATAATAATAAAGACTTTATTTTACGAGAGAACTCATTTAACAAAAGTTAATCTACCACGAGGCCCTCAACATATATACAAATGATAGGAATATAAGTGAAAACTGCATATTGGAAGGAATTATATAGTAGCATATAGAAGCTGAAAAGTAGAGAAACTATATATATATATATATATATATAATATAAGCTCGCTTGCAAAACAAGTTCTTACAGCTTATATTAAATACTCCCAGACCTCATTCCTGGTGGAATCCATCGCCATGAGGGAGAGAGAGAAGAGGCAACGTGAATCTAACAAGGAATGGCAGATCAATGTTAGCACGACTAAGAGTTGGTATTCTCACTTTAATGGTAGAAACAGGTCGATATTTAGGCGAATATGTACAATATATATAACGTCGGTATCATTAACACCATGTCCTCATCAATGTGATTTTCACAATGCTATTGAAAATGTTCTTGACCAAAAATCTGAATCACTTGGGAATGACGCTTTGTTTATTGTTAAAGATGTATACCAGAAATTGTGCACAATTATTTGTAACAGATATAAATGTATTTTAAATTTTACATTGTAACATTTGTAAATACCTTTGATAGCTTGTCTAAGCAGTGACATATATACCCATATGACCAGGTGCTTGTAATATGTATGTATGTGTCAGTCATTTATAGCACATGTCACTATAATAAAATAATTATCTATCTAATATGTTGTCAATAGAGAAACACACTAACACTATTGTATTCTGTTTCAGGGACCTTAAATGTGACAACTTATTGGTGGATAAGAATGGACATCTAAAGATTGCAGGTATCTATAGGCACCCTACAATTTATGAAGCTGATTTAGATAAATGATTTTCGCATGATTTACTAAAACTTATTTATAAGTAAATAGAAGTTCTTAAAACGCATTGTCTAACGGCATTTGTTTCTGCTTAACATAACGATATTCTAATAGAGTGAGTGACAGATTTAAAGTGAAATATGTACACAAACGAGACAAGCACTCATATAAGTGTCTTCCTTAATTGAAATATCTACTTTCGCATAACTGTACTACGATTGTAATACGAACGTCATTGTCTGTAGATCATCATTCAGGAATGTCGTCTGTCCATACACCAACCATGTTCACTTGTCATAACATTCCATATTTTGTCTTCAGATTTCGGATTCTCCTCCACATTTACCCCTGGTGAGGCAGACGACGACACGCAGTCAGATATCTTGAGCATGTAAGTGAATAATATGTCAGGGTTATAATTTTGTTTGCAATACTGATCTGTTGTCTTGTATACCGGTATATGTGGCAGATGGAAATACCACCAAGTGTATAGTATGCTGATAGGAAAGTTAGAGGATGAATATCATTTTATTATTGAATACGAACTTTATAATGATGTAATAATATGTTACATCAACAAATATTAGTAGGATAGCTCTACTATAGTTAAATTAGTTAAGTTAATGAAATTAGAAAATGCAAATACAGTTCGGAAATTATCTGTATATGTTTTTAAAGCATTTGAACGCCGTATAGTATATGTTAATATTGTAATATGACCGGTGTCGATTCACCGATTGTAAATAAAGGAACGGAAAACACGCATGTAGCTTATAGTAGATCTATATATTCTGAACAAGTATACTTTTGGATGTATTTTCCTGTTAACCAATGCACTCTGTTATGACGCTTTTAAATATGAGTGGAGAACCACAGAACGACCAAAATCCCAACATGCCAAACGTTGCGGATCTGTTAATCATACTCGTCTGTGATTTAATCAATAACTACACAATACCTAAACAAGTAAAATACAAGCTGACATATTCTAACTTGTTTCTTATTGTAGACTGAGGTTACCATGTCATTAACTAGCATTACTAATTGGGTCACACATGACCCCCCCCCCCTAAAACCATGTTGCAAGTGGTACAGCATATTGTGGTTTCTGAACTGTTTTACTACAGAAGAGGAAACAATATGTTTTAAAACCTTGCATAGAGCATACGTCAATGAGATGGGCCTATAGTTTGACTTGTCACCTTTTTTAAAAACATTTGCTGACATCCACTGGGATGGCAGTGACCCTCCATTAAGGGATTTTCGGAATAAGGCTTCAATGATAGGGGATAGTTCTTTAGATAGTGATTTAAAGTACGATTGGCTTAATTTGTCAGGACCACTAGCCTTGTGGGGGTTCATGTTAGTGAGAAGATTCTCTATTCCATTTGAACTGACTATAATCTCCTGCATGATTGGGATGGTTTGACCTTTCAATGTTCCATTTGTGTCCTGAATATTCATTTTACAAAGGGAGGACAGTCTTAGTGGGGATTTGGAGCTGAAGACAGACTGAAACTGTTTGTTCAGTGATGTGGCCTTAGCAGCTTCTTTATGGTTAACGTACTGTGTACACTAAATAGGTACTAAGCCTGGACACGTATTATCCTAGAAAACCATGGAGGAAACAGTTATGAAAGAGGTCCTTACAGTGCCGTAGCCAGAATTTGAAAATAACCAAGGCGACGCCCCTCCGCCCCCGAATTAGTTTTGTGTATGCTTGCCTGTGCATTCTAAAGGCAGTTTTATCAGTTTTCTTATATACCTGTCGTTACTTGCTAAATTCTAACCGTGGCGAATGCCTCAGTTGCCTCAGTGTGGCTACGGGCCTGCCTTACCATATCCAATCTGCTATGCTTATTTGTTTCCAATGCTAGATGCTTGCTGTATGTCTCCCCCACGAAAGTGTGTAAGTATTAGTGTGAATTACCAAATTACCACACATGCTTTACTTTGTATCGATATTTTGTTTGCATTTATGCTTTATTGATGGGAAATGCGAAATTCGAGATATCTATCAGGAACCTAGATATATATATGTCAATCAAATGATTCTCTCTCTATGTCTGCTTTACAGGTTCAGTGCTAACTTCATGTTTACATTCTAAACGTCCATCATGGACTATCACTATCAGGTGACATGCTAAATGGCCATCTTGCTTTTATTTGGAATATAATTCTAGATTCTGTGCTAAACGGCCATCTTGCTTTTATTTGGAATATAATTCTAGACTCCGTGCTAAACGGCCATCTTGCTTTTATTTGGAATATAATTCTAGAATCCGTGATAAACGGTCATCTTGCTTTTATTTGGAATATAATTTTAGACTCCGTGCTAAACGGTCATCTTGCTTTTATTTGGAATATAATTCTAGACTCCGTGGGCCATCTTGCTTTTATTTGGAATATAATTCTAGACTCCGTGCTAAACGGCCATCTTGCTTTATTTGGAACATAATTCTAGACTCCGTGCTAAGCGGCCATCTTGCTTTTATTTGGAATATAATTCTAGACTCCGTGCTAAACGACCATCTTGCTTTTATTTGGAATATAATTCTAGACTCCGTGCTAAACGGTCGTCTTTCTTGGTGTTTACATTCTAAAATGCCATCTCTATTCATGAACTATCAAGTGCCATGCTAAACGACCATCTTGCTTATATGTGGGTTTATTATTCTGTTTTCCATGCTAAACGGCGGTCTTGTTTCGTTTTCAGGGGAATAATTCTGTGCGGCATGCTAACTGGACCTCTATCGTTCAAAGAGTTACAACTCACGGACCTAGAGAAGACTCTGTCGAGTATCCGAGACTTCGATTCAATCGGTAATCTATACAATTTTATCATTTTATCAAAACAAATGTTTTGTATGCCCCCGAAGAATTTTTATTTCATTTGATAGTTTTCGAACTGTACGTCCGTCGTAATATCCTTACCAAACAGTCCCAGTCCTGGCTGTAACTTGTTCGGCTATGGAGGAATTTCAGAAATAATACGCCACAAATGTTCGCCATATTTAGGTGATGTATTGTAGCCTACACAAGGAGGTTAAATGTGTAATATAGGTATACACTATTTCCGGTCCGGGCTGTAATGACTTCTGCTTTATTAGTAATATTATATTTAAAAAATCGAATATCTTTGATTCCCCCCACCCCCTGTTTCAATGTTTTTGTTAGACACCAATACTAATATATTCAGAAGCCAAACCGTGTTTCCGTGTATACTCCATCAAAACGACTCAGTTTGTTACGACAACACAAGATATTGCTACGTCATCATCATCCTCATGTCACGTTACTGAACTCATGATAAAACCCGTATGCAATCAAGGAAGACCACATTTGTTCCTCGCACTAGTGTATGAAGCATGAATGGACGTACGGATTTGAACCACTGGCTGTCCACATGCAAATGGGATAGCTTCCTCACTTATAGAGAAATGTATGCAAACATAGCTCGAACCCACACAGCGGCTATGATTTGACTATTGATTGACAGTAACTGTTAGCGATGCCAATCAGACTTTGAGATCCCTAATTAGACGTACCTACAAAACAGACACAAATATGTACTCGCTTAATACACTTTGTAATTTCATATTTTGTTCTCCCTAACAGGGTCTATGGAGCTTGTACTCAGCATGATAAGAGGCAACCCTGACTCTCGTCCGACGGTGGCGGGTATTCTAAGGAATCCATGGTTGACGGGAAAACGCCGCATTCCTAGTCACGTATCGGAGGTAAGTAGGGAAAGTCGAATTGAAGCCTGGATCTTAATTACTGTAAAGCAGGCGACTTGTCACCAACATGTTATTATCTAGTGGGCTGTTATTCTGTAGTATATAGGAAACTAAAACACTATGAGGGAACGAATATTAAGTGACATGACTTAAGTTTTACATTATAAGTATTGAACTCTCTTCCTTGTCTATTAAATGCATATAATTATAGTGTACTTTGTTGATACGGGTTTACTAGGATTACGGACAACTGTTATTGTACAAAGAGGTGTGTGGAAGAAACTGCTATTCAATAATTACATTTGTTCAACAATAAACTGTGCACTATATGGATAATCGTATGACTCCAAAGAAAGACAGGTCAATATGCATTAATTATATCTCTCTAAACTTGAAATGGTAAATTGACATCATACATTTAGTGTTAACTGAGCTTCCCCGTTAATTAATACCGTTACTATTTATTATTATTTGAATAGAGCAATGCAGCTCCATAAGTGGCAAGAGCTGGTCTAATAGAATATTATCTTTCATTGATCATCTAGGATTTACCAACATTTTAGTGATAACATTGCCATGGGCGTACCGCTAGTCGGCCATCTAAGGCTTTTCGTTGACTAGCTTCTAATCAATCTATTTTATTATTTTTAGTTTACGTTTATTTATCGTCGCTACCGGTTGCCCACATGAGCGACGCCGCCTGAAGAGATTAGTTATTTTAGATTTTGGAGGATAGTGCACAGAGAACCATTCCAGAATCTCCTCTGGTTCTTTTACGTGCACGGTGTAAACACCGACACTAGACCTCGGTTTAACGTCCCATCTGAAAGACTGTTAATTTTATTAGGGTCATACGGGGGATCGAACCTGCGATCCCTGGATTACCAGTCCAGCGTGTTACCACTGGACTACATATCCGTCTTGTCTTTCTTACATATACCTTTGTATACCTTTATTACCTCCAATACTGGAGAGCAGAACAAGAAATTTTCATATATAATTTACATAGAAATCAATACAAACAGAATGTAAAATTGCATAGAATATTACAAATAGAAGTGTGGCAAGCAAGATTACATAGCATATGTTTAAAATAAAATACATTTGGCCAACCGATGAATATGCATGTAAGGGAAATGTTGATTACAGTTGCCAAAAATATAATTAACATAGGGGCATAGCAATAATTGTTACATGTACCGGAGGAATTTAATTTAACACCAGCATGAGGGATATGTCACTTAATGTGGAGGGTGGTACACCATATTGTCTGGCTGCAGTTAATACTGGCAAATCCATGTCTCTAACAGCCTGATATGTATTTGTCAGTGCACTTGGTGAATACAGACGCCATGTTGGAGTTAAAAATAAGATGAAACTGAAGTAGCATAGTTGTAAATATAGACAATAGTATTTTTGAAGTAAAAATGTTAAAAAGCTATAAGGGGAAGAACATTGTATAATGTGTTTATGGCATTGTCACATGACTGTCACGCGACCTTCCTAAGCTGACTATGACATTTCTCACATATTTCTTTATATTTATCTTTGTTTAATGGTTGCTTAGTATACATACATGCGAAATAAAATGTGAATATTTACCTGCCTTTTTCACATTGAAAAGGAATATGGTGAACCCCTAAAACTGGAAACAGACGGAAGTCGAAATCAGGGCGATTGACGATACTTATTTACCTATACATTTGTATTTAAACGTCGTCTCCACGATCAATTCGTCATCAACTATGAAATGTATTATTATTAATAATATTTAATTGCATTTTTTTCATACATTACATTACAATTATAGACACAATAACATACGTAGAAAACAATTTGAAATTATATTAAGATTTATTATTATTGCTGTATACGATTTAATCGGGGGGGGGGGAGCAAATGTATTATTAGTAGTAGTACAGTGTAGTAGTAGTAGTAGTAGTAGCTAGTGGTGTTTGTATTATTAGTGTTATTATTAGTAATATTATTAGTAGTATATAGTGGTTTCTCATGAAGCGTATTATATTGAAGGTTTGAAACCTTAGATAGAGTGTCATTATATTCCAGAATCGATACCAACCCAACCCACCGTGCCAACCCAGACAATCATGCCGTACCAGACCACCGTGCATAACGAAGCCACCGTGCCATCCAGTGCTGCCAACACAGCTCCCCGTGCCATCAAAGACCATCGTGCCTAACCAGAAGATCGTGTCAGCACAGACCACCGCCGTGCCAAGCCACCAGACCATATTGCCATCCCTTGCCAACCCAGCCCACCATACAAAACCAGAGTACCATGCCAAACCAAATCAGACCATCGGGTCAAACCACCAACGTGCCAAACAAGACACATATGCCAAACCAGTGCTAAACGAGGTCACTATGCCAATATGTGCCAAATCAGGCCATCGAGCCACACCTAAACCTCCAATGTGCCAAACAGGACCAATGTGCCATACCTGTATTAAACCATGTGCTAAACCAGGTCACTGTGCTAATATGTGCCAAACCAAGCCACCGTGCTATATGAAGCCACCGTGGCAACACACAGCACAATGTCAACCATGTCAAACCAGACCCACTTCCCTACCCGAGCCAACCTACCTCTCCGTGTCAACCTGACCGCCGTGCTACATCAGACCACCGAATGAGACCGTCGAGTTGAGGTGTAGGAACGGATATAAGAGTAGTAAGTGTATTTGTATACCCTTGTTGTTTAATATTAAGTTATGATTACTTTAGTTTAAACTTTATTTATTTTACAACGGTTGCATAGCAAGTTTTAACAACTTATATTAATCACTCTCGTTGGCGCGGGTGAAAGCGTATATGTGGTCATTCGTGTGGGAGGAATCCGGAGTACCCGGAGAAAACCCACCTGTCCGATCTGGCGACCACCGTACCATCTCACATACTTCCCGGTCCGAGGATCGAACCCGGGTTGCATTGGTGAGAAGCGAGCGCGCTAACCACTGCGCTAATCGGACAGTGATTTCCTTGGTTGGCTGCTTAAGACAGGGTTGACTGTACTGTGAACAGTTGCTACAGAGACACGAATTACAGATTATAATAGTAATAATAAATATATAATACTACCACTAATACAAACAATTAGTTAATTCCAGTGGCCAACACTATAATAACGCAGAGCACAAACCAAGATTACCATGATGTACGATATTGTATATCACATGCACAAACCAAGGTTACCATGATGTACGATATTGTATATCACATGCACAAACCAAGGTTACCATGATGTACGGTATTGTATATCACATGCACAAACCAAGGTTACCACGATGTACGGTATTGTATATCACATGCACAAACCAAGGTTACCATGATGTACGGTATTGTATATCACATGCACAAACCAAGGTTACCATGATGTACGGTATTGTATATCACATGCACAAACCAAGGTTACCATGATGTACGGTATCAAACCAAGGTTACCATGATGTATGGTATTGCATATCACATGGTAGATGTTCCCACCACATACTGTAGCAAACCTCTCTTTCTACTTATATATATTGTCCGGTACAAATGCTCTAACCAGGGTCTATCCTATCATAGACTCGCTGGCGTTGTCTAGGGGGTTTCTCTATGGTCCTACAATAATTTATAACTCAACACAGTCTATCATTTTCCTTAATATAATATAATTTATAACAATCGCCTTTAATTTATATTATTATATGTATCATATATTCGTAATATCTCGTATCTTATTGTTCGCCTCACTATTTCCATATGTTCATAATAGTCCCATATGACTAAATTAATTTCCTTCCTTCATCAAACTATTCCAATAGATATATTAGCCAAAACAATCGTTTCTTAAACGGCCTAATTATCTTCCGTTCACGTATTTAATAATACGACTTTAATATTTAAGAGTTAATACTTCTTTAAATATTAATTTTTCTAACTGTCATAGAAACAGTTTATATTTTAAAAGTGAGTTACATTTATTCCTTAAATGCCTCCTTGGCAGGATAATAATGCACTCTCTTCTTCATCATTTCTCATTTCTTAAATAGCAAAATTAACATCTATAACAGACATAACGGCGCCAAACATCTGTGATGTTATACAATAATATTACTTGTTTCTCTGTCATCAATAAAGCGGCTATTATCTTACATAACTGACCACCTGCACTCAGTAGTGAAAATTATTCCCGCGCAAACAGAGAACTGATAATTTAGGCGCGAAAATAATAGCAGACGATTATACATATTACATAAAATCATAATCTTACATGGTTAACAATGTGTCATATATATAAATAAATAAATGTATTTATATAATACATTTCTATTTATATATGACAATATTTATTCGTGCACATAGATGTTTGTTTTTACTATCTTTTGCACAATACATCACACTTGAAACTTTTGAATTTAATAAAACACTTATTTTTACATAAAACATATTCAATGGCGTTGTACAAATAAATAAAATAAATATCAAAGCAAATTAATAAAAACCATTTACATCATACTACCGTTAACCGTTATTAATTAAACTCCGAGATAATTAGAATAAAAAACAATATCCTAAAATCAATATAAATCTCGGCATAATAATAAATATTAAAATATTACATTCATGAATATAAAACAGTATTTTTAAAACAAACTGATGCACTTTTAGTATAAAATTAACATTCATTTCATACAATCTACTTTCTATCTCGGTCACTGCATTCACTAAAATAGTGCGTAAAAGTCTTGAAAGTAATGTGTTTTCAGTTTCTTCTTAAAATGTCTAAGTTTTTGAGTTTTTGAGTTTCTGATGCTGAGAGGCAACTCATTCTACAGTTTTGGTCCCACAGTACAAAAACGTCTACCACTAAATGTTTTTTCTCTTATTGAATAGCACAACATATAGCACTCACTAACAGAATGGGACAATCGTAAGTTCCGTGTTGGAATCTGTTTGTTAGAATCTCTGTACGATGGTCAGGAGAATTACCAACTGAGCAGTTGTACATAAAAGTTAACATTTTGAATGTACTTCTGGCTTTGATCACAGATATCATAAACATAAGCTGAGTACATAGTTCTGACCTCGGACGAAAGTGAACATCATTACTTTTAGAGGCAATCATTTCATTCCAATAATTTAAAACATTCAGTAGCACATGTAATGCATCAGCATGCTCCGATAGTCTCACAATATCATCAGCATACTCCGATAGTCTCACCATATCATCAGCATACTCCGATAGTCTCACCATAGCATCAGCATACTCCGATAGTCTCACAATATCATCAACATACTCCGATAGTCTCACAATATCATCAGCATACTCCGATAGTCTCACAATATCATCAGCATAGAGCATAATGCAAATGTTCTCATACCCAATTGTGATATCTATAACAAATGTTTTTAGGCAAAGTGACAAGTTATTTATGTATAAATTAAACAAAACGGGTGAAAGTATGCATCCCTGACATAAACCGCATTTGACATCCAACCATTCTGTCGTATGTGTATTAATGCTTACACATGCCTACATACGGAAATGTAGTATTGCTTACTATTGCCTACAAACGGAAATGTATTAATTCTTACACATGCCTACAAACGGAAATGTATTAATCCTTACACATGCCTACCTACGGAAATGTATTAATTCTTACACATGCCTACCTACGGAAATGTATTAATTCTTACACATGCCTACCTGCGGAAATGTATTAATCCTTACACATGCCTACCTACGGAAATGTATTAATCCTTACACATGCCTACCTATATTTGGAAACAAAACGCCCCACGTTACATACTACTTTTGATTTCAGTATGTAACTGAAGTAATATAATTTGCTTGTCAATACTATTTGGATAATATCCAAATTACAAGTCAAGTCTTCTTTGTGACATCAATACTAATATGCTAAGTGTAATTGTCACCTACATGTGAACAATTTATGAACTCACGGAGCAAATAACGGACATGTATATCGATAACATATAAAATTATATAATACATTTATGTATTACATGTATATCAGTGAAGGAAGATATATACATGTATCTCTTTTATTTGTATTGTCCCAAGGCAGAGGGACATTCTATTTATAAAGTAAAGCATCAGTTATTTATTGCCTGACTGTCTCTGATTAAATTATCATTTATAATATCTATGCTTTACTTATAAAGTGTTCAACTTGTCATGTACATTTACAGGTCGCTTTCAAAACAGGAAGATTGGGACAAATGAAGATAATAATCGGAAGTCACGAGGCACCCATTGGCACCACTACTGAATGTCTGTACTATTAGAATGTTTACAAGCGTCTCTTTGATGGAGGTAACGATGTACCGGATATCTTCCCGAAGTATGGAGTGCAATGCAATAGGTGTGGCGGATACCAGACTAGAACTTAGAATACCTGAAGTGTTGTAGGACAATGTCCGCCAGATCGAGATGTCCCTCGGTGGCATCCGGAATGGATAGAGGTTAATTGTATACAAAGCCATGCATACATACCCATTTTTTAAATTTGTTCTGGCAGAAAAAATGTTATAAAAATGTTGGATTTACTAATCATATCAAAATAAGGATAATTTTCAATTTTCATCAGCTACCTATCAGACACAGGGTACAATCCAAGACACAGGGTACAATCCAAGACACAGGGTGCAATCCCATACATAGGGTGCAATCCCAGGCACACACAGAGTACAATACCAGACACATACGAGGGTACAATCCCAGACACATACGAGGGTACAATCCCAGACACACACAAGGGTACAATCCCAGACACACACGAGGGTACAATCCCAGACACATACGAGGGTACAATCCCAGACACATACGAGGGTACAATCCCAGACACACACGAGGGTACAATCCCAGACACATACCAGGGTACAATCCCAGACACATACGAGGGTACAATCCCAGACACACACGAGGGTACAATCCCAGACACATACCAGGGTACAAGCCAAGACACAGGATGCAATCCAAGGCACACACGAGTACAATCCAAGACACAGGGTACAATCCAAGACACACACGAGGGTACACTACCAGACACATACCAGGGTACAAGCCAAGATACAGGATGCAATCCAATGCACACACGAGTACAATCCAAGACACAGGGTACAATCCCAGGCACACACGAGGGTACAATCCCAGGCACACACGAGGGTACAATCCCAGGCAGACACGAGGGTACAATCCCAGACACACACGAGGGTGCAATCCCAGACAGACACGAGGGTGCAATCCCAGACACACACGAGGGTGCAATCCACGATACATACGAGGGTACAATCCCAGGCAGACACGAGGGTACAATCCCAGACACACACGAGGGTGCAATCCAAGATACATACGAGGGTACAATCCCAGGCACAGGGTACAATCCCAGGCACAGGGTGTACTCCCAGACACACGGTTTATAATTAATATAATAAACATGTATCTTTATAATGTGATATGTTTTGTTGCAATATGTCTATCTATCTATCTTCCTTTAATGTCGAACCCATCGCGGGGACGTAGATATGTCTCTTATAATTATATTCAGAATGGCTATGTACTTTTAATACGATTGTTTAACTTTGTCTTTGTGTTATATATATGTACATAGATGACACTTGACTAAAGATGAACACTACAACGTGTTATTACATACCAGACGTATATTAAAATGATTAAAAATATAACAACTATTCTTGTTTTTGTACATGTGTTATCTCATATTGACAGATAATAATTTCCTGGATCGTTTATATCATCTAAGTCAGTTATCTGGGACTGTCTATGCCATCTAAGTTGTGGCTACAAGTCATGTATCTAGGACTGTCTATGCCATCTAAGTTGTGGCTACAAGTCATGTATCTAGGACTGTCTATGCCATCTAAGTTGTGGCTACAAGTCAGTTATCTGGGACTGTCTATGCCATCTAAGTTGTGGTTACAAGTCAGTTATCTAGGACTGTCTATGCCATCTAAGTTGTGGTTACAAGTCATGTATCTGGGACTGTCTATGCCATCTAAGTTGTGGTTACAAGTCAGTTATCTGACATAATTTATTCCACATTCGCTATGGGTAACTTTTATTTTGAGGGTTAGGTCAACCTTAGATGTGGCAACTCCTTTGGTTCACAGGGATTCGGCACGTTTGGGGGTACTAGTATATATAGTTAAGTATATATACTAGTACCCCCAAACATGCCGAATCCCTGTGCTTTGGTTGGTGACCATTGATTGGCCACTCTGGTAATCCTTTCGGTAGATAACCATAGGTCTAGTAACTCCTTTGGTAGATGACCTTAGGTCCGGCAACTTCTTTGGTAAATGATCTTCGGTTTTGTAACTCCTTTGTTATATGACCTTAGTTCTGGCAACCCCTTTTGTAGATGACCTTAGGTCTGGCAACTTCTTTGGTGGATGATCTTAGGTCTGGCAACTCCTTTTGTAGATGACCTTAGGTTTGGTAACTCCTTTGTTATATGACCTTAGTTCTGGCAACTCCTTTTGTAGATGACCTTAGGTCTGGCAACTTCTTTGGTGGATGATCTTAGGTCTGGCAACTCCTTTTGTAGATGACCTTAGGTTTGGTAACTCCTTTGCTAGATGGCCTTAATTCTGATAATTCTTTAATAGATAACCTTAGGTTTGGTAGATGACATTAGGTATGGAAACTCCTTTGTTACCCACGGATTTGGCCTACATCACATGTGGGTAACTAATCGTTGTAAATATATTTAACCAACATCATCCATAAAAACAGCTTTGCGAATTTGCCAATCGTTGATGCATGTTGACTACTGTACACAGTGACCTAAGCTTGTGTTCAACAGTTCAACTTCACAACTATTACCTTAGTGTAGTACAGACTACTGTACACATCAGGCGCGGCGTTAGGAATTTCTGGAGGGGGTTCGATACAAGTGCGACGGCTCGTAGGGCAGGAGCCCGCTAGGGGGGTCGGGGGCATGCTCCCCCGGAATTGTTTTTAATCTCGAAGCTCTGAAATGGCATTTCCTGCATTCTAGAGCTCAACATGTATGGTAAAACAGATGGCAGGAACAAGCATTAGCAGCTTCACAGCTCTCTGTGAAAGTTTGTTAAATCGTGTATCCATCTCACTGATGATGCAGTCAAGACATGGACTGGCAACTGTACGGCGATAATATTCTTCTGGCGTATCAGCGGGCTGATTTTGACGATGGATCTGGCGTTTGGCAATGCGTGGCAAAGACGGATCAACGTTTAGTTTCTCTGCGATGCGTTCGGCTTGTTTGTAGATCTTTTTGAAACCTTCTTCAATGTTGTCACGTGTCGCTTTCATATCAGACGCGGTTTCATCAATCAACTGGTAAGCTTTTACAATGTCTATCGTTCGACCCTGAAGGTAGACGGTAACGCCGTGAAGAGGGTGCAACAGGTAATACAGCGACACCAGACCAACAATAAATCCGAAATCCGTCACAGCTTTAGCGTGAGCAATTGCATCTTTCTTTGATTCCGAGTCCCAGCCTTCCGTAAACGCCTTATCAAAATCATCCATGTCCGGGTGAGTACCACTGATGATATCAAAGCACTCTACCAGGAATGGTAGGGCCAGGTAGAAATGCTCATAAGCGGTATCACGCTCCGACCAACGGGTCTTGCACATGCCAATTATCACTTTTCTAGTGGTGGCATTGTGAACGTGACGTTTTTCCGCTATCATTTCTATGAGCCTTTCCCGTTTTGGAGAGTAGTTGAAGAAGATAGCTACATCCTTCATGGTAGCAATCACATGCTGTATGTTATTAGCTTTACAGCTAGCGGCAATGGAAAGATTAAGAATATGTCCATTGCAATGGGTATATGGAGCATTTGGTGCATGCTGTGAAATGATTCCAGATACGCCTTTCTTCTCGCTAGACATGTTTGAGGCACCATCATAACACTGCCCCTGAAGCTGATGAATATCCAAACCAACGTTTTTATGGAACTCCAGGATGGCATTAGCGATAGCTTCGCCAGTAATTCTATGAACTCAACGAACTCCTCTCGTATCTGTTTCTCTTCGTCTACAAAGCGAAAGCAAACTGATAGAATTTCATCATTGCTTGATGTTACCTCATCCACCATTACAGTGTGAAAACCTGATTTCTTAATCTCTGTAATAATATCTGCTTGGATGATGGAGTGGCCAATCAAATGAATCATCTCATTTTGCGACTGGTGATGATGATATGAAGCATTCCTTGAGATGGGTTTCATCATATGATCGTACACCATTAACTGAAAAAGTGGGTTCGTTCGCACCCCCCGAACCCCCCTGGCGCCGCCCCTGCACATTGACTTATGATTGTGTTCTACCTAGGGGCAGTACAGATTATTGTACACAGTCACATATGATTGTGTTCTACCTAGGGGCAGTACAGACTACTGTACACATTGACCTATGATTGTGTTCTACCTAGGGGTAGTACAGAATACTACACACAGTGACCTATGATTGTGTTCAACTGTTACCTAGGGTAGTTCAACTGTTACGTAGATGTAGTACAACTCTTACCTAGGGTAGTTCAACTGTTACCTAGATGTAATACAACTGTTACCTATGGGAGTACAACGGTTACCTAGGGGAGTACAACTGTTACCTAAGGTAGTTCAACTCTTACCTAGGTATGGTACAACTGTTACCTAGGAATAGTTCAGCTGTTACCGAGGGGTGGTACAACTGTTACCAGGGTAGTTCAACTGTTACCGAGGGGTGGTACAACTGTTACCAGGGTAGTTCAACTGTTACCGAGGGGTGGTACAACTGTTACCTAGGGCTGGTACAACTGTTACCTAGGAATAGTACAGCTGTTACCGAGGGGTGGTACAACTGTTACCAGGGTAGTTCAACTGTTACCTAGGGGTGGTACAACTGTTACCTAGGGGTGGTACAACTGTTACCAGGGTAGTTCAACTGTTACCGAGGGGTGGTACAACTGTTACCTAGGGGTGGTACAACTGTTACCAGGGTAGTTCAACTGTTACCGAGGAGTGGTACAATTGTTACCTATTGGTGGTACAACTGTTACCTAGGGTAGTTCAACTGTTACCGAGGAGTGGTTCAACTGTTACCTAGGGTAGTTCAACTGTTACCGAGGGGTGGTACAACTGTTACCAGGGTAGTTCAACTGTTACCGAGGGGTGGTACAACTGTTACCTAGGGTAGTTCAACTGTTACCGAGGGGTGGTTCAACTGTTACCTAGGGTAGTTCAACTGTTACCGAGGGGTGGTACAACTGTTACCTAGGGTAGTTCAACTGTTACTGAGGGGTGGTACAACTGTTACCAGGGTAGTTCAACTGTTACCGAGGGGTGGTACAACTGTTACCAGGGTAGTTCAACTGTTACCGAGGGTAGTTCAACTGTTACCGAGGGGTGGTACAACTGTTACCTATGGGCTCATAGCAGAACATACGGTGCACAATTTAGATGACAATTGTAGAAGCATTCATTACCAGCAAACAGCTAATCTGGTAGCAGATGTCTTCTAGCATTTTGATCTATCACTGTTAAACAGTGAGACACTATTCTGTAAATATTTGTTTGATTTGTACATCAACAACATATACGATATGTATTGCTATGTGGCTCCGGACGGGAATAAATATGTTGGTGTCATATCCGATTTAAAATTAAATAAAAATATAATATGACATGGAACTGCGAATATTTAATCCACCTTTAACGCTCTGCATGCTGAGCAGAAACCTATTATAAATAGTTCAAATAATTCCGTTTTCTTATATGTAGCTAAAAACTCGGGAAATATGTCATAGAATTTCTTTAGAATCGACACAATTCTAATGAAATTTCACGACATATTTGACTTATTTCAGCGTGAAAAGAGTTAATGATGTAAAACGAAAAAGAGCACACATTTATTCAATTTCATGAAATGCCTCATTGTATGACAGAATAATTATGTGCCTCAGCGATTGCGACTTTAAACAAAATGTACAAGGCCTCATTGTAATGGTACATTTAATTGAATGAGAACGGACAATTCAAGGAGCACAGACAATTCAAGGAGCACATACAATTCAAGGAGCACAGACAATTCAAAGAGCACAGATAATTCAAGCAGCAAAGACAATTCAAGCAGCACAGGCAATTCAAGCAGCACAGGCAATTCAAGGAGCACATACAATTCAAGCAGCACAGGCAATTCACGGAGCACATACAATTCAAGCAGCACAGGCAATTCAAGCAGCACAGGCAATTCAATGAGCACAGACAATTCAATGAGCAAATACCGTTTTATGAGTACATACGGTGTAGGAGCATATACATTTAAAAGAGCACAGCCAACTGCAGGAGCACAGCTAATTCATTCAATGAGCACAGGCAATTGTAGGAGCACAGACAATTAATTCAATGAGCACAAATAGGTGTAGGAGTACAGCCAAGTGTAGGAGTACAGGCAATTGTAGGAGCACATATATTTATAGGAGCACTGGCAATTCAAGGGAGGAGTGTATACAATGCAAAGAGCAGACACTTAATTCAAGGAGCACAGACAATTGTATGAGTATAGCCAATTGTAGGAGCACAGGCAATTGTAGGAGCACATATATTTATAGGAGCACTAGCAATTCAAGGGAGGAGTGTATACAATGCAAAGAGCAGACACTTAATTCAAGTAGCACAGACAAGTGTATGAGTATAGCCAATTGTAGGAGCACGGGCAATTGTAGGAGCACATATACTTATAGGAGCACTTGCAATTCAAGGAATGAGTATATACATGTACCATTCAAGGAGCACAGACAATTAATTCAAGGAGCATAGACAATTGTAGGAGCATAGACAAGTGTAGGAGCACAGACAATTAATTCAAGGAGCACATACAATTGTAGGAGACTAGCCAATTGTAGGAGCACAGGCAATTTTAGGCGCACATATAATTATATGAGCACTGGCAATTCAAGGGAGGAGTATATACAATTCAAGGAGCACAGGCAATTAATTCAATGAGCACTGCTAGTTGTAGGAGCACAGCCAATTAATTCAAGGAGCACATACAATTGTAGGAGTATAGCCAATTGTAGGAGCACAGGCAATTTTAGGCGCACATATAATTATATGAGCACTGGCAATTCAAGGGAGGAGTATATACAATTCAAGGAGCACAGACAATTAATTCAAGGAGCACATACAATTGTAGGAGTATAGCCAATTGTAGGAGCACAGGCAATTTTAGGCGCACATATAATTATATGAGCACTGGCAATTCAAGGGAGGAGTATATACAATTCAAGGAGCACAGACAATTAATTCAATGAGCACACTAGTTGTAGGAGCACAGACAATTAATTCAAGGAGCACAGCCAATTGTATGATCATAGACAATTGTAGGAAAACAGACAGTTATAGGAGCACAGGCAATTCATTCACTGAACACAGGCAATTGTAAGAGCACAGACAATAACTTATTTGAGGTTACCCTCTTCTCGAGGTATTGCTGTGAGGCCCTCGGTGGTGTTACTATGACGGAACATACAACAGGAAACAACATTTATATTATATATTTAAATTGTTTATCAACCATTTGGGTGTGTATATGTTATTAATGAAATGTATGCAATATTAACAGCTTACACGTCAGTACGTACATTCAGTTTCATACCCAGGAAAAGAAATATGAACATATTCAGATTAAGCAGCACTAACACATTTGATACGCAATGTAGTTTATTTCATTTGACCGTGATATCAAAGTCCATTAAAAAATCCCTCTTAGAAGATTGTTACACATAGAATCACCCCCAGAACCTCAGAAATATTGAATACGATGTAGTGACGTCATCTTAATTACCGGCGCCCATATTTATATATTTAACCCAGTCGTGTGATCTAAACAGTGAGTGATTCTTGAAACTGGGTCATCAGACACTATCAAACATTGGAATTGTTCGATTATTGCAAGATCACCGTCTACAAATAGACAAAATTATATATGATGGGTGTACGTGAGGCTAGTTTCTATCTGCTAATTTAGTAACTTGCTCCTTTCACTATTGGTAACAGAAACATGAAGAACCTGACACCCATTGCTGTTCCCAGATCTGCATAGTGCTGAGATAATCCTGTAATATGTGTGAGTCATGCTGGGAGAGAGAGAGAGAGAGAGAGAAGAGAGAGGAGAGAGAGAAGAGAGAGGGAGAGAGGAGAAGAGAGAGAGAGCGGAGAGAGAAGAGAGAGAGAGAGAGAGGAGAGAGAGAGAGAGAGAGAGGAGAGAGAGAGAGAGAGAGGAGAGAGAGAGAGAGAGAGAGGGAGAGAGAGAGAGAGAGAGAGAGAGAGAGAGCGAGCGAGAGAGGAGGAGGAAGGGAGGGTTATCCCACTGAGCACCATTAAGGGCACCGATGGGCACCCGGTTAACGTGGGTTCGATTCCCCACATGAAATCATATACATGTAACTACTGTGTGGCGTCCGTGGTCCAATGGTAGGGCGTCGGATTTGGAATCGAACGGTCCCGGGTTCGATACTCGGAAAGGCCACGTATGTAGTGTCATTGAGCAAGGCACCTCACACACATTGATTAGTACTGGTTAATCGCTTAGGTCGGCTAAGCCTGCCCAGAGAGGGGTTTGACATTAATGGAACATACATACATACAACTACTTTACAGTTGGAATAGTTGTTTTAGACCTATATAATTATGTGCACACAATTTGATGACGTTTTACACCACCGAACTCTGGATTTGGAACGAATATACAAACATTTACAAAACATGACAGAAAGACATTGCTTGAAGCGTTTGGGGTGCCACAAAAAATATAAACTGATTTGGCTGGATAGGAATGAGGTACAGTCTTGACTCTCTTTTGACAAGCTATATTCGTACTCACAACGTGTGATACTCTGACTGCCGACCTTTGTTAGCAGACTGAACTCAACTTTCTCTCTAAAGTCTAAGTGAGTAAGTCTAATTCTTGATACTCTCTGCTTTTAACTATATAGATGCATAGGTACCCTGAAGTATTGAGTTCCTCATATAAACGGGCAGCGTTGCGATAGCTGAATTAAGATATATCATATAGCTTTGTAGATCCTTTTATTTTTTTAACTTGCACATATCAAAATAAGATACCTACTCAACAAGTTATGGTGGATAAATAAATAATTAACAAGTACGCCATGCATAGCCTTGAAGTCTTGAGTTCCCCATATAAACGGGTGCCGACCCGACACCGTTGCGATAGCTGAATTGAGCAGCAAGGTCACGTGATGAAGCTAAAAATGTCAACAAGAGATTTTTGAAAGTTGTTTTCACGACTTAAGAAAATAATAATATACGGCAAGTGCAATGAACATATTATAATTTATACTGGTCATTATATGTGGGATTTACACCGAGCATAGGTTCCACCACTCTATAAATACAGATGTAAATGGACAAATACGCCAAGCATAGGAATACGCCGAGCATAGGTTCCACCACTCTATAAACAAGCAAATCATTCGGAGAATATTTACACCGAAACTGATATGGTGTATATGAGCAATTGTGGTAGCTATCCGAATTAAAAAAAATCTCTGTGCTTAGGAGCACACGTGTAATGGCTACAGCTGAGCTTAGTCCAAATATTTAGACGGTGACTGACCTGAAGCAAACGGACTACCACTGTGCACTCTCAAGTATTACAATAAACATTAAGTTTAATTCATGGTTCAACAATATCATCATTCTGTATATTTCTTTCCAATTGAGTATCCTCCAAACATATTAATTATAGTACTCAGGGCTCATTCTAGAGAGTGACTTGGGCAATGTAGTCGCCATAGGGACCCTGACTTCACCCCCTAAAATGTTATATGGACACGTTCTTGTTCACTCGAACCATACAATTGTCGGAATGTCATCAAATGTTTACTCGACTGTTAACGCTATAGTAAAACGCCGTGAACTTACAATAATCGCATTGTTTTGATATTGTCTGATGACCTAATTACAAGAATGGTCACACAACTGGGTTAAATATGTAAATAAATGACTTGAAGTGCACCAAACATTAAGGGGACATCACTGCGTCGTATTCAATAAAGCTGAGGTTCTGGAAGTGATTCTATGTTGTGTAACAATCTTATAATGGTGGAGTTTCTTTGAAATGGACTTTATTTGTCGTCCGGCTGTATGTGGTCTCTTTCCAGAGTCCGGCTGTATGTGGTCTCTTTCCAGAGTCTGGCTGTATGTGGTCTCTTTCCAGAGTCCGGCTGTATGTGGTCTCTTTCCAGAGTCTGGCTGTATGTGGTCTCTTTCCAGAGTCCTGCTGTATGTGGTCTCTTTCCAGAGTGCATGATGCCGCATCTTTAGATGGTTTGTGAAATTTGGTTTGCATCGAGTGTTGGTCCACGCACTGAATAATAACTTGTTTGAACTTTCTGTGAACAGGTGACCATTGGAAGAAATCCAGATGTGACAGTGTGTATTTTATCTACTATGATATCAAGATGTCATGCTGTGATAAAGAAATCAAATCCAGGAATTTGGACTATAAAAGACAACAAGGTTAGTTTTCCTTTTGTTCAGGTTCAAACCCCCGTCTAACCGTAATAAAATTAACAGTCTTTCAGATGGGACTTTAATCTGAGGTATTGTGTCAGTGCTGTACACCATGCATGTTAAATAACTCTGGTATGGGTCTCTGTCTGTATCATGCACTATCCTCCAAAATCTAAAATGACTAATCTCTTCAGGAGGCGTCGTTCATATGGGCAACCGGTAGCGACGATAAATAAACGTAAAACACTTAATTTCACATGACCTTGATTTTACTTTTAAAGGTCAACCTCAAGATCATGGCTTATTTGAAAGGTCATGTGAGGTTTCCTATATACTATGTCTATCTTAATGCTTTATTTTCGAGTTACAAGCATGCATAATTTACTATGGAAGTAAATGAAAGGGATGACTTATCTGATCGCCCTGACTACTAGCCTTCATCGATTTCTCTCAAATGGAATCACTTCATCCTATACCAGCTCTCTATGCATGTATATATGCAAAGTTTAATAAAAAAACATTAACAACTTTTAGAGTTATCCTGTCCGCACACAGGAAACACACAGACAGACAGACAAACATACACAGACATATCCAAATGCAATAACCCTATTCCTAACGACAGGTGTTGATATATGTATGTTTGAATGAGATATTCACCCTAAATGTTAATCAATGGCTGAGGATTTATCGCATTATGACCCATGTTTACATTGGCAATTTTGACATGTCTGTACAGGCTTTGTTCTATTGGTATGCACAATGTGTTTGTTTGTGAACCAAAAATCCAAATGATTATCAAAATTGAATATTACATTGTGTAGTAAATGTATAACTGCCCCCAAACTTCGGCCCTCGCCATACAGTCCGACTTCTCTTTTTTTTACCCTATTTGGATTATTTTCTTTGAGAGAACCTGTTATGTTATATATGTAAACAGCAATATATTTAAAATTCAAGTGTACTCTAGAGCGATATACCGGGGCTCAGTCTAGGTCAGAATTGTTGGGAGTAGTCTCAAAACAATGCTATTGGTTTAAATGGTTTTTTAAATTTCAACAAAAATATGGTTAAAATAGTTAATACGCAATATGACCATCACATACCTTAGATAGAAGTAGTGGTCTACAATGGGCACTAGCTTACTGGACAACATATGTGGAGTACATCCTTTAAACTGTTCTCATATTTTCATAAAATTCAGAGTCTGAATGGAGTGTTTATTAATGACAAGAAGTTGGAAGCCCTGAAGCCATATGAGCTGCAGGAGGGTGACCAAGTTCAGTTTGGAGTACGCACAACTCCTGATCAACCGCCCGAATTCCTCTACCAGTACTATCGAGCATATAAAGGAAAGAATGTGAGGAAGGCTAACGATGACGTTGATGGAGCGCATGCTTCCGGGAAAAGAGCAAGATTGGAAGAAAACGAGGCAGAGGTTTATTGTCGTTGTTGTTTATTAAATCAATTTCCTACTCAGAATTATATGTATATATACAATGTATGCAGACATTACTCACATTTACTTGATATTTTTCAAATCTTGGCAGAGTTGTTAACCCATTTCATTCTGGATACATTTAAAGGCTTTTGCAAACAACATAGATCCAGATCAGCCGCAGCGTGGCTTAGCAAGCTAATCTGAATAGCAAACAGCATAGAGCCTGATCAGACTGCACATTCCGTGGTGGCTGATATTGCTCTATGTTCTTTGCAAATACCGTTTGAACGGTATCCAGAATGAAATGGGTTAATGGTGTTGACTACAAATCACTTGCCTCTCACCATTGCTGGTTCGTATCCCACTGGGGTGTCAAATTCTTTCAAGTGAGGAAGCTACCCAGCCGGCTTGCTGAATGTCTTTGGCTTTACCCGGGTACCCATCCATGCCTGAAATACTGCTTTGAGGGACAACCAGGGTCTAATAGCTGGAGAGTCGCCATATGACCTAAGCTGTTGGTGCGACAAAAACAAATGAAAACAGACCATTCAGATATGGACCAACCAGTCATCTGATAACAGATCAGACAGACATCTGATAGAATATTATCTTATACATGTGCAGAAATTTTAACTATTGTTAGTGGAATTTTCTCTGCTATCTGCTGTTGAAAATAGAATGAATATAACTATTAATTGATCGTGTTTCCGTACTTTGAGCAATACTTGTTAATTGTGTTTATTGATTGATGTTTGTAGACAGAGAAGCCGTGTAACAGTAGAGCCGGCGAGCCGACGGGTGACAGTATGGTGACAAGTTCTCAGGCGGACTTGGAGCTTCGCAACAGTCCTAGGAAGAGAGTAGCCATGGAACAAGATTCGCCGTATCTCAAGTACAGGAAGAAACTAGATGAACAGGATTCCAAGGCAGTGGGCAAGTTAGCTGAAATGGAAGCGAAATTGAAAGAAATGCAGCAACTTCTCCAAGTATTAACTATATATCCAGACCTTCTCTAGACATATTCTTACTAGGGATGTCAACGAGTACTCGAGTACTCGATCGAACGTCCAAGTATCGAATACTTTTCAGATAATCGAGTACTCGGTTAAAAAAAATAAAATCAACAAATCTTTATTTTGCGCAAAATACGGAGTTGCCTGTGAACAAATCGTGATCAGTGGGATTAGCGAAACTTCCGCTGTACCAAACAATGCAATATACAGCGTGTCATGGTGATTAACAATACCTCTATATCACACAGAGCCGGCCACAGTGACCGAATAATTAAGGTGTTGATTCAATTTAATTGGTAAGCGTAAGTTTGATGCAAATTATTTTATCATTGTCGTCACTACTGAGGCGGGTCGTCCGATTGTCTGTCGTGTGAATGACATCTTTTGTCTGGTGGTCGGAACTTGTTTTGATGTTATGATTGACACTTACTTGATTACTCAATTTAGAACTTTAAGCAGCTACCCATAGCAGGGCAGTACCAAAATAGTTATATAAAATAATAAATATCGTAACTTTTGCCATTAACGTTAACGCTGTTAAACTGTGAAGAGATATTTAGAATATAATAGTAGTATAGTAATATAAGTGAATTGTGATAATGCCTCCACCTAAATCTGTGGTATGGAAGTACTTTGAAAGACTTGACAACACATCGAAGCAATGAATTGATTAAAAGCAGGACCAATCTGATTGACGAGACAAGAAGCATAATCCACGGTAACGGTAACCGAGTACTCGATCGAATACCTTTCTGAGTACTCGAGTACCAAATTCACTACTCGTTGACATCCCTAATTTTTACACTTTTCATGTTCTTGATGCATGTAAGATGAAATTGCAAGAATCGTAAATTTCTTTTATTTGTGAAATTGGTTACAGCCATATCAGCCTACCGGTATATGTATGTCATACATTCACTGGCTAGACAGTCATTCTGGTAAGCTATGTAATTTTACCAGACCGAATGAAATTTTACTTGATCGATATACGTCTGTTATTCTGTAACGAGAATGTTATAAACAATTGTACGACCAACCATTTATTTACAGATTAGGACTGATTGTCCGATGTTATTTCTGAATGACAGCCTTTATGCAGTTAGATACAAACAGAACATGCCAGTAAAAGCACTAATATAATATATACCGTATTGTTCCTATTTATAGCGCCTGGGCGCGATGCAAAACACAAAAGGGGCGCGCTAATTAGAGTAATTAATTTCTGTAGTATAGGTGTGGAAAATCTCCGTTTCAATATCGGTAATTGCCAACTAATTGGAAGAAACTGCTCGGTGACCTTGCTTTGTCATAATGCGACGCCTACTACGTCATCGTGTGTTACCTAAATCGATAATTATGTTCTGTACATGCGGTACATAATATTATGCCACGTAAATCGTATATACATTTAAAGTTAACCCGTGTTTCTGTGGATTGTTCTGCGTTATAAACTTTTATACAGTGTCTATGTAAATAACTACCCTTGTACTTTCGGTTTGAATAGCTCGAGGCATTGTTGATATTGTGTGAATTCTTCTGTGGAAATAAATACTTTTTTTTATAGCGATACACGTTCAACAAGTGATGCGCATATTATTCATGCATACTTAGTGATTCATGAGCTTGGAGTTTATATATATATATGGATTACGTTAAACAACAGTACTACCGATAGGTAAGCCAATTATTTCCTTTTAAGGGCCATTTCATGTTGCATTTTTACGTGGGGGTGCCTATATTAGAGGTGGCGCTTTAAATAGAAACAATACGGTATATATATATAAAATGAATTGCAAAAATCATGGAATAGTGCTTATAATGGAATGCATCCAAGCCTCACTTTACCGATACATGGACTGAAATAATTTTCTCTATCATCGAGCATTAAAGTGCTTGATAAATTGTATTATTTCCTAAAGCGTCTATTTATTTTAGCTCGATTGTGAAGCAAGTTCCTACAACTTATATTAATCATTTTTGAGACCTCATTCTGAAGGAATCCATTGTGTTGCGATCAATCTGATATGTGAACAAGACCAAACAAATAATATGAGTCAAGCACCGGTTACAATCGTCTAATTGATCAGGGATCATTCTAGAGGGTGATGTGGGCGAAATTGTCGCCCTAGGGACCCTGACTTCGCCCTCTGGGGGCCCCACTTCTCCCTAAAAAAACTTTTAAAAAATTGGGTTTTTACGATTTTCAAACAAAATTGTCTAGTAAGATACACTGGCCCATTATAAAGCACTCCTATTCAAATGTTGTATTTAATGGTTGTACTGTGCATTTTAACCCTATTTTGCAGAAGTATATTAAAGAACATCATTTAAAGAAGCGATCACACGCTTTCTCACTTCTCCCAAACATTCTGACCTAGAATGAACCCTGAATTTATGAACTGTGACAATTTACCTGTCCACAGAAAATAATTTTTGAGAACAATAAATATGAACAATTGATTTTGAAGCTTTATGTTCTTTTTCATTTATACCTTGTCTACACATGTCTGGCACATGTTATCTATAGGCTTTCCCCGTGTAAAATGAGGCTCCATGGCTTGGTGGGACTATAGTATTATTATTATTATTATTATGCCAGATTTGTATAGCACTCTTTTCATACAGAAATTATACGTTCAAAAATGCTTAACATTAATTTAGCATAGTAAGACATTTTTACAACATACAATATAATAGTCAACATTAAGGACAACAATTTGGTAGGAATAAAAAAATAATAATAAAAATAAAACAATGTAAAATGTTTATCAAAAATATTAAGAAAAGTACATAAGAGAATAAAGGTTTAACGATGGAACACACCAAATTAAAATCTACTTCCAAGAAGTGTATCACAGAGTGTAGCCGGTCCAGTGATTGGATCGATCCCTACCTACGAGGCTCCCGCTACACCTGTGATACTCTCCTCGGAATAGACACCATATGACTATTACACCAATACTAATGTTCTAAAATATTTCGTGTGATTTACACTCCTTAGTAACTATAAAACTTCTCGTTGAAAGGAAAAAGATTTAGCTAAAGATGAGATGGAACAAGAATTGAAGGAAGAAAAACAGATACGGAAAAAAGAGGTTCAAATGATGGAAGGGTTGAAAGAGAGAGAAGAACAGCTGAAAAATGAAATGAAAAAGAAGCAGGTAATATATATAATGTCAGTAAGTCAGAGAGAAGTGCTGAAAACAGCGAATCATCTGTTGTGTATTATGCTGGGCACTAGTCCGGATTTCATTATACTATGTTCATTATATGGTGTATTAAGCTGGGCACTAGTCCGGATTTCATTATACTATGTTCATTATATGGTGTATTATGCTGGGCCTGGTTTCATTATACTATGTTCATTATATGGTGTATTATGCTGGGCACTAGTCCGGATTTCATTATACTATGTTCATTATATGGTGTATTATGCTGGGCACTAGTCCGGATTTCATTATACTATGTTCATTATATGGTGTATTATGCTGGGCCTGGTTTCATTATACTATGTTCATTATATGGTGTATTATGCTGGGCACTAGTCCGGATTTCATTATACTATGTTCATTATATGGTGTATTATGCTGGGCCTGATTTCATTATACTATGTTCATTATATGGTGTATTATGCTGGGCCTGGTTTCATTATACTATGTTCATTATATGGTGTATTATGCTGGGCCTGGTTTCATTATACTATGTTCATTATATGGTGTATTATGCTGGGCACTAGTCCGGATTTCATTATACTATGTTCATTATATGGTGTATTATGCTGGGCCTGATTTCATTATACTATGTTCATTATATGGTGTATTATGCTGGGCCTGGTTTCATTATACTATGTTCATTATATGGTGTATTATGCTGGGCCTGGTTTCATTATACTATGTTCATTATATGGTGTATTATGCTGGGCACTAGTCCGGATTTCATTATACTATGTTCATTATATGGTGTATTATGCTGGGCCTGATTTCATTATACTATGTTCATTATATGGTGTATTATGCTGGGCCTGGTTTCATTATACTATGTTCATTATATGGTGTATTATGCTGGGCCTGGTTTCATTATACTATGTTCATTATATGGTGTATTAGGCTGGGCCTGATTTCATTATACTATGTTCATTAGACTGGTACTGTCAACACAATGTCACCATTGACAATGTGCTTTTACATTGTGGAAGTCCTTACAATACATCCCAATAACAATAGTTATTGATGTTAAAACTGGATGTTTCGGATGACATACTATGTACACTAAATAGGTACTAGGCTTGGAAGCGTGTAATCCTAAATGAACCGTGAAGAAAACAGTTCTGAAAGGGGCATTATTGCAGATCCTTACAATATTGATCATTTGTAGCACCTCTGGTCTGGGTACCCCAGAAGGATTAATGTTGATCGTGGTTGCCACCCTGTGGATCGGGCTACCCATACTGATTGATCTTGATTGTTAGTGCCACCCTGTGGACCGGGCTGCCCAGACTGATTGATTGTGGTTGCCACCCTGTGGATCGGGCTGCCCAGACTGATTGAATGTGGTTGCCACCCTGTGGACCGGGCTGCCCAGACTGATTGATTGTGGTTGCCACCCTGTGGATCGGGCTGCCCAGACTGATTGAATGTGGTTGCCACCCTGTGGACCGGGCTGCCCAGACTGATTGATTGTGGTTGCCACCCTGTCGATCGGGCTGCCCAGACTGATTGATTGTGGTTGCCACCCTGTGGATCGGGCTGCCCAGACTGATTGATCTTGATTGTTAGTGCCACCCTGTGGATCGGGCTGCCCAGACTGATTGATCGTGGTTGCCACCCTGTGGATCGGGCTGCCCAGAATGATTGATCTTGATTGTTAGTGCCACCCTGTGGATCGGGCTGCCCAGAATGATTGATCTTGATTGTTAGTGCCACCCTGTGGACCGGGCTGCCCAGACTGATTGATCTTGATTGTTAGTGCCACCCTGTGGACCGGGCTGCCCAGACTGATTGATCTTGATTGTTAGTGCCACCCTGTGGACTGGGCTGCCCAGACTGATTGATCTTGATCGCTTGCACTGTCTGTTGCCTGGTTCCCCAGACTGATTGATATTGATCGTTTGCACTGTCTGTTGCCTGGTTCCCCAGACTGATTGATCTTGATCGCTTGCACTGTCTGTTGCCTGGTTCACCAGACTGATTGATATTGATCGCTTGCACTGTATATTGCCTGGTTCCCCCGACTGATTGATATTGATAGCTTGCACTGTCTGTTGCCTGGTTCCCCCGACTGATTGATATTGATAGTTGGCACTGTCTGTTGCCTGGTTCCCCCGACTGATTGATATTGATAGCTTGCACTGTCTGTTGCCTGGTTCCCCCGACTGATTGATATTGATAGCTTGCACTGTCTGTTGCCTGGTTCCCCCGACTGATTGATGTTGATAGCTTGCACTGTCTGTTGCCTGGTTCCCCTGACTGATTGATGTTGATAGCTTGCACTGTCTGTTGCCTGGTTCCCCCGACTGATTGATGTTGATAGCTTGCACTATATATTGCCTGGTTGCCCAGAATGATTGATGTTGATAGCTTGCACTATATATTGCCTGGTTGCCCAGAATGATTGATATTGATAGCTTGCACTGTCTGTTGCCTGGTTCCCCCGACTGATTGATATTGATAGCTTGCACTGTCTGTTGCCTGGTTCCCCCGACTGATTGATGTTGATAGCTTGCACTGTCTGTTGCCTGGTTCCCCTGACTGATTGATGTTGATAGCTTG
>CM026404.1:63211063-63264510 GCA_014843695.1 Archivesica marissinica
CAGGAATACATTCATCACAATCTCACACCCCTCTCCCTCCTACAGAAATACATTCATCACAATCTCACACCCCTCTCCCTCCTACAGAAATACATTCATCACAATCTCACACCCCTCTCCCCCCTACAGGAATACATTCATCACAATCTCACACCCCTCTCCCCCCTACAGGAATACAGTCATCACAATATCACAACCCTCTCCCCCTACAGGAATACAGTCATCACAATCTCACACCCCTCTCCCCCCTACAGGAATACAGTCATCACAATATCACAATCCCTCCTCCTACAGGAATACAGTCATCACAATCTCACACCCCTCTCCCCCTACAGGAATACAGTCATCACAATATCACAACCTCTCCCCCCTACAGGAATACAGTCATCACAAATCACACCCCCCCCACAAACCCACAAACACACCCCCCCCTACAGTCATCACAATATCACACCCCTTCCCCCCTACAGGAATACAGTCATCACAATATCACACCCTCTCCCCCTACAGGAATACAGTCATCACAATCTCACACCCCTCTCCCCCCTACAGGAATACAGTCATCACAATCTCACACCCCTCTCCCCCTACAGGAATACAGTCATCACAATCTCACACCCCTCTCCCCCCTACAGGAATACAGTCATCACAATCTCACACCCCTCTCCCCCCTACAGGAATACAGTCATCACAATATCACAACCCTCTCTCCTACAGGAATACAGTCATCACAATCACCCCCTCCCCCTACAGTCATCACAATATCACAACCCTCTCCCTCCTACAGGAATACAGTCATCACAATATCACACCCCTCTCCCCCCTACAGTCATCACAATATCACACCCCTCCCCTACAGGAATACAGTCATCACAATCACAACCCTCTCCCCCTACAGGAATACAGTCATCACAATATCACACCCCTCCCCCATACAGGAATACAGTCATCACAATATCACAACCCTCTCCCCCTACAGGAATACAGTCATCACAATATCACACCCCTCTCCCCCTACAGGAATACAGTCATCACAATCTCACACCCCTCTCCCCCATACAGGAATACAGTCATCACAATCTCACACCCCTCTCCCCCCTACAGGAATACAGTCATCACAATCTCACTCCCCTACAGGAATACAGTCATCACAATATCACAACCCTCTCCCCCCTACAGGAATACAGTCATCACAATATCACAACCCTCTCCCCCTACAGGAATACAGTCATCACAATATCACACCCTCTCCCCCCTACAGGAATACAGTCATCACAATATCACACCCCCTCCCCCCTACAGGAATACAGTCATCACAATATCACAATCCTCTCCTACAGGAATACAGTCATCACAATCTCACACCCCTCTCCCCCCTACAGTCATCACAATATCACAATCCTCTCCCCCTACAGGAATACAGTCATCACAATATCACAACCCTCTCCCCCTACAGGAATACAGTCATCACAATATCACAACCCTCTCCCCCTACAGGAATACAGTCATCACAATATCACAACCCTCCTCCTACAGGAATACAGTCATCACAATATCACACCCTCTCCCCCTACAGGAATACAGTCATCACAATATCACACCCTCTCCCCCATACAGGAATACAGTCATCACAATATCACAATCCTCTCCTACAGGAATACAGTCATCACAATATCACAACCCTCTCTCCTACAGGAATACAGTCATCACAATTCACACCCCTCTCCCCTACAGTCATCACAATATCACAACCCTCTCCCTCCTACAGGAATACAGTCATCACAATATCACACCCCTCTCCCCTACAGGAATACAGTCATCACAATATCACAACCCTCTCCCTCCTACAGGAATACAGTCAGCACAATATCACAACCCTCTCCCCTACAGCACCTACAAGAATACAGTCATCACAATCTCACACCCTCTCCCCCCTACAGTCATCACAATATCACAATCCTCTCCCCCTACAGGAATACAGTCATCACAATATCACAATCCTCTCCCCCCTACAGGAATACAGTCATCACAATATCACAACCCTCTCCCCCCTACAGGAATACAGTCAGCACAATATCACAACACTCTCCACAGGAATACAGTCATCACAATAACACACCCTCTCCCCCCTACAGGAATACAGTCATCACAATATCACACCCCTCTACCCCCATACAGGAATACAGTCATCACACTATCACAATCCTCTCCTACAGGAATACAGTCATCACAATATCACAATCCTCTCCTACAGGAATACAGTCATCACAATATCACAACCCTCTCCCCCTACAAGAATACAGTCATCACAATCCTCTCCCCCATACAGGAATACAGTCATCACAATATCACAACCCTCTCTCCTACAGGAATACAGTCATCACAATATCACAACCCTCTCTCCTACAGGAATACAGGCATCACAATATCACAACCCTCTCCCCCCTACAGGAATACAGTCATCACAATATCACAATCCTCTCCTACAGGAATACAGTCATCACAATATCACAATCCTCTCCTACAGGAATACAGTCATCACAATATCACAATCCTCTCCTACAGGAATACAGTCATCACAATATCACAATCCTCTCCTACAGGAATACAGTCATCACAATATCACAACCCTCTCTCCTACAGGAATACAGTCATCACAATATCACAACCCTCTCTCCTACAGGAATACAGTCATCACAACCCTCTCTCCTACAGGAATACAGTCATCACAACCCTCTCTCCTACAGGAATACAGTCATCACAACCCTCTCTCCTACAGGAATACAGTCATCACAACCCTCTCTCCTACAGGAATACAGTCATCACAACCCTCTCCCCCTACAGGAATACAGTCATCACAGCCCTCTCTCCTACAGGAATACAGTCATCACAATCCTCTCCCCCCTGCAGGAATACAGTCATCACAACCCTCTCCCCCCTACAGGAATACAGTCATCACAACCCTCTCCCCTACAGGAATACAGTCATCACAACCCTCTCCTACAGGAATACAGTCATCACAATCCTCTCCCCCTACAGGAATACAGTCATCACAATCCTCTCCCCTACAGGAATACAATCATCACAACCCTCTCTCCTACAGGAATACAGTCATCACAACCCTCTCCCCCTACAGGAATACAGTCATCACAACCCTCTCTCCTACAGGAATACAGTCAGCACAACCCTCTCCCCCTACAGGAATACAGTCATCACAATCCTCTCCCCCCTACAGGAATACAGTCATCACAACCCTCTCCCCCTACAGGAATACAGTCATCACAACCCTCTCCCCCCTACAGGAATACAGTCATCACAACCCTCTCCCCCCTACAGGAATACAGTCATCACAATCCTCCCCTACAGGAATACAGTCATCACAACCCTCTCCCCCCTACAGGAATACAGTCATCACAACCCTCTCCCCCTACAGGAATACAGTCATCACAACCCTCTCCCCCCTACAGGAATACAGTCATCACAACCCTCTCCCCCCTACAGGAATACAGTCATCACAACCCTCTCCCCCCTACAGGAATACAGTCATCACAATCCTCTCCCCCTACAGGAATACAGTCATCACAACCCTCTCCCCCCTACAGGAATACAGTCATCATAACCCTCTCCCCCCATACAGGAATACAGTCATCACAACCCTCTCCCCCCTACAGGAATACAGTCATCACAATCCTCTCTCCTACAGGAATACAGTCATCACAACCCTCTCCCCCCTACAGGAATACAGTCATCACAATCCTCTCCCCCTACAGGAATACAGTCATCACAACCCTCTCCCCCTACAGGAATACAGTCATCACAATCCTCTCTCCTACAGGAATACAGTTATCACAATCCTCTCTCCTACAGGAATACAGTCATCACAACCCTCTCCCCCTACAGGAATACAGTCATCACAGCCCTCTCCCCCCTACAGGAATACAGTCATCACAACCCTCCCCCCTACAGGAATACAGTCATCACAACCCTCCCCCCTACAGGAATACAGTCATCACAACCCTCTCCCCCCTACAGGAATACAGTCATCACAACCCTCTCCTACAGGAATACAGTCAGCACAATATCACAACCCTCTCCCCCCTACAGGAATACAGTCATCACAACCCTCTCCCCCCTACAGGAATACAGTCATGATGTTCATGTCTGGAGTACATCTTAGTTGTCCATGGAGGGATTTTCAGATAATTTGGAGTAAATAATTATATCATAAACATAGTTGATGTGTTACATTCCCATAGCTTGAACGCTATAATTTCATAATCTTGATGGCCTCACAATGATAGGTGACATTGCATTGTAATACTGGTTTAACTTGTTCATTGCAGGAATAAAGAAAGTACTGCCATACATTGATCCGGGAATGCATACAGTCCGAATTAACGGTTACCTTTTACCAGCTGTAATATCCATGGGTGTCACGCAGGAAGAATACGGTACCATGTTGAAGGTATAGTATACAGTTATTTCATGGGTGTTTGGGGAACAGTCAAAACTATTGTCCCGAGGTATCAGGGAAGACTATCGAACTGTTGCCCGAGGCCGTTAGTTCGAAATGTCTTCCCTGATACTGAGGGACAATAGTTTTGACTGTTCCCCAAACACCCATGAAATAACTGTTTTATTACCTAATGCTTTATAACGTTTTTTGTACTCAGAGAGTCCCTATTTTCTAATAAAACATTGAGTTCATCCTCAGTCATGCCTTCAAACCTAGCCTGGGCCATAATTCAAGATAAATTTCTGATTTTCCCAGTTTGTCGGCTGATGACTAATCAATCATCATTTGTAAACTCTTGGTTTTGGTCTAAAAGCCGGTACGCCGGTAAGTATGCAATAAATACAGAAAGGAATTAATGAACGGAAAGGAGGGCTTCACATAATGGATATCGATGACTTCAAGCGCAGTCAGAGCTAAAATGTATTCGGGACGTATTTTTTACTTTGACTTCCATAACACCCTATTGCGCATCCTACTGCGCACAGTGAAAGCATACTCAGAGTATGATTGGTTCAAAAGTCTAGTATGAAACAGTTCAAACTATTGCCCGGTCAACAGTTCGAACTGTTGCCCAGACCTGAGCGAAGGATAAAAAAATGCAATGAAACTGGCAAAAATAACAAATTACAAGTTATATAGAGCATTAGGTAATAATACACACTATCGGATTAGTTACTGATTCTGGGTCTGCTGCTATATGAGAAATTACTATTATTTGTTGATTCAAAATTCTTAATCCATGTTTCTGGTGTTGTTGACCATAATCTATGTTTCTTGTATTTATGGACTGTTGTTAATCCTTTTTGTATGCATGTTTCAGGAACATTCCCATTACACAGATGGTCAGATAAATGGTTGTATGATGGAACATTGCCTGCGCACAAATGGATGGCAAGCTGCTGCTGAATTTGGTATGAACAGTTTTAGCTTTTACTAATCCCCGTTGTTTGGAACAGGGGGGGGGGTATTGTTTTTGGCTGCGTCTTGTGTGTGTTTCTGTGCACATCCTGGATAGCTCAAGTAGTTGTTGACTGATTTTGATGAATGTTTGTGGATATATAGATGGTTTGTCTAGGCGGAAGTGATTAAATATGGAAAGAAATCGGTCAAGGTCTGTGATCCACTCCCAGTGACCTCTATAGTAAACTATGCCCAATGATCTCTATGGTAAACTATGCCCAATGACCTCTATAGTAAACTATGCCCAATGACTTCTATAGTAAACTATGCCCAATGACCTCTATAGTAAACTATGCCCAATGACCTCTATAATAAACTATGCCCAATGACCTCTATAGTAAACTATGCCCAATGACTTCTATAGTAAACTATGCCCAATGACCTCTATAGTAAACTATGCCCAATGACCTCTATAATAAACTATGCCCAATGAGCTCTATGGTAAACTATGCCCAATGACCTCTATAGTAAACTATGCCCAATGACCTATATAGTAAACTATGCCCAATGACCTCTATAGTAAACTATGCCCAATGACCTCTATAGTAAACTATGCCCAATGACCTCTATAGTAAACTATGCCCAATGACCTCTATTGTAAACTATGCCCAATGACCTCTATTGTAAACTATGCCCAATGACCTCTATAGTAAACTATACTCAATGACCTCTATGGTAAACTATGCCCAATGACCTCTATTGTAAACTATGCCCAATGACCTCTATTGTAAACTATGCCCAATGACCTCTATGGTAAACTATGCACAATGACCTCTATAGTAAACTATGCACAATGACCTCTATAGTAAACTATGCCCAATGACCTCTATTGTAAACTATGCCCAATGACCTCTATTGTAAACTATGCCCAATGACCTCTATAGTAAACTATGCCCAATGACCTCTGTAGTAAACTATGAATGCTTGTAGCTCGAAAACAAAGCATGATAAACATACAGATCCAATAAAACACCTATATGAAACCTTATGTGACCTTTCAAATACCCCATGACCTTGAGGATGACCTTTCCTGATCAAATCAAGGTCATGTGAATATCTCGTTAAATATGCTAGATAGGCTCATAGTTACAATGGGCTCATAACATCATATGACCTTTCAATGGGCTATATCATGTGATCTTGTTATGACCGTGAAAGGTCAATCTCGAGGTCATGTGAATATATATATATACCATGATGGGAATATATGTAAAATCGAGTATTTGTTCTCGTGTCGAATACAAGCACCGGGGTTTGCATCTTTCCAAGAGATATCCTCTAGTTCATTGAATTCATTATACCATTTCCTGCATTATAAACTTGAAAAATTGAAAACTATGGAAAACAAATCAACATATTGACAGTATGGAGTTTATTTTCATGTGTCACAGCGAAGCAGTGTACAGAGATAGAAGTTCTAAATATGGACCAGTACGGAGTACCTGACAGTCTGGTGGATGTGGAATTGGACCATGTTATAGAGGTATGGCTTCTGTAATACAAGTATAATGTAGAGGAAACAATGGCAGTAATTCTGTTAAATACATGTGTGAATAGTGACATCATTTAAACATGTGTGAATAGTGACATCATTTAAACATGTGTGAATAGTGACATCATTTAATCATGCGTGAATAGTGACATCGTTTAATCATGCGTGAATAGTGACATCATTTAAACATGTGTGAATAGTGACATTGTCTAATCATGTGTGAATAGTGACATCATTTAATCATGTGTGAATAGTGACATCATTTAATCATGCGTGAATAGTGACATCATTTAATCATGCGTGAATAGTGACATCATTTAATCATGCGTGAATAGTGACATCGTTTAATCATGCATGAATAGTGACATCATTTAAACATGTGTGAATAGTGACATTGTCTAATCATGCGTGAATAGTGACATCGTTTAATCATGCGTGAATAGTGACATCGTCTAATCATGCGTGAATAGTGACATCATTTAATCATGTGTGAATAGTGACATCATTTAATCATGCGTGAATAGTGACATCATTTAATCATGTGTGAATAGTGACATCATTTAATCATGTGTGAATAGTGACATCATTTAATCATGTGTGAATAGTGACATCATTTAATCATGTGTGAATAGTGACATCATTTAATCATGTGTGAATAGTGACATCATTTAATCATGTGTGAATAGTGACATCATTTAATCATGCGTGAATAGTGACATCATTTAATCATGCGTGAATAGTGACATTGTCTAATTATGTGCGTCATAGTTTAGAGTTTTACTATGTCAAGACATATTGTTTTTTCGTGTCGATTTGATAGCGTGATAGCAGTGGTATCGTGTTCGCTTCAGGTGCGAACGGTCCGGAGTTCGCGCCCATCTGTAGCCGTTACTGAAATGTAGCACTGAAATTCCTGATCTCCCTCATGGCGATGGATTCCATCAGGAATGAGGTCTCGAGAGCGATTAATGTAACGTTGTAAAAACATGTTTCGTTATCGAGCTAAACGAGTCGCCATGTGACCTAAGCTGTCAATGCGAAAGAAAAAAAAGAATCATTGACTTACTTAGTAAAACTCTTTAGAAATCATATCAGGAACCACAATGTCCCGAGCTAAAACTACAAATGTGAAACAATGTCCCGAGCTAAAACTATAAATGTGAAACAATGTCCCAAGCTAAAACTATAAATGTGAAACATTGTCCCGAGCTAAAACTACACATGTGAAACATTGTCCCGAGCTAAAACTACAAATGTGAAACATTGTCCCGAGCTAAAACTACACATGTGAAACATTGTCCCGAGCTAAAACTACAAATGTGAAACAATGTCCCGAGCTAAAACTATAAATGTGAAACATTGTCCCGAGCTAAACTATAAATGTGAAACAATGTCCAGGGCTAAACTATAAATGTGAAACAATATCCAGTGCTAAACTATAAATGTGAAACAATGTCCCGAGCTAAAACTATAAATGTGAAACAATGTCCAGGGCTAAACTATAAATGTGAAACAATGTCCCGAGCTAAAACTATCAATGTGAAACAATGTCCCCTGCTAAACTATAAATGTGAAACAATGTCCCGAGCTAAAACTATAAATGTGAAACAATGTCCCGAGCTAAAACTATCAATGTGAAACAATGTCCCGAGCTAAAACTATCAAATGTGAAACAATGTCCCGAGCTAAAACTATAAATGTGAAACATTGTCCCGAGCTAAAACTATAAATGTGAAACATTGTCCAGGGCTAAACTATAAATGTGAAACATTGTCCAGGGCCAAACTATAAATGTGAAACAATGTCCAGGGCTAAACGATAAATGTGAAACAATGTCCAGTGCTAAACTATAAATGTGAAACAATGTCCAGGCTAACGATTCATACCATCTAAGTGACAATTTCTTGTTTATTGTAGTAAATAAAATATAGAATGCATTCAGACATAAATATATACCTTCCAGGTTTTGCTGTCGCCGACTAACTTGGCACATCAGAAAGTGGACCAAACAATTAAGAAGTTGACTGCTATTGGTGTGAACAAGGAGGAACTAAAGAAGATAATGCTGGAGAAGGTATCTTGTTTGATCAGTATTAGAGGGGAATTGTATAAGTTATAGGGACTGCAAGTGGTAGTGGAGAATTATATAAGGTATAGGTGCTGTAAGTGGTAGTGGAGAATTGTATAAGGTATAGGTGCTGTAAGTGGTAGTGGGGAATTGTATATGGTATAGGTGCTGTAAGTGGTAGTGGATAATTGTATAAGGTATAGGGACTGCAAGTGGTAGTGGGGAATTGTATAAGGTATAGGTGCTGTAAGTGGTAGTGGAGAATTGTATATGGTATAGGGACTGCAAGTGGTAGAGGAGAATTGTATATGGTATAGGTGCTGTAAGTGGTAGTGGGGAATTGTATACAGCAGTATAGGTGCTGTAAGTGGTAGTGGGGAATTGTATATGGTATAGGTGCTGTAAGTGGTAGTGGGGAATTGTATATGGTATAGGTGCTGTAAGTGGTAGTGGGGAATTGTATATGGTATAGGTGCTGTAAGTGGTAGTGGGGAATTGTATAAGGTATAGGTGCTGTAAGTGGTAGTGGGGAATTGTATACAGCAGTATATGTGCTGTAAGTGGTAGTGGGGAATTGTATAAGGTATAGGTGCTGTAAGTGGTAGTGGGGAATTGTATATGGTATATAATACAGTGATATAATACAGGTATACTGATTGTAATACAGTAATATAATACATGTATACTGATTGTAATACAGTAATATAATACATGTATACTGATTGTAATACAGTAATATAATACATGTATACTGATTGTAATACAGTAATATAATACATGTATACTGATTGTAATACAGTAATATAATACATGTATACTGATTGTAATACAGTAATATAATACATGCATACTGATTGTAATACAGTAATATAATACATGTATACTGATTGTAATACGGTAATATAATACATGTATACTGATTGTAATACAGTAATATAATACAATACATGTATACTGATTGTAATACAGTAATATAATGCATGTATACTGATTGTAATACAGTAATATAATACATGTATACTGATTGTTATACAGTAATATAATACATGTATACTGATTGTAATACAGTAATATAATACATGCATACTGATTGTAATACAGTAATATAATACATGTATACTGATTGTAATACAGTAATATAATACATGTATACTGATTGTAATACAATAATATAATACATGTATACTGATTGTAATACAGTAATATAATACATGCATACTGATTGTAATACAGTAATATAATACATGTATACTGATTGTAATACAGTAATATAATACATGCATACTGATTGTAATACAGTAATATAATACATGTATACTGATTGTAATACAGTAATATAATACATGTATACTGATTGTAATACAGTAATATAATACATGTATACTGATTGTAATACAGTAATATAATACATGCATACTGATTGTAATACAGTAATATAATACATGTATACTGATTGTAATACAGTAATATAATACATGCATACTGATTGTAATACAGTAATATAATACATGTATACTGATTGTAATACAGTAATATAATACATGCATACTGATTGTAATACAGTAATATAATACATGTATACTGATTGTAATACAGTAATATAATACATGCATACTGATTGTAATACAGTAATATAATACATGCATACTGATTGTAATACAGTAATATAATACATGCATACTGATTGTAATACAGTAATATAATACTGGTATACTGATTGTAATACAGTAATATAATACATGCATACTGATTGTAATACAGTAATATAATACATGTATACTGATTGTAATACTGTAATATAATACAGTAATATAATACATGTATACTGATTGTAATACAGTAATATAATACATGTATACTGATTGTTATACAGTAATATAATACATGTATACTGATTGTAATACAGTATATAATACATGTATACTGATTGTAATACAGTAAAACAATACTGATTGTAATACGTAATATAATACAGTAATATAATACATGTATACTGATTGTAATACAGTAATATAATACATGTATACTGATTGTAATACTGTAATATAATACAGTAATATAATACATGTATACTGATTGTAATACAGTAATATAATACATGTATACTGATTGTAATACAGTAATATAATACATGTATACTGATTGTTATACAGTAATATAATACATGTATACTGATTGTAACACAGTAATATAATACATGCATACTGATTGTAATACAGTAATATAATACATACATACTGATTGTAATACAGTAATATAATACATGTATACTGATTGTAATACAGTAATATAATACATGTATACTGATTGTAATACAGTAATATAATACATGTATACTGATTGTAATACAGTAATATAATACATGTATACTGATTGTAATACTGTAATATAATACATAATATACTGAACATTGTAATACAGTAATATAATACATGTATACTGATTGTAATACAGTAATATAATACATGTATACTGATTGTAATACAGTAATATAATACATGTATACTGATTGTAATACAGTAATATAATACATGTATACTGATTGTAATACAGTAATATAATACATGTATACTGATTGTAATACAGTAATATAATACATGCATACTGATTGTAATACAGTAATATAATACATGTATACTGATTGTAAACAGTAATATAATACATGTATACTGATTGTAATACAGTAATATAATACATGCATACTGATTGTAATACAGTAATATAATACATGTATACTGATTGTAATACAGTAATATAATACATGCATACTGATTGTAATACAGTAATATAATACATGCATACTGATTGTAATACAGTAATATAATACATGTATACTGATTGTAATACAGTAATATAATACATGCATACTGATTGTAATACAGTAATATAATACATGCATACTGATTGTAATACAGTAATATAATACATGTATACTGATTGTAATACAGTAATATAATACATGCATACTGATTGTAATACAGTAATATAATACATGCATACTGATTGTAATACAGTAATATAATACATGTATACTGATTGTAATACAGTAATATAATACATGTATACTGATTGTAATACAGTAATATAAAAATACATGTATACTGATTGTAATACAGTAATATAATACATGTATACTGATTGTAATACAGTAATATAATACATGTATACTGATTGTAATACAGTAATATAATACATGTATACTGATTGTAATACAGTAATATAATACATGTATACTGATTGTAATACAGTAATATAATACATGTATACTGATTGTAATACAGTAATATAATACATGTATACTGATTGTAATACAGTAATATAATACATGTATACTGATTGTAATACAGTAATATAATACATGCATACTGATTGTAATACAGTAATATAATACATGCATACTGATTGTAATACAGTAATATAATACATGCATACTGATTGTAATACAGTAATATAATACATGTATACTGATTGTAATACAGTAATATAATACATGTATACTGATTGTAATACAGTAATATAATACATGTATACTGATTGTAATACAGTAATATAATACATGCATACTGATTGTAATACAGTAATATAATACATGTATACTGATTGTAATACAATAATATAATACATGTATACTGATTGTAATACAGTAATATAATACATGTATACTGATTGTAATACAGTAATATAATACATGCATACTGATTGTAATACAGTAATATAATACATGCATACTGATTGTAATACAGTAATATAATACATGCATACTGATTGTAATACAGTAATATAATACATGTATACTGATTGTAATACAGTAATATAATACATGCATACTGATTGTAATACAGTAATATAATACTGGTATACTGATTGTAATACAGTAATATAATACATGCATACTGATTGTAATACAGTAATATAATACATGCATACTGATTGTAATACAATAATATAATACATGTATACTGATTGTAATACAGTAATATAATACATGTATACTGATTGTAATACTGTAATATAATACAGTAATATAATACATGTATACTGATTGTTATACAGTAATATAATACATGTATACTGATTGTAATTTCAGGGTATTCGAGTTAGTGATGGAGTTCTTTCCAGGGAGTTTCAAGCATTGTTTTCCGAGAAGGTATGCTTTTTGTTGCATCATTTACCAATTGTTAAACCCTTTCCCACACGACCGCCTCCTCGGTCACGGTCACTGACTTGTATACCACAGTAACCTATCACCACTGATGCTCACGGGTTCGAGTCCCGCTCTGAAATTCCGACGCAATGTCTTGAAAACACACTATATATACTGTAGATCTACTGAATATTATATTAAACATTTCGATAAATTATCAGAATACGGCAAAACATTTGGAATTCACAGATTTCAACATTGTACGCCTCACAAAAGTGGGTGTAATTTTAACCCCGCTCGATTATTCTGTAGTAGGCACGTTCATACAGTAGATATAACTATCAAGTTTATATATAAAGCTGGTATACGATACCATAAATTGCGTTTAAACATACCGCGTTAATAGTATGTTTATACGAGCATAATATAGTACAGTTGTATATGCCACGTATAAGCATACGTATTTATTAGGGATGTCAACGAGTAGTGATTTTGGTACTCGAGTACTCAGAAAGGTATTCGATCGAGTACTCGGTTACCGTTGCCGTGGATTATGCTTCTTGTCTCGTCAATCAGATTGGTTCTGCTCAATTCATTGCTTTGATGTGTTGTCAAGTCTTTCAAAGTACTTCCATACCACAGATTTAGGTGGAGGCATTCTCACAATTCACTTATATTACTATACTACTATTATATTCTAAAGATCTCTTCACAGTTTAACAGCGTTAACAGACAAAAGATGTCATTCACACGACAGACAATCGGACGACCCGCCTCAGTAGTGACGACAATAATAAAATAATTTGCATCAAACTTACGCTTACCAATTAAATTGAATCAACACCTTAATTATTCGGTCACTGTAGCCGGCTCTGTGTGATATACAGGTATTGTTAATCACCATGACACGCTGTATATTGCATTGTTTGGTACAGCGGAAGTTTCGCTAATCCCACTGATCACGATTTGTTCACAGGCAACTCCGTATTTGCGCAAAATAAAGATTTGTTGATTTTATTTTTTTTAACCGAGTACTCGATTATCTGAAAAGTATTCGATACTCGGACGTTCGATCGAGTACTCGAGTACTCGTTGACATCCCTAATATTTATACATATATTATACATATAGTATATACGTATAGTAAATATGCATAGCCTGTATATGTGCCCCTACTGTTGTAGCTCATGTAACATCTTTTCTTCAGGAATTGGAAAGTGTCAAACAAGAGAAAATGAGGGTGAGTACTTTATTTCTTTACTTTTAAGGCTATTATGAATCAATTGCTTGGGTTTCATCCCCGTCTGTCGCCTCCATTTCATCCCTGTCTGTCTCCTCCATTTCATCCCTGTCTGTCGCCTCTATTTTATCCCTGTCTATTGCCTCCATTTCATCCCTGTCTGTCCTCTCCATTTCATCCACGGCTGTCCCCTCCATTTCATCCACGGCTGTCCCCTCTGCATATCCCCTCCATTTTGTTCATTGCTTTTCCCTCTGCACGTCTCCTGCATTTCATCACGGACTAACTCACCCAATTCATACCCGACTATCCCCTCCTTTTCATTCCTGACTGACCCCTATGTTTGTCTCCTCCATTTTATCCCTGCCTATTCCCTCCATTTCATCACTGCCCAGTCCCTCCATTTCATCCCTGCCCAGTCCCTCCATTTCATCACTGCCTATTTCCCTCCATTTCATCCCTGCCCAGTCCCTCCATTTCATCACTGCCTATTCCCTCCATTTCATCCCTGCCCAGTCCCTCCATTTCAGCCCTGCCCATTCCCTCCATTTCAGCACTGCCCATTCCCTCCATTTCAGCCCTGCCCAGTCCCTCCATTTCAGCCCTGCCCATTCCCTCCATTTCAGCCCTGCCCAGTCCCTCCATTTCATGCCACCTGTGGAATTTTATTTGCTAAAGCTGTTATTTAATTATGGAGAGCTGTTCGGTGACAGGTTAGTTCTAATGTAACATGTGTACTCTATTCTTGTATTAATTATGGAGAGCTGTTCGGTGACAGGTTAGTTCTAATGTAACATGTGTACTCTATTCTTGTGTTAATTATGGAGAGCTGTTCGGTGACAGGTTAGTTCTAATGTAACATGTGTACTCTATTCTTGTGTTAATTATGGAGAGCTGTTAGGTGACAGGTTAGTTCTAATGTAACATGTGTACTCTATTCTTGTATTAATTATGGAGAGCTGTTCGGTGACAGGTTAGTTCTAATGTAACATGTGTACTCTATTCTTGTATTAATTATGGAGAGCTGTTCGGTGACAGGTTAGTTCTAATGTAACATGTGTACTCTATTCTTGTGTTAATTATGGAGAGCTGTTAGGTGACAGGTTAGTTCTAATGTAACATGTGTACTCTATTCTTGTATTAATTATGGAGAGCTGTTCGGTGACAGGTTAGTTCTAATGTAACATGTGTACTCTATTCTTGTATTAATTATGGAGAGCTGTTCGGTGACAGGTTAGTTCTAATGTAACATGTGTACTCTATTCTTGTGTTAATTATGGAGAGCTGTTCGGTGACAGGTTAGTTCTAATGTAACATGTGTACTCTATTCTTGTATTAATTATGGAGAGCTGTTAGGTGACAGGTTAGTTCTAATGTAACATGTGTACTCTATTCTTGTATTAATTATGGAGAGCTGTTAGGTGACAGGTTAGTTCTAATGTAACATGTGTACTCTATTCTTGTGTTAATTATGGAGAGCTGTTAGGTGACAGGTTAGTTCTAATGTAACATGTGTACTCTATTTTTGTATTAATTATGGAGAGCTGTTCGGTGACAGGTTAGTTCTAATGTAACATGTGTACTCTATTCTTGTATTAATTATGGAGAGCTGTTCGGTGACGGGTTAGTTCTAATGTAACATGTGTACTCTATTCTTGTATTAATTATGGAGAGCTGTTAGGTGACAGGTTAGTTCTAATGTAACATGTGTACTCTATTCTTGTATTAATTATGGAGAGCTGTTCGGTGACAGGTTAGTTCTAATGTAACATGTGTACTCTATTCTTGTATTAATTATGGAGAGCTGTTATGTGACAGGTTAGTTCTAAAGTAACATGTGTACTCTATTCTTGTATTAATTATGGAGAGCTGTTCGGTGACAGGTTAGTTCTAATGTAACATGTGTACTCTATTCTTGTATTAATTATGGAGAACTGTTAGGTGACAGGTTAGTTCTAATGTAACATGTGTACTCTATTCTTGTATTAATTATGGAGAGCTGTTATGTGACAGGTTAGTTCTAATGTAACATGTGTACTCTATTCTTGTATTAATTATGGAGAGCTGTTAGGTGACAGGTTAGTTCTAAAGCAACATGTTTCTATTTCTACAGGTCGACTTCAAAACTATGGGTTATCAGGAGCTGCTTAAATTCGAATCAATGCACAGAAATAACATAGCATTTAAAGTTTATCTGCTAGACAAATCCTACACGGAAAAGGTATGTCCATCCCACAAGAAGTATGTATGTTCTCTCTCCATAACCAGCATGTATATTCACCAGTCATTCATTAAACAGGGTCAATTTTGAGTGGGATGTGTTCCGATTGAAGTCTAAAGTTATACACGGGCAGTATAGTTATACGATGGCAACTTCCGATTGTCAATGTTTTGTGATGTGATAAGTTATCAGATTATGATTGCATATATTTTGTCCAAGCATTTTGACGCTCGCGAATATTGCCCAGAAGCAAATACAACAGGCAATTACACAGTGCAATCATGTGAAGAGACACCCATTTGCTTATTTTGTCCAAATGATTTAATATGTTTGAATGAATACCTGATCCGACTGTGTCGATATTTGTGTACAGGGTGTGTAAAATATACAGTAAATATGTTGTGGACAAAATGACGAAGCACACCATCAGCTTACCGGTATACATCGACAGTTTGTAATAAGCGTACCAGTATACATACACAGTTTGTAATAAGCGTACCAGTACACATCATCAGTTTGTAATAAGCGTACCAGTACACATACACAGTTTGTAATAAGCGTACCAGTACACATCATCAGTTTGTAATAAGCGTACCAGTATACATACACAGTTTGTAATAAGCGTACCAGTACACATACACAGTTTGTAATAAGCGTACCAGTACACATACACAGTTTGTAATAAGCATACCAGTACACATACACAGTTTGTAATAAGCGTACCAGTACACATCATCAGTTTGTAATAAGCGTACCAGTACACATCATCAGTTTGTAATAAGCGTACCAGTATACATACACAGTTTGTAATAAGCGTACCAGTACACATACACAGTTTGTAATAAGCGTACCAGTACACATACACAGTTTGTAATAAGCGTACCAGTACACATCATCAGTTTGTAATAAGCGTACCAGTACACATACACAGTTTGTAATAAGCGTACCAGTATACATACACAGTTTGTAATAAGCGTACCAGTACACATACACAGTTTGTAATAAGCGTACCAGTACACATACACAGTTTGTAATAAGCGTACCAGTACACATACACAGTTTGTAATAAGCGTACCAGTACACATACACAGTTTGTAATAAGCATACCAGTACACATACACAGTTTGTAATAAGCGTACCAGTACACATACACAGTTTGTAATAAGCGTACCAGTACACATACACAGTTTGTAATAAGCGTACCAGTACACATACACAGTTTGTAATAAGCATACCAGTATACATACACAGTTTGTAATAAGCGTACCAGTATACATTGACAGTTTGTAATAAGCGTACCAGTACACATTAACAGTTTGTAATAAGCGTACCAGTACACATACACAGTTTGTAATAAGCGTACCAGTACACATACACAGTTTGTAATAAGCGTACCAGTACACATACACAGTTTGTAATAAGCGTACCAGTACACATACACAGTTTGTAATAAGCGTACCAGTACACATTGACAGTTTGTAATAAGCGTACCAGTACACATACACAGTTTGTAATAAGCGTACCAGTATACATACACAGTTTGTAATAAGCGTACCAGTACACATTGACAGTTTGTAATAAGCGTACCAGTACACATTGACAGTTTGTAATAAGCGTACCGGTATACATACACAGTCGTAAAACAGAATAGAGGACAACTTTGCACTGCGAACAAAATGGAGAGATATCTACATCGACTACCATTCCCAGTTTCCATATTTGATACCGTATTTGTAAGAACGTAGAACGTAACATTTTAGTGGTGTCATTCATCTTTGTTTATGGTATTATTGGCGACACAGTTACCCTGGAGTTGCATACCGTACATACTTGCCTATAAGATGACCCCCCCCCCCCCTACTTTGGTACTGAAATCTGTGGGTTTGGCATGCACTCGCATATAAGACGGGTTGATGAATTGCACACCAGACAATGTATAAATTGCATGTTTGGCCAGTGCAAGTTGAAGAAATGTTCAGTGTTGGAGTGTTTTCCTTTCTAAAACATAATTATGGATAGCATTTAACACAGTTTTGGCACCACTTATAAAACATTAAGCCACTGAGGCCATTCTCTTTATTTCAAAAACCGTCTTATAGGTGAGTATGGACGGTATGAGTGCATTTACGTATAGCTCAATAAAAAGGTACTTTTGTAATTTCTCAGACATGGAGTCCATCAAAAATAGCTATTGGAAATCCATGATGGCGATCATGTTTAATATCTGTTCCTTAATTCTCCTATTGAACTGCTATTGTAAGTCACGCAATTTGTTTTTGCATAACGGTTCACACAAAATTTGTTTTTGCATAACGGTTAACACGAAATTTGTTTTTGCATAACGGTTAACACGAAATTTGTTTTTGCATAACGGTTAACACGAAATTTGTTTTTGCATAACGGTTCACACGAAATTTGTTTTTGCATAATGGTTCACACGAAATTTGTTTTTGCATAGCGGTTCACACGAAATTTGTTTTTGCATAACTGTTCACACGAAATTTGTTTTTCCATAACGGTTATATATATTTCACTGGACTGGGCACCCATCGGTTAATTACATTTGTAAATTACTTTGGTGGCTTACGCTCGTCTTCGCAATCTGAAGTACGCATTCCCAGAATGTAAAACCTGCGGCTATCTCACAATCCCTGTCGTGTACTTACAGCACTGGGACACGTACAAACGGACGTTGCAGAGCATTGACACGTCGTTTCTGAAGTCTCCCTTCATTATAATGCAAGCATCCAGATACTACTTCTTGACGGAGAACAATTTAGAGAAGGCTATGGAGATGTATCAGATCCTTCACAGGTTGGTATCTCATTAACATTAATAATGCATGTGTGTATTCAAAATAATATGCAGTAAAATGGATCCAGATATTGGGGGGGGGGGGCAGTTATCATGACTAACTTTAGACAGATCTGGCAAAATCATGACCCTACTTTAAGATAGATCTGGCAATAGCATGACCCTACTTTAAGTCGGATCTGGCAAAATTATGAAACTACTTTAAGAACACTACTTTAACCCTGAAAATGCCGAATAAATTAGAAGGAATGTACAAACAACATAGATCCAGATCAACTGCGGCATAGCACCGCATCTGATCAGGATCTATGTTGTTTGCTATTCAGCCAAATGTTTTAGGTCCACTATCCGAATAGCAAACAGCATAGAGCCCAATCAGACGGAACGTTCTGTGCCATCTGATCTGGCTCTATGCTGTTTGCAATAGTGATTTTATCGCCGCTAGCGGGCAAAGGGTTAAACACCTTGTACATCCCGAATAATGCTCAATGATCACAACAAGGCTTGCTCACAGATTTACTACCATATCCCACAGCAGCTGTATGCCACCTGGCTTGGGGGAGGTTATAAAACATTTCTCTTATCTCAAACTAACTTTCAAGCTTTCCGATTGGTTACTCTCAAATCTCGGACTCGACCAATCATATCACTTGAGTTTAGAGATATGAGAAGAGTTTAATAGTCTCCGACGCCGAGTCTCTAGTAGCACTATTCAGCCATGGAAGCTGTATAGTGAAGGCAGAATATGGAAGCTAGTCCTTCAAAGTATCCATTTTTCATTACAGAAACTGTGGCTCCTTCATCCCTCAAGTAAATCCGCTGCTAGATCTGGCTGTAGGTTTGTGCAAGCAAGGCCGCTATGAAGGTAAGGTTATGAATGCACGAGGATCATGAGGGACTATTTTCACAACTATTCTGCCATCCCTCAAGTAAATCCGCTGCTAGACCTAGCTGTAGGTTTGTGCAAGCAAGGAAGCTATGAAGGTAAGGTAGCATCATGAGGGACTATTTTCACAACTATTCTGCCATCCCTCAAGTAAATCCGCTGCTAGACCTGGCTGTAGGTTTGTGCAAGCAAGGCTACTATGAAGGTAAGGTTATGAGCATCATGAGGGACTATTTTCACAACTATTCTGCCATCCCTCAAGTAAATCCGCTGCTAGACCTGGCTGTAGGTTTGTGTAAGCAAGGCCGTTTATGAAGGTACGGTTATGAGCATCATGAGGGACTATTTTCACAACTATTCTGCCATCCCTCAAGTAAATCCGCTGCTAGACCTGGCTGTAGGTTTGTGCAAGCAAGGAAGCTATGAAGGTAAGGTAGCATCATGAGGGACTATTTTCACAACTATTCTGCCATCCCTCAAGTAAATCCACTGCTAGACCTGGCTGTAGGTTTGTGTAAGCAAGGCCGCTATGAAGGTACGGTTATGAGCATCATGAGGGACTATTTTCACAACTATTCTGCCATCCCTCAAGTAAATCCACTGCTAGACCTGGCTGTAGGTTTGTGTAAGCAAGGCCGCTATGAAGGTACGGTTATGAGCATCATGAGGGACTATTCTGCCTCAGATTGCACCTTTATTTTAAGCTTTCCAGTTAATGATATGTCCATCATGCACTGCTTTCAAACAGTGAAAGAAACCCTAGTTTGGAGGTGGGGGGCACTATAGCCAAGTGGTTGATGTCGTTGACTTCAATCCACTTGCCTCTGACCGCCACTGGTTCGAATACCCTGGGGTGTCAAATTATTTCATGTGAGGAAGCTATCCAGTTGGCTTGCAGAAGATCAATGGTTCTACCTGGGTGACCACCCGTGCCTATAATACTGCATGAAGGGCACCCGAGGCCTTCCTCCACCAAAACTAGCTGGAAAGTTGCCATATGAGCATATAAGCAATGTTAGACTCCCAAAAACCAACCAGCAAGCCTAGTTCCGCGTATCATCTTCACGCTTCGCTCGATTTAAGTTATGCCCCTTTACTCCACTGCTTTGGTGATGAGAAATGCTTTCAAAAACAATTTCTAGTTGGTTTCCTTGTTGTAGTGTGCACATTGCGATTACTATGAGACGTTAGTATCCAGGTTCGTTTGTTAGTAGCAGGGTGCAATATTACAGCCAATATTATTCTTGTAAAATATCAATTTTATTATTTGAAATGAGAAAAAAGTCCAAGCTTTGGCACTTTCAGTATATATATTTCTAAATAAAATGAACGCAATATGTTTATGGCAATATGTTTATGGCAATATGTTATGTGAAACGACTGCTTTATAACTGGTGTAAAACATGCTCATTATTTACCACTAGATTTCCTTATCAGTTCTGCATATATTAGTAAATCAAGTCTTTTGTTTGCAAATGTTCTCAGGTTTGAAGGAATATCGAAATTTGATCTATTGTGTTAATGCGAGATGAGATGCACGGGAAAAGTGTTTTTGGATCTTGAATCGTGTCGACATGATTGAATCGTGTCACTCTTCATTTTATGATTTCTGCTCCAGATGCTGTCCAATTACTGTCGATGATTGATTACACAAACACTGATCAAGACAAGCGGTTTACTTCCATACCCACTATCCGGGCATTGTTTGGAATGGAGAATGAACCAGACAAAATGGCACTGGTGGGTATTTTTAGCTCGTCTAACGTCACAGTAGCTATTGTGATGGAAGTTTGCATATCTCCCTTCTGGCCACGTCTGTTGAGCTATATTTATTTCACAATGCGATTGCACTATCTATACTAAATCTACTGGCTAATTATTGGTAATCACTTTGTTTAATTTATACAAATTTATTTTAGCTCGATTGCTAAACAAGTTCTTTCAACTTATATTAATCACTCTCGAGACCTCATTACTGATGGAATCCATTGCCATGGAGAGAGAAAAGGCAATGTGGAATTTAAATGCCTTGCCTAAGGGCACAATCGTAACGACTTCAGCGGGGCTCGAATCCGGACCTTTCCCATCCACTGCGCTATCACAACTGCCACTTTGTTCTAGATGTTATATACACTAACATTTAGTCTGCCTCCGTGGTCGAGTGGTTACGGTCACTGACCTGTATACCACTGTAACCTATCATCACTAATGGTCATGGGTTCGAGCCCCGCTCAGGCCTTTTCTCATTTATATGAAAGTCGGCATTTTCTTACTTATGTTTGTGCACCATGTACTGATCCCCTGTAGCCTGCCCAGGAAAAGTATTGTTACGTAAACTGCCCGTCGGCGATATAGCCCAAAATGGTGCTGATGCATGCGTAAAACCCGAAAACACAAACAAACACTAACAATTATACCTAAATTAGTTATTTTACTTGTTTGAATACAAATGTTTGCCATTTTGGATGTCATCTTAAATTTCTCTGTTGGTCGTCGGGAGTTACATTTATAATGTGTTGTAAAACCCGAGTTAATGAGTTAAATACATTATTGCAATACAAGTATTACATAGATTAGCGCAGTGGTTAGCACGCTCGCTTCTCACCAATGCAACCCAGGTTCGATCCTCGGACCGGGAAGTATGTGAGATTGTACAGTGGTCGCTAGATCGGACAGGTGGGTTTTCTCCGGGTACTCCGGTTTCCTCCCACACTAATGACCACATTTACGCTTTCATCCGCGTCAACGAGAGTGATTAATATAAGTTGTTAGAACTTGCTTCGCAATCGTTGTAAAATAAATAAAGTTTAATAGATATAGATTTTAGATGGCGGCACAAGCTCCTTGATTTTTGTTTTTTACACCTTTGACCGACAAGATGGCAGTGTGTTTATAATCATGTGGTATTTGGTTAGTGATTGCAATCTATATATAGATTTCAGATGACGGCACGAGCATCTTGGTTATTCACCTTTGTCAATCTATATCGATTGAAGCATAAATTACAACAACACTACACACATTTAATGGTTTATCGTGTTTTCAATTTCGTTTTAGCCAATGTGATCCATTAGCATTAATAAGATTTCTACATGATTGACCCACAAGATGGTGCCACGCGAACTTTGATCCGTGATTGCAATCTATGTAGTGGACAGTATTTGACGAGTGTTGCCATGAGAAACACCTGGATTATAAGTCATGTGTATGACCACAGAACCATGGATACGTGTTTAACGTTATAATATGTCATAAATGTTCTCTTTCCAGGCCACGACAATGCTAGAAACATTACACACCAGAGGTTACTTAAGCATTCTACAGAGAGGTCTATGTCTTCAATCGTACTGGAATATTGTGTCAGATACGTGAGTACTAAGAGATCTCTATATTAACTCGTGCTGGAATGTCATCTAGCCTCATGGTGGAATGTCATGTCGTACGAATGCTAACAGGTCTATGTCTAAACTCATGCTGGAATGTCATGTCACATGAGTGTTAATGGGTCTATGTCTAAACTCATGTTGGAATGTCATGTCACATGCGTGCTAATGGGTCTATGTCTAAACTCATGGTGGAATGTCATGTCACATGAGTACTAACTGGTCTATGTCTAAACTCATGCTGGAATGTCATGTCACATGCATGCTAATGGGTCTATGTCTAAACTCATGGTGGAATGTCAAGTCACATGAGTACTAACTGGTCTATGTCTAAGCTCGTGGTGGAATGTCATGTCACATGCATGCTAATGGGTCTATGTCTAAACTCGTGCTGGAATGTCATGTCACATGCATGCTAATGGGTCTATGTCTAAACTCATGCTGGAATGTCATGTCACATGCATGCTAATGGGTCTATGTCTAATCTCATGGTGGAATGTCAAGTCACATGAGTACTAACTGGTCTATGTCTAAACTCATGGTGGAATGTCATGTCACATGCATGCTAATGGGTCTATGTCTAAACTCATGGTGGAATGTCAAGTCACATGAGTACTAACTGGTCTATGTCTAAACTCGTGCTGGAATGTCATGTTGCATGCATGCTAATGGGTCTATGTCTAAACTCGTGCTGGAATGTCATGTCACATGCATGCTAACAGGTCTATGTCTAATCTCATGGTGGAATGGAATGTCACATGCATACTAACATGTCTATGTATAAACTCGTGCTGGAATGTCATGTCACATGCATACTAATATGTCTATGTCTTCAAGCTGTCTGTCAGTCAGTTTCACCGTTTACACAATCTTGTGTGTGTAACTCCTCATTCACTCTTGGCCCTATTGGATTCTGACCTTGACTCGCCTTGCTAACCACAGTTTTTGAATTGAATAAAATTTGACAAGAGTTATGGGACTTTGTTTCTTTCGCTATGCAAAACATAGATACGATTCTACAATACAAGCCTCTTGTGTCCACCCTCTCATTTTCGATGGTGCCAATAATTATTGCTTTCATATTTGGCACGGTGACTGGATTCACATATATAGCTTATTTGACCTGAATGGAATATTTTGCTTTACAATTTTTGCACAAGAGTTATGGCCCCTGCCTGAATGGAATATTTTTCTTTACAATTTTCACAAGAGTTATGGATAGTCCGCCTCCGTGGTCGAGTGGTTAAGGTCACTGACTTGTATACCACTGTAACCTATCATCACTGATGGTCACGGGTTCGGGCCCCGCTCAGGCCATGTCTCATTTATATGAAAAAGTTTTCTTACGGAGGTTGGTGCACCCAAGTACTGGTTAACCGCTGGAGCCTGCCCAGGAAAGGTGTTGTTAGGTAAACTGCCCGCCGGGCGCCGGCGATATAGCCCAAAATGGTGCTGATGCAGGTGTAAAACCCGAAATATAACATAACATAAGAGTTATGGCCCTTTTTGTTATTTTCATTTTTAATGCACTGAACATACAAATCTTACTTATCCAAATTCACATTCACTGATTTCACATTTGTCATGGTTACTCGCCTTTGTATGTAGTTCATACATAACCTGCCCCCTGATTTATCTCCCTTTGTTGTTTTCTCATTCTGTATACTAACATCTAGTAACTGCTGAGTCACTGAAATATCATTCATTAACTATGTTAGTGGCCGTATAGTAGTTATCTTATCGTGACAATTTTAGTTTGAGTTGCTGCCATCCACGATGGCAATACTTCATGCACTTGTTTATCTTGTGCCTGGTTGGAGTGGTTTATCTTTTGAGTGATTAATCTTGTTTCTTGTATGATTCTTGTGTGAGTGGTTTATCTTGTTTCTTGTGTGAATGGTTTATCTCGTTTCTTATGTGAGTGGTTTATCTTGTTTCTTGTGTAAATGGTTTATCTTGTGTGAGTAGTTTATCTTGTTGCCCATGTGAGTGGTTTATCTTGTTTCCTGTGTGAGTGGTTTATCTTGTTTCTAGTGTGAGTAGTTTATCTTGTTTCTCGTGTGAGTAGTTTATCTTGTTTCTCGTGTGAGTAGTTTATCTTGTTTCCTGTGTGAATAGTTTATCTTGTTTCCGGTGTGAATAGTTTATCTTGTTTCCCGTGTGAGTAGTTTATCTTGTTTCTCGTGTGAGTAGTTTATCTTGTTTCCCGTGTGAGTAGTTTATCTTGTTTCTAGTGTGAGTAGTTTATCTTGTTTCTCGTGTGAGTGGTTTATCTTGTTTCTCGTGTGAGTAGTTTATCTTGTTTCCTGTGTGAATAGTTTATCTTGTTTCCGGTGTGAATAGTTTATCTTGTTTCCCGTGTGAGTAGTTTATCTTGTTTCCCGTGTGAGTAGTTTATCTTGTTTCTCGTGTGAGTAGTTTATCTTGTTTCCCGTGTGAGTAGTTTATCTTGTTTCTTGTGTAAGTAGTTTGTCTTGTTTCCTGTGTGAGTGGTTTATCTTGTTTCCTGTGTGAGTGGTTTATCTTGTTTCCCGTGTGAGTGGTTTATCTTGTTTCCCGTGTGAGTAGTTTATCTTGTTTCTCGTGTGAGTAGTTTATCTTGTTTCCCGTGTGAGTAGTTTATCTTGTTTCCCGTGTGAGTAGTTTATCTTGTTTCCCGTGCGAGTAGTTTATCTTGTTTCTCATGTGAATAGTTTATCTTGCTGACATTGTCACTGTTATGAGGACAGTTGAAAAGAAGTAACATTGTGGATGATATTGCGTATTATATTCGACAGGGAGGATCTAGACACAATCTTGAAGTCATTTGATATGTTGAAATCCAAGTATGGATTCCATCCACATGATTTGGCGCTAGCTTTTGGACACTTCATCAGAAAGGACGACAAAATTGGTCTGCAGACAGGTAATTATGACTTTGTAATATGTGATTGGTACAGAGAAAATGGGACCAATTAAGCGAAATTCGTAATTCGAAAATTAAATGCTCTAGAAATGGATGAACTCACCTGTATGAACATTTCAATAATCCATCTTCATTAGATTTCCATCTTCATCAATCAGAACATTTCAATAATCCATCTTCATTAGATCTCTCCAACTGCATCAATCAGAACATTTCAATAATCCATCTTCATTAGATTTCCATCTTCATCAATCAGAACATTTCAATAATCCATCTTCATTAGATTTCCAACTGCATCAATCAGAACATTTCACTAATCCATCTTCATTAGATTTCCAACTGCATCAATCAGAACATTTCAATAATCCATCTTCATTAGATTTCCAACTGCATCAATCAGAACATTTCAATAATCCATCTTCATCAATCAGAACATTTCAATAATCCATCTTCATCAATCAGAACATTTCAATAATCCATCTTCATCAATCAGAACATTTCAATAATCCATCTTCATTAGATCTCCAACTGCATCAATCAGAACATTTCAATAATCCATCTTCATCAATCAGAACATTTCAATAATCCATCTTCATCAATCAGAACATTTCAATAATTCATCTTCATTAGATTTCCAAACTGCATCAGTCAGAGCATTTCAATAATCCATCTTCATTAGATTTCCAACTGCATCAATCAGAACATTTCAATAATCCATCTTCATTAGATCTCCAACTGCATCAATCAGAACATTTCAATAATCCATCTTCATTAGATCTCCAACTGCATCAATCAGAACATTTCAATAATCCATCTTCATTAGATCTCCAACTGCATCAATCAGAACATTTCAATAATCCATCTTCATTAGATCTCCAAACTGCATCAATCAGAACATTTCAATAATCCATCTTCATTAGATCTCCAAACTGCATCAATCAGAACATTTCAATAATCCATCTTCATCAATCAGAACATTTCAATAATCCATCTTCATTAGATCTCCAAACTGCATCAATCAGAACATTTCAATAATCCATCTTCATCAATCAGAACATTTCAATAATCCATCTTCATCAATCAGAACATTTCAATAATCCATCTTCATCAATCAGAACATTTCAATAATCCATCTTCATTAGATCTCCAACTTCATCAATCAGAACATTTCAATAATCCATCTTCATTAGATTTCCAAACTGCATCAATCAGAACATTTCAATAATCCATCTTCATCAATCAGAACATTTCAATAATCCATCTTCATCTTCATCATCAAATATGTGACATTTGGGAACAGAAAAACTGAAGCAGATAAATTCTCACAGCAATCAGGAGAGTCCGGACATTTAAAAAACATTAAGCTCTCGGAGTTATATATTTTTCTCAATTGCCCCCATTTTCTCATCACATAAAACCAACCTTGAAGTTTGTAATCAGCAAACAGTTTCTGTCCAATAAACAGAGAGGCATTTGAAGAAATTATTTCTGAAAATCGGACCTATAAAGTTTTACAGATATGCTACATCAGTCACTCTTTGTGCTTAAGGCATCATCTGGCATTGTTGCTACTGTTAAATGAATTAATTATGCATGCTATTTATACGAAAGAAACAAAACAAAATCTGTTTTCGGCATATTCAAATTGTCTCTCCATTACAGATGCCCATCAGAGCCACTTGTAAAGGAAATCTTTCCAATTTTTCAAGATAGTTATATGAATTTTCCAAATCTTTTAATGACTTTCACATGCATTTTCCAAATCATTTATTGACTTTTCACATGAATTTTCCAAATCTTTTAATGACTTTTCACATGCATTTTCCAAATCATTTATTGTCTTTTCACATGAATTTTCCAAATCAATTATTGACTTTTCACATTAATTTTCCAAATCATTTATTGACTTTTCACATGAAATTTCCAAATCTCTTAATGACTTCAAGATCCTTCCATGATGTTCTTGCGACATAATGACTTTTCACATGAATTTTCCAAATCATTTATTGACTTTTCACATGAATTTTCCAAATCTTTTAATGACTTCAAGAAAAATTAGTGTCAGTCGAAATTTGTGTAGGTTAAAGCATGGTGGCGGTAATAAAAGGAATATAATGTACTTAAAGTTGCTTTTACCTGCCATCTAGTCTACAAGTTAACATGTAAATATTGCCCTAGTATTATTTATTTGTGTCCACCTCCGTGGTCGAGAGGTTAAGGTCGCTGACTTGTATACCACTGTAGCCTATCATCACTGATGGTCACGGGTTCGAGCCCCGCTCAGGCCGTGTCTCATTTATATGAAAAAGTTGGCAGTTTCTTACGGAGGTTGGTGCACCCGCTGGTTAACCGCTGGAGCCTGCCCAGGAAAGGTGTTGTTAGGTAAACTGCCCGCCGGCGATATAGCCCAAAATGGTGCTGATGCAGGCGTAAAACCCGAAATATAAATATTTATTTGTTGTGATATATTCTAGTGCTCGACATACCATCCTTTGTTACATATTGTTCTTTCACTTATCTTACAGGATCCTTCTGTTTGAAACATCCGTTAGTATGTGTATTTGCAAATGTATCTAGCTGGCTCCATTTACGGTCAAGGTCACATAGACCTCCGGTACCTCCGGTACCTCCGGTATGTTTTTCTGGAGAAGTGTTTAACCTGTATGTTACTAGTAGTGTATCCCCAATACATATGTATATGTGCAATATACATGCACTGCATATATGATTATCATTATTTCAGTATATGACAAGCTAACAGAAGTTGTTAATGAACAAAGGATCTTGGTGAGCCTTGCAGCTGCCTTTCTAGAAAATGGACAAAAGATAAAGGCCAGGAAAGTGCTTGCTGTGAGTGTTGCAACATTTTACATGTTCTGTAGTTGTGGTGACCATCTTTCTGTATATATGCTGCATTCTCAGTATTCTACTTGAAATCTAGATTGTCCATCTTTCTGTATGCAATCTGTATATATATATATATATATATATATATATATATATAACACCTTGAAATCTAGATTGTCCATCATTATGTTAGCCTGAAACCATCTTTATGTAAGCCTGAAACCATCTTTATGTAAGCCTGAAACCATCTTTATGTAAGCATGAAACCATCTTTATGTAAGCCTGAGACCATCTTTATGTAAGCATGAAACCATCTTTATGTAAGCATGAAACCATCTTTATGTAAGCATGAAACCATCTTTATGTAAGCATGAAACCATCTTTATGTAAGCATGAAACCATCTTTATGTAAGCATGAAACCATCTTTATGTAAGCATGAAACCATCTTTATGTAAGCATGAAACCATCTTTATGTAAGCATAAACCATCTTTATGTAAGCCTGAAACCATCTTTATGTAGCATGAAACCATCTTTATGTAAGCATGAAACCATCTTTATGTAAGCTGAAACCATCTTTATGTAAGCATGAAACCATCTTTATGTAAGCATGAAACCATCTTTATGTAAGCATGAAACCATCTTTATGTAAGCATGAAACCATCTTTATGTAAGCCTGAAACCATCTTTATGTAAGCATGAAACCATCTTTATGTAAGCATGAAACCATCTTTATGTAAGCATGAAACCATCTTTATGTAAGCATGAAACCATCTTTATGTAAGCATGAAACCATCTTTATGTAAGCATGAAACCATCTTTATGTAAGCATGAAACCATCTTTATGTAAGCATGAAACCATCTTTATGAAGATGAAACCATCTTTATGAAGCATGAAACCATCTTTATGTAGCATGAAACCATCTTTATGTAAGCATGAAACCATCTTTATGTAAGCATGAAACCATCTTTATGTAAGCCTGAAACCATCTTTATGTAAGCATGAAACCATCTTTATGTAAGCATGAAACCATCTTTATGTAAGCATGAAACCATCTTTATGTAAGCATGAAACCATCTTTATGTAAGCATGAAACCATCTTTATGTAAGCATGAAACCATCTTTATGTAAGCATGAAACCATCTTTATGTAAGCATGACTATCATGTTGAGTATAATGTTTCACCAGTATGATTCATTATTTATTTCTTGCACAGAATCTTGTAGCACGTGTGCCTACCTGCTAGAGGCTAAAGCGAGCGACACAGCCATTATGGCATTGTTAAGCAGTGTGCTATGTTTGACACGCCTGGTGTGTTGGCAGATACATGTGATTGTGCTTAATCATGATTGTCTTATATTTCAGACTCCTGGGTTACGGTTCCAGTCTGACGACTTGCATATAATTTACAACAGATGGGCACTATCCGGACAGGTACAATGTTTAGATTGTTTGTGACTACCGTATTTATCGTGTAAGGAAACTAAAGGTCGTGAATATATGTATGTATGCTGTAGACAAACTACGCTGTGTGCTGTCGAAACATCTGTATTAGTGTACCATAACCTCACTTATGCTGATAATTGGTAATATTCCCCGTTCTACTTCCCGAGCATGGGAACATCTGTATTAGTGTACCGTAACCTCACTTGGGTATGCTGATAATCGGTAATATTCCCCGTTCTACTTCCCGATCATGGAAACATCTGTATTAGTGTACCGTAACCTCACTTGGGTATGCTGATAATCGGTAATATTCCCCGTTCTACTTCCCGAGCATGGGAACATCTGTATTAGTGTACCGTAGCCTCACTTGGGTATGCTGATAATCGGTAATATTCCCCGTTCTACTTCCCGAGCATGGGTACATCTGTATTAGTGTACCGTAACCTCACTTGGGTATGCTGATAATCGGTAATATTCCCTGTTCTACTCTCCGAGCATGGGTACATCTGTATTAGTGTACCGTAGCCTCACTTGGGTATGCTGATAATCGGTAATATTCCCCGTTCTACTTCCCGAGCATGGGAACATCTGTATTAGTGTACCGTAACCTCACTTGGGTATGCTGATAATCGGTAATATTCCCCGTTCTACCCTCCGAGCATGGGAACATCTGCATTAGTGTACCGTAACCTCACTTGGGTATGCTGATAATTGGTAATATTCCCCGTTCTACTCTCCGAGCATGGGAACATCTGTATTAGTGTACCGTAACCTCACTTTGGGTATGCTGATAATCGGTAATATTCCCCGTTCTACTTCCTGAGCATGGGTACATCTGCATTAGTGTACCGTAACCTCATTTGGGTATGCTGATAATCGGTAATATTCCCCGTTCTACTCTCCGAGCATTGGAACATCTGTATTAATGTACTGTAACCTCACCTGGGTATGCTGATAATCGGTAATATTCCCCGTTCTACTTCCTGAGCATGGGTACATCTGTATTAGTGTACCGTAACCTCACTTGGGTATGCTGATAATCGGTAATATTCTCCATTCTACTTCCCGAGCATGGGAACATCTGTATTAGTGTACCGTAACCTCATTTGGGTATGCTGATAATCGGTAATATTCCCCGTTCTACTTCCTGAGCATGGGTACATCTGTATTAGTGTACCGTAACCTCATTTGGGTATGCTGATAATCGGTAATATTCCCCGTTCTACTCTCCGAGCATGGGTACATCTGTATTAGTGTACCGTAACGTCACTTGGGTATGCTGATAACTTTCCGCTCTTGCATATCCTCGTTTGTTGTGTTAGGATTGTACAATGGGTAACTACTTGTGTGTTTTATTTTCAATAGGTTGAAGTTATTGAGGACTTTAGCCAGCTTACAGGGAGCATTCCGGGACATTTAGGCGCAGGAGATATTGTTTTCATGACCTTGAAAGCCATGTGTAAGTGTATTATCTGAGGTGTCTCAAACGTAGCTCACCGTTTTCTATGTTTTCACTATTACACATGTATAGGAAATAATCACTACAAGCATTTAGCTAACCTCTCGTCCATCTACCCGTGCAATCTGACTGGATTGTCGGTATTGCTTCACATGGCTATGCTCTATAGCTCGACATGGCTATGCTCTATATATTGATATTGCTATTCTCTATAGTGTGACATTGCTATGCTCTATAGCTTGATATTGCTATGCTCTATAGGTTGACATTGCTATGCTCTATAGTGTGACATTGCTATGCTCTATAGCTTGACATCACTATGCTCTATAGCTTGACATTGCTATGCTCTATAGGTTGACATTGCTATGCTCTATAGCTTGATATTCTCTATAGTGTGACATTGCTATGCTCTATAGTGTGACATTGCTATGCTCTATAGGTTGACATTGCTATGCTCTATAGCTTGATATTCTCTATAGTGTGACATTGCTATGCTCTATAGGTTGACATTGCTATGCTCTATAGCTTGACATTGCTATGCTCTATAGCTTGACATCGCTATGCTCTATAGCTCGACATGGCTATGCTCTATAGCTTGATATTGCTATGCTCTATAGCTTGACATTGCTATGCTCTATAGCTTGACATTGCTATGCTCTATAGCTTGACATTGCTATGCTCTATAGCTCGACATGGCTATGCACTATAGCTTGATATTGCTATGCTCTATAGCTCGACATCGCTATGCTCTATAGCTCGACATCACTATGCTCTATAGCTCGACATTGCTATGCTCTATAGCTCGACATCACTATGCTCTATAGCTCGACATTGCTATGCTCTATAGCTCAACATCACTATGCTCTATAGCTCGACACCACTATGCTCTATAGCTCGACATTGCTATGCTCTATGTGTAAAATGTGTTTGTGTTGCTTTAAAATGGGCTACATTTTAAAGTACCAGAAGATGCCGGGGGGACAAATTAGCAGATAGTATCCAAACTATATCGGGGGGGGGGGCGAGTTAGTCATCACCTAAGGTATGGCTAAACAGCATGGTCATCTACTGCCAAGACCAATCAACAAACACCAGAACCCAAACACCTGAGACATGGTCCAGAATTCAAACATTTTTGACAGGGTCCAGAACCCAAATACCTGAGACAGGGTCTAGAACCCAAATACCTGAGACAGGGTCCAGAACCCAAATACCTGAGACAAGGTCCAGAACTCAAACACCGGAGACACTGCCCATGAGACAAGATCCAGAACCACCCAAACACCTGAGACAGGGTCCAGAACCCAACACCTGAGACAAGATCCAGAACTCAAACACCTGAGACACTGCCCATGAGACAAGATCCAGAACCACCCAAACACCTGAGACACGGTCCAGAACCCAAACACCTGAGACACGGGTCCAGAACCCAAACACCTGAGACACGGTCCAGACCCCAAACACCTGAGACACTGGTCCAGAACCCAAACACCTGAGACAAGGTCCAGAACCCAAACACCTGAGACACCGTCCAGAACCCAAACACCTGAGACACGGTCCAGAACCCAAACACCTGAGACACGGTCCAGAACCCAAACACCTGAGACACGGTCCAGAACCCAAACACCTGAGACACAGTCCAGAACCCAAAACCTGAGACACGGTCCAGAACCCAAACACCTGAGACACGGTCCAGAACCCAAACACCTGAGACACGGTCCAGAACCCAACACCTGAGACACGCATGAGACAAGATCCAGAACCAAACACCTGAGACAAGGTCCAGAACCCAAACACCTGACACGGCCAGAACCAAACCTGAGACACGGTCAGAACCCAAACACCTGAGACACGGTCCAGAACCAAACACCTGAGACACGGTCCAGAACCCAAACACCTGAGACACGGTCCAGAACCCAAAACCTGAGACACGGTCCAGAACCAACACCTGAGACACGGTCCAGAACCCAAACACCTGAGACACGGTCCAGAACCCAAACACCTGAGACACGGTCCAGAACCCAAACACCTGAGACACGGTCCAGAACCCAAACACTGAGACATGGTCCAGAACCCAAACACCTGAGACACGGTCCAGAACCCAAACACCTGAGACACGGTCCAGAACCCAACACCTGAGACACGGTCCAGAACCCAAACACCTGAGACACGGGTCCAGAACCCAAACAAAACCTGAGACACGGTCCAGAACCAAACACCTGAGACACGGTCCAGAACCCAACCTGAGACACTGCCCATGAACAAGATCCAGAACCCAACACCTGAGACACGGTCCAGAACCCAAACACCTGAGACACGGTCCAGAACCCAAACACCTGAGACACGGTCCAGAACCCAACACCCTGAGACACGGTCCAGAACCCAAACACCTGAGACACGGTCCAGAACCCAAACACCTGAGACAAGGTCCAGAACCCAAACACCTGAGACATGGTCCAGAACCCAAACACCTGTGACATGGTCCAGAACTCAAACACCTGAGCCACTGTCCAGAACCCAAACACCTGAGACACCGTCCAGAACCCAAACACCTGAGACACGGTCCAGAACCCAAACACCTGAGACACCGTCCAGAACCCAAACACCTGAGACACCGTCCAGAACCCAAACACCTGAGACACCATCCAGAACCCAAACACCTGTGACATGGTCCAGAACCCAAACACCTGAGACACCGTCCAGAACCCAAACACCTGAGACACCGTCCAGAACCCAAACACCTGAGACACCGTCCAGAACCAGGCTTTGTGCATTCTACACTAATTAAAAAAAAATTAAAGTTGAGCAAATCACTTCTTTTCCCCCACTAAGTATTCCCCCCTGACCATCATTGATTGGCGAGGGAGATTTTGTGCCTGTATTTATACCCGATAAAAATGATTGCAGGCAATAAACCGATGCCAGATGTGGACGCTTGTATCAACTTCTTCGAGACCAAGTTTGAGGAGGAAGGTGTATACCCGGATGTAAATCAACTGAAATTCTTCTCCAAGTTCTTACAGAGGCAGAACAGGGATGTACCATTCGACCAGTTCACTAAGGATCTACTACACAAGGAGGAAAGTAACATGGCCGAGATGAATCAGGTAATATCTACTCCTGTGTTTCATGTTCACTTTACAAGCAGGCAAGTTTGCTTCAATTGTCATCCAGGGGAATGATATTTGACCTCTGTAGACCTCACATAATTTATATTGACTTCCATAGTGGAAATCTTTAAAAAATCTTCTCAGAAACCACAATTCCGAGAGCTTTGATATTTTGCATGTACAGTCGAACCTTTGTTAATGGTTACTTCTATTAAGCAACCACCTGCCCTAAGCATTTCAATAACTCTTTGCAATGAAAATTATCTGAATTTATGCTGTTTTCCCAATATTAAAAGGTATATGTTAAGCTATATATTTTTTATATAACTTTAGACAGGATGATTCTCTTCTCACAACAGTATGGCATTAATTATAAGTCCTCTACTTGTAACATTGTTGTGTGCTTATGTAGATACACATATGTACAGTAAAACCCCTATAATAAGACCACCTATGGGACTTCCAAAAAGTGGTCTTATTAGTGGGGTGGTCTCTTTATCGAGTTTGGTCAAGAAAACCAAATTATAATAATACAATGTATTACTACATGTACAATGTACTTTCACACATGATAATTCCTTGGTGTTTCTGTTTTAATTACAGAAGAGTTGGTTGTTTCTATGGTTTAGGATTGTACTTCTGAAATCCATTCATAGACAACTGTATATCACAATTAATTAATTAATAATAAAATAAAGTACAATGTAAATGAGTTAATCCATTTATTTTCAAAATTATTTTCTTGTTTTCATTAATTATACAGTAGTTTCCTTGAAAAGTACATATCATCATCAATCATTCATTATTTTAAAAAAAACGTTCACGGGTTGACTGCTTATTTAAACACTTCACTTTCACGGATTATTTCTCGATCTCATGTTGGATGTTTTTAGCTAAGTCCTGTGACAGAGTGCCCAAGTCTTACACATGCAGTACAACTTTAGCTGCGATATCCACTCCAGACAATATACAAAAGATTAAAAGCAATCAAAACTAATCATTTAAAATCAACACTTCCGTGTTTATCTCACTTAACCTTGACCGATACCATAAAGTGGTCGCTTAATTGTAGTAAAACTGGGACATAATTAAAAACGTTTTATTATGAAAGTGAGAAAATCGCCCGCGATCGTATTAGGGGTTCAATTAGCATAGGATTAATGGCATTTGTCGGAATTAACTGGTCGTATTACGGAATAACGGGATGGTTTGGTTATCGGGGTCAACATATATAGTGAAATATTCCGTTCTGGAAAAAATCGTTCGCAATAGCGGGGTGGTCTCGAAATCGGGGTGGTCGCATAGAGGGTTTTTACTGTAGTGTTCATTGCCACTGCAGTACCTGTTTTATATACAGACATCACATAATTTCAGTAACCACATAAAACAACATAATATAACTATACTTATGGACAAAAGTTGTGCATGGGTATTTTTTATATCAGCAATTATCGTCAATAACAAGCAACTTGTCAATATGTCATACACATTCTCTGAAAAGTTTACTTGCAAAAAGTGCACGTGACGAGCCATCTCATCAGGATCTACACTTTTGTAAGCTTATTTAGAAGCCTGTGGTGTTGAAAGAGTTAATTGCTGATATAAAAAATACCCGTGCAAAACTTTTGTCCTTAAGTATATTATAGTCTTGTTATCAGATTGCCCCCTATAAAGCAAACTTTCTTTGTCAGGTTCTGTATCGAAAAACTAATGCAAACCCCACAAAGCTACCGAATCAGCAGTCTCAGAGGACTCAGAGGGTGCATGTTGAAGAATCCACCCAGAAGTTCAGAGATTTACTGAAAACGGAAGATCATAAGAAATATATTGGGGCTTTAGCATTGTAAGTTGTTACCTTGTTACCTTGAATATAGCGTAGTATTGTAATTAAGAAATATATTGGGGCTTTAGCATTGTAAGTTGTTACCTTGGATATAGCGTAGTATTGTAATTAAGAAATAATATTTGTCTTTTGGTTCAGGATGTTTAGTTTAAACATTATTTATTTCAATATTTGTACATGTAATCAAGAAATGAACATTTTACATATAAATTAACAGCAGTAGACTGAAAGATGGATCTGTAGTCCAGTGGTAACACGCTGGACTGGTAATCCAGGGATTGCAGGTTCGATCCCCCGTGTGACCCTAATAAAATTAACAGTCTTTCAGATGGGACGTTAAACCGAGATCTCGTGTCGGTGCTTTACACCGTTCACGTAAAAGAACCAGAGGAGACTCTGGAATGGGTCTCTGTCTGTATCATGCACTATCCTCCAAAATCTAAAATGACTAATCTCTTCAGGAGGCGTCGCTCATATGGGCAACCGGTAGCGACGATAACTAAACATATAAACACACAGAAAGGGATTAGAACGAAAGAAAACTTATATAGTTCTTCTCCCTTCTCCCCCGGGGTTGTTTATTTGTCACTCGTGGTTAATTCCTACGCGTCGGAACTCAAAACAATGTTTTATTCGACTATAAATAAAGCAAAAAGCAGGTATTACTGTGTGTGTTTTATCGGTTCCACTTTTATTCTTGTTGCTAGCTCTCCTGAGCTTTGGGCTCATGAGAGCTGTTGGATCACTCTCTAATGATGTAGTTGCCAGTAATCCAGCACCAGTTCCTCTAGAGTCTAGGCTAGGTAAAATAATAAAGAAATTATGGAAGTTTTGTTCAAGCTATGGTGAAGTGTATTCTGATACAGTTGGTTTCTTTTAGTAACCAGGGATCTCTGTGGCTGAGTGGTTGACTTCATAGCACTTGCCCCTCACCTGTGTAGGTTCGAATCCCACTGAGATCCCAGAATTCTGTAATGTGAGGAAACTATCCAGCTGTCTTGCGGAAGGTCAATGGTTCTACTCAGGTACCAGTCCGTGTCTGAATTACTGTTTGGAGGGGCAACCGGGTCTTCCTCCACCAATAATAGCTGGAGAGTTGATGTATAACCCAAGCTGTTTGGGCGACTTTAAACTCTGAAAACAAACAAACTTTTAATAACCAATGGTTTCTGTTGAAAAACTTGATATCTTGTCATCAGATTAAATCAAAGAAAAACATTATTGACACATTTTTAACGCATCAATTTGGTCACAATATTTATTTGGCTGACACCCACCCCTCCCAGTGCCCCTCATTTTTTGTTTTGTTGGCAGGTTGAAGAATTTGTCTGCTGAAGAAATAGGCAGAGTGTTACCAGCTGACTTATCACTTTGTTCTGGTACGTATTACTGTATAAGTAGATTTATCGGTGCAGGTTTTATTTTGGCTATAAAGTCACCATTATGTTGCATTATAAACTACCGTCGATGTAAACAAAGAGTAAAATTCGTAGTTATCAAAATGGAGGTCAATTTGACAGTTATATCTAAATCCGGGAGGAATCCTGTTTCCAAAAAAAAATGAAGAAACTGGAATTTGTTACTTTATTTATATATAGCTACGTAATTAGTTTTTATTACCTTGTATATTTTTATATGTGTAAACTCGTGAACAGATATTAGTAGTATGTCATCATTCCTACACTAGTAAGATTATCATGAGTCACTGTACTAGTATAACACTACACGGTCGTACATGTATGTACTATAGTACATGTTCCTACAGTACGGCTTTCACAAAGGAATCCATAATAACCTTGGGTTTGTTTGATAACATGTTGTCGGCATTAACTAGCCACGGCATATACAATGGTACTCGGGTACTAGTATAATGCCAGAAGCGTGCGACTTCACTGATTCGATTTCTATCCCATAATAGTACGAATTATCGGTGCCGCAACGTGGGTTTAATTTTGGCGGGGGATTAGAAACGCGCCAATATAAGACATTGCCAATACAAATCTTGAAAAATGTTATGCACTATCTAATGAAATTTGCTCATTATTTCAGTCTGGATGCACTATCTAATGAAATTTGCTCATTATTTCGGTCTGGATGCACTATCTAATGAAGTTTGCTTATTATATCAGTCTGGATGCACTATCTAATGAAGTTTGCTCATTAAGTCAGTCTGGATGCACTAACTATCTTATGAAATTTGCTTATTATATCGGTCTGGATGCACTATCTAATGAAATTTGCTCATTAAGTCGGTCTGGATGCACTATCTTATGAAATTTGCTTATTATATCGGTCTGGATGCACTATCTAACGAAATTTGCTCATTATGTCAGTCTGGATGCACTATCTAATGACGTTTGCTCATTATGTCAGTCTCGATGCACTATCTAACGAAATTTGCTCATTATTTCAGCATGGATGCACTATCTAATGAATGGACGCAATTTTAAGGCTTTTGAAGGTTTACCGAGTGACCTATTACACCAGCTACTGTGGTAGGTAATCCAGAGCTCCTGGCTGATGGCCTTGTATGTATCTGCTCCTTTTGTTTGTTTGACCAAGATAAAATTCTGGGGAGCTATGGCCGTACGGCTGGCATCATTGGCAGACATAGATGCAAACGTTTTGTTTCTGTGCAATCTGCTAAACTTCAAGCAAAGAAACTGGTCGCTTGTCATTAGGGAATACAGTCATCACAATATCACAACCCTCTCCCCCCTACAAGAATACATTCATCACAATATCACACCCCTCTCCCCCTACACTGATGGTCACGGGTTCGAGCCCCGCTCAGACCGTGTCTCATTTATATGAAAAAGTTGGCAGTTTCTTACGGAGGTTGGTGCACCCAAGTATTGGTTAACCGTTGGAGCCTGCCCAGGAAAGGTGTTGTTAGGTAAACTGCCCGCCGGCGATATAGCCCGAAATGGTGCTGATGCAGGCGTAAAACCCGAAATATAACATAAATATAACATAATTGTCATTAGGGCATTGGGTGCACATCTGGACTCAAACAAAATGTCACCAGATGTGTTGCATATTCAATATTACTTCCCTCTAGTCATACACTTATTCATGCATTTTATTCATACATGTATATAGTATTGCTGTACAATTTGATGTTAGTTACAGTGGTAACATGCTGGACTGGTAATCCAGGGATCACAGGTTCGATCCCCCTTCTGACCCTAATAAAATTAACAGTCTTTCAGATGGGACTTTAAACCGAGGTCTCGTGTCGGTGCTGTACACCGTGCACGTAAGAGAACCAGAGGAGACTCTGGAATGGGTCTATATCTGTATCATTGCACTATCTTCCAAAAATCTAAAATGACTAATCTCTTCAGGAGGCGTCGCTCATAAGGGCAACCGGTAGCAACGATAAATAAACGTAAAACACCACAATGATGTTAGTTGTTGTTTTGATTTGACTACAGTAAACATGTAATAAAAATCATTGCATTGATATATTCCCTACTTCCCAACGAACATCACAAGATTCAAGATGGCAGATTTGTTATTATACATTGAATATGTTGATGGTTTTAGTTTTTATCACATTTTATTGTATATGTATACACAATCACATTCGTACAAGTATTACATACATTCATACAGAAATGGGTTGGTCCACAAGTTATAACATTTGATTCGTCCTCCCCATTGTAGCAGATAAATGGGTTGGTCCACAAGTTATAACAACATTAGATTCTGTTCTCCCCATTGTAGCAGATAAATGGGTTGGACCACAAGTTATAACAACATTAGATTCATCCTCCCCGTTGTAGCAGATAAATGGGTTGGTCCACAAGTTATAACAACATTAGATTCATCCTCCCCGTTGTAGCAGATAAATGGGTTGGTCCACAAGTTATAACAACATTAGATTCTGTTCTCCCCATTGTAGCAGATAAATGGGTTGGACCACAAGTTATAACATTTGATTCTGTTCTCCCCGTTGTAGCAGATAAATGGGTTGGACCACAAGTTATAACATTAGATTCTGTTCTCCCCATTTAGCAGATAAATGGGTTGGACCACAAGTTATAACATGATTCAAAAACCAAACAACCCCCCACAAAACCACAAACACCCCCACAAAAACCCAAAACAAACCCCAACAAAACACAAACAACAACCCCCACAAAAACCCAAAAACAAACCCCCTTGTACAGAAAATGGTTGGTCCACAAGAAACATTAGATCTGTTCTCCCCATTGTAGCAGATAAATGGGTTGGTCCACAAGTTATAACAACATTATATTCTGTTCTCCCCATTGTAGCAGATAAATGGGTTGGTCTACAAGTTATAACAACATTAGATTCTGTTCTCCCCATTGTAGCAGATAAATGGGTTGGTCCACAAGTTATAACAACATTCGATTCATCCTCCCCATTGTAGCAGATAAATGGGTTGGTCCACAAGTTATAACAACATTAGATTCGTCCACCCCAATTTGTAGCAGATAAAAAAGTTGTTGTTTATTTTCTGAAACCGGTCAGGCGGGTAACTGCCTTTACGCCACAATGCCCGGGCTTGCACATTATATTCAGAAAGTGGGCTTTTATTTGCTGGATATACAGTAGTAAATAAAAACTGAACTTCTCTTATGTGTTTGTCAGTGTATAAACTTCCCTTAATAGGTGCCAGAGTGCACAATTTGATGTCTAGGTTTCAAAGAATTAGTGGGGAGGATGCACCCAGACCCCGGGTTCGCACCTTTGGTGCTCAATGCTCAAATTCGCACCTACGGTGCTTAGTAGTTCAAATGGGCTTTCACATCATTTTCAGCTGGCTACGCAGCTGCCGGTCGAAACCCGGTAAAAGGTTCAGGACAACAACCCGGTAGTAAATCAAGGGTTTCTATAACTAATCAATGCAATCATTGATTCAAAATGACGGCCCATCACAAAACGGCCATTAACTCCCATCTCATTTGAGGTCAGACACCGCTATTGAATTCTCCATTGGTCACCTTTATAACATACAGTACCATTATATGTTCTCCAAAAATAGTTTGGCACAGAAGACAGTAGTTTTCAACAGACTGACCTTTGAACCACAAGAAAATGCCTAATTTCAATGGGGTTGACCAATCGCTTTTTCCCCCCACTAAAGGCACCCATCTCCTTGTCAATGTTATGAATGTTGTAAGGACATCTGCATTTATAATATGCTGTTTATTTGTCACCAAATAGTATGCAAATATTCTAAAATATTCCAGAATGCAACTCGTATTGTATTTTAATTTTTAGAAGTCATTTTCACTATTGGTGGCAATACCTACTCAGTCAGCCAATCAGTTCATGTATCAATAACTCTTTAACCCTTTCAACACCACAGACCTCTAAATAGGCTTACAAAAAGTGTAGATCCAGATGAGCCGGCTCGTGACGAGCTGTCTCATCAGGATCTGCACTTTTTGCCAGTGATATGACTATTTTTAGACATAATTACCCATTTTGATAAATGAACTTGTCCAAATGTGATTTTCTGATTCATTTATTGGTTTATGAATATCATGGACCAGTCCATGTGAGTTACTTGGTGTTGAATGGGTTAAGGGCTTCATTACACTTTTTCAACCAATCCGAGACCACTATATCAATAACACATACACTTTTTCAACCAATCTGAGACACTATATCAATAACACCGTGTGACCTTGATGCTGCATTTTGGTTTGATAATCGTAATGTACTTGTCTCGTTTCATGTTAAAGCACCTACATTGAGAGTCTGACGGAGAATCCAGATGTAAAGTGGAATATGCAGAAGATAGAATTTATTTTTGAGAAGGAAGCGGAGAAGTTTCTTGCCTGTGAGTATAGACGCTGCACTTAGTGTACACTACTTACTTTATCAATGAACCATTCAAGAAATAATATTTGCCTTTCATTTATTTATTCGCAAATAAAACATGGTTTGGAGTTTTGACGCGTAGGAATTAACCACGCAGGCTGTAGGCTCAGAACGACAAACCATGTTTTATTTGTCTATAAATAACGCTAATTCAAATATTATTTCAATCCTAACATGACCAAAATGTCTTAAAAGCACAACAATAGTTAGTGTTATTCTTTAGAGTGCATGAATGATGTCACAAAACTACAAATATTGCCAGTAAAATGACGCCAGGTTTGACGTCATTTGCGAAATAATGTTTTATTGCAGATTTAAACACGGTACGTTCCTTCTTGGGTGTACAGACAAAATGCCAAACCCTGTTAGAAATTTGGATATAGCACACACAGTCTGATGATGAATCATATCTTGTATGCTTAGTGTAGAGTATTTGTGGATAAATTAGTCATTGGTTCCAAATGGCTGCTTCGTAATGTTTCATTGTTTCAAACAAAATTGTGTCTAGTAAGATACACTGGCCCATTATAAAGCACTCCTATTCAAATGTTGTGTATTTAATGGTTGTACTGTGCATTTTAACCCTATTTTGCAGAAGTATATTACAGAACACCATTTAAGGAAGCGTTCACATGCTTTCTCACTTCTCCCAAAAATTCTGACCTAGAATGAATCCTGTATAAGTTGTTAAAACTTGCTTCGCAATCGTTGGCTCCAAATGTCTGCCTCGTAATGTTTCATTGTTTCAACAATATCTACCAAAGTTAGTTTAATATTTAATTTCTATCATGTACATGATTATATACAACAATTGAAGTAAGGAATTGGACAGAAAGCTATACAGCTTACGGTTGTCTTCTCCTACGAAAGTTTGTAAAACTAGGTCAACTTAAAGGGAAACAGTTAATGAGTTTTCTCATGAACCAATTGTACGACTGGGAACCAGCAATCGCAGTAAGTTCTCGAGTTTTGTCTCCGTTAACTGGATCATTTTATGTCTTTTTTTGTAGGTTTGCCACGGATACAGTTGACTGACAAGGATAAATGTGAAATGCTAGCAACTGCTTTGAGAACTGGAGTTGATCGAGCACACGATATTAAGAAGGTACTGATGTTGCTTCCATGCACATGTTATAATGTTGATGCTTTATTAGTTACCTTTGCTTTTATTACTTAGATGAATTTGAGCCTATTTATTGCCATTATTTGCCTACCACAATACTGTCTATTGATACGCTGTGTTTTCCAGTCTGATTACGATACGGTATCAATCCCAGTGTGTCAAATTTGACAGATAACAGATGTTTGTAGTCTCGTAATATTTCAATCGTTTTCGTGTATCTAGTTAATTAATGTGATTTATTCGTGATAAATGGATAACGGAGAGCATGATTTCGATTACTAAATGTTCAAACTCCTATCGTATCATTATTACGTGGCTAGTTTCATATCAGCCTATGTATTGACGCTCGGTAGCGTTACCTCAGGTCGATAACTACGCTGATCTGAAGCTAGCCGCGTAATAACCTCTAAGTAATAACTCTCATTGTCGCCGATGCAAGTATATATGTTGTCCTTCATGCAAGCATACATGTTGTCCTTCATGCAAGCATATATGTTGTCCTTCATGCAAGCATATATGTTGTCCTTCATGCAAGCATATATGTGGTCCTTCATGCAAGCATATATGTCATCCTTCATGCAAGCATATATGTCATCCTTCATGCAAGCATATATGTCGTCCTTCATGCAAGCATATATGTTGTCCTTCATGCAAGCATATATGTTGTCCTTCGTGCAAGCATATATGTGGTCCTTCGTGCAAGCACATATGTCGTCCTTCATGCAAGCATATATGTGGTCCTTCATGCAAGCATATATGTGGTCCTTCATGCAAGCATATATGTGGTCCTTCATGCAAGCATATATGTCATCCTTCATGCAAGCATATATGTTGTCCTTCATGCAAGCATATATGTGGTCCTTCATGCAAGCATACATGTGGTCCTTCATGCAAGCATACATGTTGTCCTTCATGCAAGCATACATGTGGTCCTTCGTGCAAGCATATATGTGGTCCTTCGTGCAAGCATATATGTCGTCCTTCATGCAAGCATATATGTCGCCCTATTGTCATATAGTAAGTATTTATTTATATTTCGGGTTTTACGCCTGCATTAGCACCATTTTTCGGCTATATCGCCGGCGGGCAGTTTACCTAACAACACCTTTCCTGGGCAGGCTCCAGCGGTTAACCAGTACTTGGGTGCACCAACCTCCGTAAGAAACTGCCAATATAGTAAGTAATGTTTACTGAAGGCAACCAACGGAAATAAAACATGCATGCAGAAACATCGACGAGTAACTAGGTAAAATCGACCAGATCACTGATAGGTCCTTATGGTCCTGACGAGAAGACCTTATTCTATCAGCAAATACTTTTTATTTGATGGAGATCAGTCAAATAACACCTAAGTGGCACATTGTTTCATCGCGAAAGCAGGAAATGCAATGTTGTCGTTTTCGCTGGGCCTCCACGCACTTTAAACACACTCAATGTAGTTCATACCCCAATGGAAACTATTAACTCACGATTCATTATTTAAATTTACATAATTATTCTTTTCAATGGGACACAGAATAAAATGATCACACTTTCCAATTAAAAGAATTATCGTGTGGAGGGGATCTAATAATTAGATTAAACTGTAAGAAATGGCCTTTTCTCGCGATGAAAACTGCCTAACACTGCTAATGCATATGACCGTAACATGTAGTGCACATGTCAGCTGCATATCATTAGTTGGAAACCCTCGTACACAATTGTATACAATCAGGGCACATACGTTCATCGAGGGAAATGCAATAGTGATGTATATATAGCCCTATGAGGTTTTCAACTCGGGGGTCAGTAACTCAACGTCTACATTGCCCTCTTGATTACCCAGAATTGATGGACATTATGGTGATGTCTGGATATATCCAGCAGTAACACACTCCCCCACCCCCAAGTATGTGTACACATGTATTCTATCTTATTTGCAGATATTGTACACAGAAGAAACTCCGGAAATAGTGAACCAAGTTTCCCACAAACTGCCTGCGAGCAGTAGCAAGGTAATTACAAACGTCTTATTTAATTATTTAACCATTTTCTTCATACAGATTTAGGTTAATATACTATTATATCTCCATACAAACGACAGCCATTTAGCTATGATGCAGTGGATAAGTAGTCACCATATCTATCCCAACTCCATAGATATTACTGGGATTACATAGAGATTTAGGTTAATATACTATTATATCTCCATACAAACAACAGCCATTTAGCTATGATGCAGTGGATAAGTAGTCACCATATCTATCCCAACTCCATAGATATTACTGGGATTACATAGAGATTTAGGTTAATATACTATTATATCTCCATACAAACGACAGCCATTTAGCTATCATGCAGTGGATAAGTAGTCACCATATCTATCCCAACTCCATAGATATTACTGGGATTACATAGAGATTTAGGTTAATATACTATTATATCTCCACACAAACGACAGCCATTTAGCCATCATGCAGTGGATAAGTAGTCACCATATCTATCCCAACTCCATAGATATTACTGGGACTACATGAGATTTAGGTTAATGTACTACTATTATATCTCCATACAAACGACAGCTATTTAACCCTTTCCTTCATAGAGATTCAGGTTAATATACTGTTATATATCCATACAAACGACAGCCATTTAGCTATCATGCAGTGTATAAGTAGATAAGTAGTCGCCATATATATCCCACCTCCATAGATATTACTGGGACTACATGAGATTCTGGCCTTTATTATGAACATTGGTTTGGCTACTACATTGTCAATGTATGTCGTATTGGTAATGGCGTCAAGAGGTGCTTCTATGAAGAAAGGGTTAACAAGTGGATATAACTAGTGGACAGCATAAACACTGTGAACATGTCTGTAGTAACTGTGGCTCCCCCAGAAACCTGTATATGGCTACTGTGATACTATGTGGGTATACTGTGACACTATGTGGATATACTGTAATACTATGTGGGTATATTATAATACTATGTGGGTATACTGTGATACTATGTGGATATACTGTAATACTATGTGGGTATATTGTAATACTATGTGGGTATATTGTAATACTATGTGGGTATATTGTAATACTATGTGGGTATACTGTAATACTATGTGGGTATATTATAATACTATGTGGGTATATTGTAATACTATGTGGGTATATTGTAATACTATGTGGGTATATTGTAATACTATGTGGGTATATTGTAATACTATGTGGGTATACTGTGATACTATGTGGATATACTGTAATACTATGTGGGTATATTGTAATACTATGTGGGTATATTGTAATACTATGTGGGTATATTGTAATACTATGTGGGTATATTGTAATACTATGTGGGTATACTGTAATACTATGTGGGTATATTATAATACTATGTGGGTATATTATAATACTATGTGGGTATACTGTAATACTATGTGGGTATACTGTAATACTATGTGGGTATATTATAATACTATGTGGGTATATTATAATACTATATGGGTATATTATAATACTATGTGGGTATATTATAATACTATATGGGTATATTATAATACTATGTGGGTATATTATAATACTATGTGGGTATACTGTAATACTATGTGGGTATACTGTAATACTATGTGGGTATATTATAATACTATGTGGGTATATTATAATACTATATGGGTATATTATAATACTATATGGGTATATTATAATACTATGTGGGTATATTATAATACTATGTGGGTATATTATAATACTATATGGGTATATTATAATACTATATGGGTATATTATAATACTATGTGGGTATATTATAATACTATGTGGGTATACTGTAATACTATGTGGGTATACTGTAATACTATATGGGTATATTATAATACTATGTGGGTATACTGTAATACTATATGGATATATTATAATACTATATGGGTATGCTGTGATACTATGTGGGTATATTATAATACTATATGGATATACTGTAATACTATATGGATATACTGTAATACTATATGGGTATATTATAATACTATGTGGGTATATTGTGATACTGTGTGGATATACTGTATTACTATATGGGTATACTGTGATACTGTGTGGATATACTGTATTACTATATGGGTATACTGTGATACTGTGTGGATATACTGTATTACTATATGGGTATACTGTGATACTGTGTGGATATACTGTATTACTATATGGGTATACTGTGATACTGTGTGGATATACTGTATTACTATATGGGTATACTGTGATACTGTGTGGATATACTGTATTACTATATGGGTATACTGTGATACTGTGTGGATATACTGTATTACTATATGGGTATACTGTGATACTGTGTGGATATACTGTATTACTATATGGGTATACTGTGATACTGTGTGGATATACTGTATTACTATATGGGTATATTGTGATACTGTGTGGATATACTGTAATATTCCATTTGTTATTATATATTCACTTACTTTTGATTAATTTAAAATAGAAACATCCGCCATTTCTGATGAATATTGCAACATTCCACTCAAATCTTAAGTTGGTTACAAATATATTTTTGGAGAGGGAATCTTGGTTCTGGCATACAGAACGTTTCATGTGTGTCATCGTTTCAGCCGTCCTGCCACCTGGTGGATGTTCTCGACGCAGAAGACATGAAAGCTTTGGCAGTAGCATATGGTGTGGCGAAATTCAGAAAAGGTAAACAAAGTCTCCTCATATTGTAATATACGTGTAGTTTGCATTTCTGGAAAGGACACACTTGCTAAAATATTTCCAAGAAATAAAGAATAATTCTTTTCCGAATACTATATACAGAGGGCACCTGTTTTACTTATCTTTATTTGCACATCGCTTGAATCTTATCTTAGAACTTTTAAAATTAAACCGACATCACTAGATGCTTTATAAAGCAATCGAGAAGTAAAATGGCAAGGTCACGCCTGACTCATGTGTTTTTATTTTCCATATTTGGGAGTATGTAAACATGGCCAAGTTTTGACACGGCTCATTCTAGACGATTTAATGATTTAAGCAAATAATGACAGGTATATTCTCATTTCACTTTCTGGGCCATTAATATTTGCGTCCCTAGAAGTCACAAATAATAAATTAATGAAGGTATTTCCTAATAAAAATCTGCATCGCATTGCATTAAGCCGATCGTGAAGTCATGATTATGAATGAGGGTATATTCCAGATGCAACGAATCTGAGCATCGCATTGCATTCAATGCGGTCCTTGCACTATGGGAATTCCAAACAAACAAATCTTTAGCGTGATCAAAATTACAGGTGTCTGATTAAACCTCTTATAACCATGGCTCCACTAACAGACCATGTTATGGCAGTCCATTAACAGACCATGCTATGGCAGTCCATTAACAGACCATGTTATGGCATTCCATTAACAGACCATGTTATGGCATTCCATTAACAAGACCATGCTATGGCCGTCCATTAACAGACCATGTTATGGCCGTCCATTAACAGACCATGTTATGGCATTCCATTAACAGACCATGTTATGGCTCTCCATTAACAGACCATGTTATGGCATTCCATTACCAGACCATGCTATGGCAGTCCATTAAGAGACCATGTTATGACATTCCATTAACAGACCATGTTATGGCTCTCCATTATCAGACCATGTTATGGCATTCCATTAACAGACCATGTTATGGCATTCCATTAACAGACCATGCTATGGCAGTCCATTAACAGACCATGTTATGGCATTCCATTAACAGACCATGTGATGGCATTCCACTAACAGACCATGTTATGGCAGTCCATTAACAGACCATGTTATGGCATTCCACTAACAGACCATGTTATGGCATTCCATTAACAGACTATGTTATGGCATTCCACTAACAGACCATGTTATGGCAGTCCATTAACAGACCATGTTATGGCATTCCATTAACAGACCATGTTATGGCATTCCACTAACAGACCATGTTATGGCATTCCATTAACAGACTATGTTATGGCATTCCACTAACAGACCATGTTATGGCATTCCATTAACAGACTATGTTATGGCATTCCACTAACAGACCATGTTATGGCAGTCCATTAACAGACCATGTTATGGCAGTCCACTGAGTGGTCTCTTAAGACAATGTTGATTGTACTGAGTTACGTATCGCATTCCGGTGAATGAGTTTACATGGACATTGTTTACCTACATGGAAATTGTTTACCTACAGGGACATTGTTTACATGGACATTGTTTACCTACATGGAAATTGTTTACTTACAGGGACATTGTTTACTTACAGGGACATTGTTTACCTACAGGGAAATTGTTTACTTACAGGGACATTGTTACTACAGGGACATTGTTTACACGGACATTATTTACTTACAGGGACATTGTTTACTTACAGGGACATTGTTTACCTACAGGGACATTGTTTACTTACAGGGACATTATTTACAGGGACATTGTTTACTTACAGGGACATTGTTTACTTACAGGGACATTGTTTACTTACAGGGACATTGTTTACTTACAGGGACATTGTTTACTTACAGGGACATTTTTTACTTACAGGGACATTGTTTACTTACAGGGACATTGTTTACTTACAGGGACATTGTTTACTTACAGGGACATTTTTTACTTACAGGGACATTGTTTACTTACAGGGACATTGTTTACCTACAGGGACATTGTTTACACGGACATTATTTACTTACAGGGACATTGTTTACCTACAGGGACATTGTTTACTTACAGGGACATTATTTACAGGGACATTGTTTACTGCGACATTGTTTACTTACAGGGACATTGTTTACAGGGACATTGTTTACCTACAGGGACATTGTTTACTTACAGGGACATTGTTTACAGGGACATTGTTTACTTACAGGGACATTGTTTACTTACAGGGACATTGTTTACTTACAGGGACATTGTTTACAGGGACATTGTTTACTTACAGGGACATTGTTTACTTACAGGGACATTGTTTACTTACAGGGACATTGTTTACAGGGACATTGTTTACTTACAGGGACATTGTTTACTTACAGGGACATTGTTTACTTACAGGGACATTGTTTACTTACAGGGACATTGTTTACTTACAGGGACATTGTTTACCTACAGGGACATTGTTTACTTACAGGGACATTGTTTACTTACAGGGACATTGTTTACAGGGACATTGTTTACTTACAGGGACATTGTTTACTTACAGGGACATTGTTTACTTACAGGGACATTGTTTACTTACAGGGACATTGTTTACCTACAGGGACATTGTTTACTTACAGGGACATTGTTTACTTACAGGGACATTGTTTACCTACAGGGACATTGTTTACTTACAGGGACATTGTTTACTTACAGGGACATTGTTTACTTACAGGGACATTGTTTACTTACAGGGACATTGTTTACTTACAGGGACATTGTTTACTTACAGGGACATTGTTTACTTACAGGGACATTGTTTACTTACAGGGACATTGTTTACAGGGACATTGTTTACTTACAGGGACATTGTTTACTTACAGGGACATTGTTTACTTACAGGGACATTGTTTACTTACAGGGACATTGTTTACCTACAGGGACATTGTTTACACGGACATTGTTTACTTACAGGGACATTGTTTACCTACAGGGACATTGTTTACCTACAGGGACATTGTTTACCTACAGGGACATTGTTTACCTACAGGGACATTGTTTACTTACAGGGACATTGTTTACTTACAGGGACATTGTTTACCTACAGGGACATTGTTTACTTACAGGGACATTATTTACAGGGACATTGTTTACTGGGACATTGTTTACTTACAGGGACATTGTTTACAGGGACATTGTTTACCTACAGGGACATTGTTTACTTACAGGGACATTGTTTACAGGGACATTGTTTACTTACAGGGACATTGTTTACTTACAGGGACATTGTTTACTTACAGGGACATTGTTTACCTACAGGGACATTGTTTACTTACAGGGACATTGTTTACTTACAGGGACATTGTTTACCTACAGGGACATTGTTTACTTACAGGGACATTGTTTACTTACAGGGACATTGTTTACTTACAGGGACATTGTTTACTTACAGGACATTGTTTACTTACAGGGACATTGTTTACTTACAGGGACATTGTTTACTTACAGGGACATTGTTTACAGGGACATTGTTTACTTACAGGGACATTGTTTACTTACAGGGACATTGTTTACTTACAGGGACATTGTTTACTTACAGGGACATTGTTTACTTACAGGGACATTGTTTACTTACAGGGACATTGTTTACAGGGACATTGTTTACTTACAGGGACATTGTTTACTTACAGGGACATTGTTTACTTACAGGGACATTGTTTACTTACAGGGACATTGTTTACTTACAGGGACATTGTTTACTTACAGGGACATTGTTTACTTACAGGGACATTGTTTACTTACAGGGACATTGTTTACTTACAGGGACATTGTTTACTTACAGGGACATTGTTTACAGGGACATTGTTTACTTACAGGGACATTGTTTACTTACAGGGACATTGTTTACTTACAGGGACATTGTTTACTTACAGGGACATTGTTTACCTACAGGGACATTGTTTACTTACAGGGACATTGTTTACCTACAGGGACATTGTTTACTTACATGGACATTCTTTACAGGGACATTGTTTACTTACAGGGACATTGTTTACTTACAGGGACATTGTTTACTTACAGGGACATTGTTTACCTACAGGGACATTGTTTACCTACATGGACATGTTTACCTACAGGGACATTGTTTACTTACAGGGACATTGTTTACTTACAGGGACATTGTTTACAGGGACATTGTTTACTTACAGGGACATTATTTACAGGGACATTGTTTACTGGGACATTGTTTACTTACAGGGACATTGTTTACCTACAGGGACATTGTTTACTTACAGGGACATTGTTTACTTACAGGGACATTGTTTACTTACAGGGACATTGTTTACTTACAGGGACATTGTTTACCTACAGGGACATTGTTTACTTACAGGGACATTGTTTACTTACAGGGACATTGTTTACTTACAGGGACATTGTTTACTTACAGGGACATTGTTTACTTACAGGGACATTGTTTACCTACAGGGACATTGTTTACT
>CM026404.1:63265510-63343882 GCA_014843695.1 Archivesica marissinica
ACATTGTTTACAGGGACATTGTTTACTTACAGGGACATTGTTTACTTACAGGGACATTGTTTACTTACAGGGACATTGTTTACTTACAGGGACATTGTTTACCTACAGGGACATTGTTTACACGGACATTATTTACTTACAGGGACATTGTTTACTTACAGGGACATTGTTTACTTACAGGGACATTGTTTACTTACAGGGACATTGTTTACTTACAGGGACATTGTTTACTTACAGGGACATTGTTTACTTACAGGGACATTGTTTACTTACAGGGACATTGTTTACTTACAGGGACATTGTTTACAGGGACATTGTTTACTGGGACATTGTTTACTTACAGGGACATTGTTTACAGGGACATTGTTTACCTACAGGGACATTGTTTACTTACAGGGACATTGTTTACAGGGACATTGTTTACTTACAGGGACATTGTTTACTTACAGGGACATTGTTTACTTACAGGGACATTGTTTACTTACAGGGACATTGTTTACTTACAGGGACATTGTTTACTTACAGGGACATTGTTTACTTACAGGGACATTGTTTACTTACAGGGACATTGTTTACTTACAGGGACATTGTTTACTTACAGGGACATTATTTACAGGGACATTGTTTACCTACAGGGACATTGTTTACTTACGGGGACACTATTTCCAGGGACATTGTTTACAGGGACATTGTTTACAGGGACATTGTTTACAGGGACATTGTTTACAGGGACATTGTTTACAGGGACATTACTTACAGGGACATTGTTTACAGGGACATTGTTTATTTACAGGGAATGATTATGAGGCGGTGGACTTGGTATATGAAAAGGCAAAAACAAGCGGTTTGACCTTTGAGAAAGTAGCAAATATTGTACCAAACCCTACACAAGAGAGTTTTGTTTACAACATTAGAGAACTAGAGAAACATTACAATTCCAACAGCAGACAGATACCATGGGTATGTATGTTTGTATACGTTGATATATACTGTGTGTATGTATGTTTGTATACGTTGATATATACTGTGTGTATGTATGTTTGTATACGTTGATATATACTGTGTGTATGTATGTTTGTATACGTTGATATATACTGTGTGTATGTATGTATGTATACGTTGATATATACTGTATGTATGTATACGTTGATATATACTGTGTGTATGTATGTATGTATACGTTGATATATACTGTATGTATGTATACGTTGATATATACTGTGTGTATGTATGTATACGTTGATATATACTGTATGTATGTATACGTTGATATATACTGTGTGTATGTATGTATGTATACGTTGATATATACTGTATGTATGTATACGTTGATATATACTGTGTGTATGTATGTATACGTTGATATATACTGTATGTATGTATACGTTGATATATACTGTGTGTATGTATGTATGTATACGTTGATATATACTGTATGTATGTATACGTTGATATATACTGTGTGTATGTATGTATGTTTGTATACGCTGATATATACTGTGTGTATGTATGTTTGTATATGTTGATATATACTGTGTGTATGTATGTTTGTATATGTTGATATATACTGTGTGTATGTGTGTATGTATACGCTGATATATACTGTGTGTATGTATGTTTGTAAACGTTGATATATACTGTGTGTATGTATGTATGTATACGTTGATATATACTGTGTGTATGTATGTTTGTATACGTTGATATATATTGTGTGTATGTATGTATGTTTGTATACGTTGATATATACTGTGTGTATGTATGTTTGTATACGTTGATATATACTGTGTGTATGTATGTTTGTATATGTTGATATATACTGTGTGTATGTATGTTTGTATATGTTGATATATACTGTGTGTATGTATGTTTGTATACGTTGATATATACTGTGTGTATGTATACGTTGATATAGCCTCGAGGGTCCTCATTCCGGTAGGATACGAAACACTCATTAAAATTTGCATAATAGTTTGTAAAATATACAAAGACGTATACATATCTTAGTCAACAAATCCTTTTCCAACATGTTGCATCAAATTTCAACATAAATGCATGTGTTTCCAAAGAGTAATCACGATTTGTTCTGAACTACTGTAAATTTGTCCGTAATTTTACATGTGACCCAATTCCGGTAACTCTTGGGTAACAGTGAATTAGGCACTCTTAATTAATTATGTGGTGTTTTCCCAAACAGTTCAAATATAAGATATAATTCCAAAATCTATTTTTAACTTTGTTAACACTAATAACTGTTAAAACACTAAATTATTAACTGTTGTTTTATGTAACTGTTTTATTCTACTCCTCTCTAGTGTCACAGCAAGGACACATGACTGTGTCTCCTATTCTAAGTACCCTGACTGTGGTGCAATATGTCAACTGCACCCAGTGGTTACAGAGTTTGCCCCTATTAACTCACACAATCTCCACTTTGCAAATATTAGAGATACACACTTGGAAATCTCTTTAGTGTCTGTTCTTTCTCCTCATCTGCCTAGGATTAGCCTAAAAAACTAAAATTGTTTATAAGGGATAGTACTGAAAACAAAATAAATAAATTAGGCTTGGCCTTATAGAAAAAGCCCACTTCCGAATTAGATCTGTCAATCAAAGCCTGGTTTCAGAGCAGACGGATGGTAACATTTCTGAACAATGTTTTTGGGGCCAAAAAAGGGTATTTAAATGAACATTTATTTGGTAATAGTAGAAAAGGTATTATTTTATATGCGTGACATGTTTCAACAAATGTTTACCTGTTTTTGTCTCATTTTACTCTTGTTTGACTTTTGACAGATAGCTACAGCTTTAGTAAATATTTACATCGGAGCGCGTGTATGACGTCAGCAAATATCGCGCGTTACGAGATTTAAACAAATATCACCGGAATTAGGACAGTCACGGAATGAGGACCTTCAATGATATACTGTGTGTATGTATACGTTGATATATACTGTGTGTATGTATACGTTGATATATACTGTGTGTATGTATACGATGATATATACTGTGTGTATGTATACGTTGATATATACTGTATGTATGTATGTATGTATACGATGATATATACTGTGTGTATGTATACGATGATATATACTGTATGTTTGTATACGTTGATATATACTGTGTGTATGTATGTTTGTATACGTTGATATATACTGTATGTTTGTATACATTGATATATACTGTGTGTATGTATGTTTGTATACGTTGATATATACTGTGTGTATGTATGTATGTATACGTTGATATATACTGTGTGTATGTATACGTTGATATATACTGTGTGTATGTATGTTTGTATACGTTGATATATACTGTATGTATGTATACGTTGATATATACTGTATGTATGTATACGTTGATATATACTGTGTGTATGTATACGTTGATATATACTGTGTGTATGTATACGTTGATATATACTGTATGTATGTATACGTTGATATATACTGTGTGTATGTATACGTTGATATATACAGATATACATATACAGATATATACTGTGTGTATGTATGTTTGTATACGTTGATATATACTGTGTGTATGTATGTATGTATACGTTGATATATACTGTGTATGTATGTATGTATACGTTGATATATACTGTATGTTTGTATACGTTGATATATACTGTGTGTATGTATACGTTGATATATACTGTGTGTATGTATACGTTTATATATACTGTATGTATGTATACGTTGATATATACTGTGTGTATGTATACGTTGATATATACTGTGTGTATGTATGTTTGTATACGTTGATATATACTGTGTGTATGTATACGTTGATATATACTGTGTGTATGTATACGATGATATATACTGTATGTATGTATACGTTGATATATACTGTATGTATGTATGTTTGTATACGTTGATATATACTGTGTGTATGTATGTTTGTATACGTTGATATATACTGTGTGTATGTGTGTATGTATACGCTGATATATACTGTGTGTATGTATGTTTGTATATGTTGATATATACTGTGTGTATGTATGTATGTATACGTTGATATATACTGTGTGTATGTATGTTTGTATACGTTGATATATACTGTGTGTATGTATGTATGTTTGTATACGTTGATATATACTGTGTGTATGTATGTTTGTATACGTTGATATATACTGTGTGTATGTATGTTTGTATATGTTGATATATACTGTGTGTATGTATGTTTGTATACGTTGATATATACTGTGTGTATGTGTGTATGTATACGTTGATATATACTGTGTGTATGTATACGATGATATATACTGTGTGTATGTATGTTTGTAAACGTTGATATATACTGTGTGTATGTATGTATGTATACGTTGATATATACTGTGTGTATGTATGTTTGTATACGTTGATATATACTGTGTGTATGTATGTATGTATACGTTGATATATACTGTGTATGTATGTTTGTATACGTTGATATATACTGTGTGTATGTATGTTTGTATACGTTGATATATACTGTGTGTATGTATACGTTGATATATACTGTGTGTATGTATACGATGATATATACTGTATGTATGTATACGTTGATATATACTGTGTGTATGTATGTTTGTATACGTTGATATATACTGTGTGTATGTATGTATGTTTGTATACGTTGATATATACTGTGTGTATGTATGTTTGTAAACGTTGATATATACTGTGTGTATGTATGTTTGTATACGTTGATATATACTGTGTGTATGTATGTTTGTATACGATGATATATACTGTGTGTATGTGTGTTTGTATACGATGATATATACTGTATGTATGTATATGTTGATATATACTGTGTGTATGTATGTTTGTATACGTTGATATATACTGTATGTATGTATACGTTGATATATACTGTGTGTATGTATACGTTGATATATACTGTATGTATGTATACGTTGATATATACTGTATGTATGTATACGTTGATATATACTGTATGTATGTATACGTTGATATATACTGTATGTATGTATACGTTGATATATACTGTGTGTATGTATGTATGTATGTTTGTATACGTTGATATATACTGTATGTATGTATACGTTGATATATACTGTGTGTATGTATGTATGTTTGTATACGTTGATATATACTGTATGTATGTATGTTTGTATACGATGATATATACTGTGTGTATGTATGTTTGTATACGTTGATATATACTGTGTGTATGTATGTTTGTATATGTTGATATATACTGTGTGTATGTATGTTTGTATATGTTGATATATACTGTGTGTATGTATGTTTGTATACGTTGATATATACTGTGTGTATGTATGTTTGTATACGATGATATATACTGTGTGTATGTATGTTTGTATATGTTGATATATACTGTGTGTATGTATGTATGTTTGTATACGTTGATATATACTGTGTGTATGTATGTTTGTATACGATGATATATACTGTGTGTATGTATGTATGTTTGTATACGTTGATATATACTGTGTGTATGTATGTATGTTTGTATACGTTGATATATACTGTGTGTATGTATGTATGTATGTTTGTATACGTTGATATATACTGTATGTTTGTATACGATGATATATAAAAAGCTGACAGATACGATACTATGAGTACAGACGTTTGTAGAAGTTGAAAGATACTATGGGTATGTGTTTGTAGGTGAGAGATACTATGGGTATGTACATTTGTAGGTGAGAGATACTATGGGTACGTACGTTTGTAGGTGAGAGATACTATGGGTACGTACGTTTGTAGGTGAGAGATACTATGGGTACGTACGTTTGTAGGTGAGAGATACTATGGGTACGTACGTTTGTAGGTGAGAGATACTATGGGTACATACGTTTGTAGAAGGTGAGAGATACTATGGGTACGTACGTTTGTAGGTGAGAGATACTATGGGTAGGTTTGTAGGTGAGAGATACTATGGGTACGTACGTTTGTAGGTGAGAGATACTATGGGTACGTACGTTTGTAGAAGGTGAGAGATACTATGGGTATGTACGTTTGTAGGTGAGAGATACTATGGGTACGTACGTTTGTAGGTGAGAGATACTATGGGTACGTACGTTTGTAGGTGAGAGATACTATGGGTATGTATGTTTGTAGGTGAGAGATACTATGGGTACGTACGTTTGTAGAAGGTGAGAGATACTATGGGTACGTACGTTTGTAGGTGAGAGATACTATGGGTATGTACGTTTGTAGGTGAGAGATACTATGGGTACGTACGTTTGTAGAATGTGAGAGATACTATGGGTACGTACGTTATTAGAAGGTGAGAGATACTATGGGTACGTACGTTTGTAGGTGAGAGATACTATGGGTACGTACGTTTGTAGAAGGTGAGAGATACTATGGGTACGTACGTTTGTAGAAGGTGAGAGATACTATGGGTACGTACGTTTGTAGAAGGTGAGAGATACTATGGGTACGTACGTTTGTAGAAGGTGAGAGATACTATGGGTACGTACGTTTGTAGGTGAGAGATACTATGGGTACGTACGTTTGTAGAAGGTGAGAGATACTATGGGTACGTACGTTTGTAGAAGGTGAGAGATACTATGGGTACGTACGTTTGTAGAAGGTGAGAGATACTATGGGTACGTACGTTTGTAGAAGGTGAGAGATACTATGGGTATGTACGTTTGTAGGTGAGAGATACTATGGGTATGTACGTTTGTAGGTGAGAGATACTATGGGTACGTACGTTTGTAGAAGGTGAGAGATACTATGGGTACGTACGTTTGTAGGTGAGAGATACTATGGGTATGTACGTTTGTAGAAGGTGAGAGATACTATGGGTACGTACGTTTGTAGGTGAGAGATACTATGGGTACGTACATTTGTAGGTGAGAGATACTATGGGTATGTACGTTTGTAGGTGAGAGATACTATGGGTACGTACATTTGTAGAAGGTGAGAGATACTATGGGTATGTACGTTTGTAGGTGAGAGATACTATGGGTACGTACGTTTGTAGAAGGTGAGAGATATTATGGGTATGTGTTTGTAGGTGAGAGATACTATGGGTACGTACGTTTGTAGGTGAGAGATACTATGGGTACGTACGTTTGTAGGTGAGAGATACTATGGGTACGTACGTTTGTAGAAGGTGAGAGATACTATGGGTATGTACGTTTGTAGGTGAGAGATACTATGGGTACGTACGTTTGTAGGTGAGAGATACTATGGGTATGTATGTTTGTAGGTGAGAGATACTATGGGTATGTATGTTTGTAGGTGAGAGATACTATGGGTACGTACGTTTGTAGAAGGTGAGAGATACTATGGGTACGTACGTTTGTAGGTGAGAGATACTATGGGTATGTACGTTTGTAGGTGAGAGATACTATGGGTACGTACGTTTGTAGAAGGTGAGAGATACTATGGGTACGTACGTTTGTAGGTGAGAGATACTATGGGTACGTACGTTTGTAGAAGGTGAGAGATACTATGGGTACGTACGTTTGTAGGTGAGAGATACTATGGGTACGTACGTTTGTAGGTGAGAGATACTATGGGTATGTACGTTTGTAGGTGAGAGATACTATGGGTACGTACGTTTGTAGAAGGTGAGAGATACTATGGGTACGTACGTTTGTAGGTGAGAGATACTATGGGTACGTACGTTTGTAGAAGGTGAGAGATACTATGGGTACGTACGTTTGTAGGTGAGAGATACTATGGGTACGTACGTTTGTAGGTGAGAGATACTATGGGTACGTACGTTTGTAGAAGGTGAGAGATACTATGGGTACGTACGTTTGTAGGTGAGAGATACTATGGGTACGTACGTTTGTAGAAGGTGAGAGATACTATGGGTACGTACGTTTGTAGGTGAGAGATACTATGGGTACGTACGTTTGTAGAAGGTGAGAGATACTATGGGTATGTGTTTGTAGGTGAGAGATACTATGGGTACGTACGTTTGTAGGTGAGAGATACTATGGGTACGTACGTTTGTAGGTGAGAGATACTATGGGTACGTACGTTTGTAGAAGGTGAGAGATACTATGGGTACGTACGTTTGTAGGTGAGAGATACTATGGGTACGTACGTTTGTAGAAGGTGAGAGATACTATGGGTACGTACGTTTGTAGAAGGTGAGAGATACTATGGGTACGTACGTTTGTAGGTGAGAGATACTATGGGTACGTACGTTTGTAGAAGGTGAGAGATACTATGGGTACGTACGTTTGTAGGTGAGAGATACTATGGGTACGTACGTTTGTAGAAGGTGAGAGATACTATGGGTACGTACGTTTGTAGGTGAGAGATACTATGGGTACGTATTTGTAGGTGAGAGATACTATGGGTACGTACGTTTGTAGGTGAGAGATACTATGGGTACGTACGTTTGTAGGTGAGAGATACTATGGGTACGTACGTTTGTAGGTGAGAGATACTATGGGTACGTACGTTTGTAGGTGAGAGATACTATGGGTACGTACGTTTGTAGAAGGTGAGAGATACTATGGGTACGTACGTTTGTAGGTGAGAGATACTATGGGTACGTACGTTTGTAGGTGAGAGATACTATGGGTACGTACGTTTGTAGAAGGTGAGAGATACTATGGGTACGTACGTTTGTAGGTGAGAGATACTATGGGTACGTACGTTTGTAGGTGAGAGATACTATGGGTATGTACGTTTGTAGGTGAGAGATACTATGGGTACGTACGTTTGTAGAAGGTGAGAGATACTATGGGTACGTACGTTTGTAGGTGAGAGATACTATGGGTATGTACGTTTGTAGGTGAGAGATACTATGGGTACGTACGTTTGTAGGTGAGAGATACTATGGGTACGTACGTTTTTAGAAGGTGAGAGATACTATGGGTACGTACGTTTGTAGGTGAGAGATACTATGGGTACGTACGTTTGTAGGTGAGAGATACTATGGGTACGTACGTTTGTAGAAGGTGAGAGATACTATGGGTACGTACGTTTGTAGAAGGTGAGAGATACTATGGGTACGTACGTTTGTAGAAGGTGAGAGATACTATGGGTACGTACGTTTGTAGAAGGTGAGAGATACTATGGGTACGTACGTTTGTAGGTGAGAGATACTATGGGTACGTACGTTTGTAGGTGAGAGATACTATGGGTACGTACGTTTGTAGAAGGTGAGAGATACTATGGGTACGTACGTTTGTAGGTGAGAGATACTATGGGTACGTACGTTTGTAGGTGAGAGATACTATGGGTACGTACGTTTGTAGGTGAGAGATACTATGGGTACGTACGTTTGTAGGTGAGAGATACTATGGGTACGTATGTTTGTAGGTGAGAGATACTGTGGGTACATACGTTTGTAGGTGAGAGATACTATGGGTACGTACGTTTGTAGGTGAGAGATACTATGGGTATGTACGTTTGTAGGTGAGAGATACTATGGGTACGTACGTTTGTAGAATGTGAGAGATACTATGGGTACGTACGTTATTAGAAGGTGAGAGATACTATGGGTACGTATGTTTGTAGGTGAGAGATACTATGGGTACGTACGTTTGTAAAAGGTGAGAGATACTATGGGTACGTACGTTTGTAGAAGGTGAGTGATACTATGGGTACGTACGTTTGTAGAAGGTGAGAGATACTATGGGTACGTACGTTTGTAGAAGGTGAGAGATACTATGGGTACGTACGTTTGTAGAAGGTGAGAGATACTATGGGTACGTACGTTTGTAGGTGAGAGATACTATGGGTACGTACGTTTGTAGAAGGTGAGAGATACTATGGGTACGTACGTTTGTAGAAGGTGAGAGATACTATGGGTATGTACGTTTGTAGAAGGTGAGAGATACTATGGGTACGTACGTTTGTAGAAGGTGAGAGATACTATGGGTATGTACGTTTGTAGGTGAGAGATACTATGGGTATGTACGTTTGTAGATCCGTGTCTCATTTATATGAGAAAGTTGGCAGTTTCTTACGGAGGTTGGTGCACCCAAGTACTGGTTAACCGCTGGAGCCTGCCCAGGAAAGGTATTGTTAGGTAAACTGCCCGCCGGCGATATAGCCTGAAATGGTGCTGATGCAGGCGTAAAACCCGAAATATAACATAACATAACGTTTGTAGGTGAGAGATACTATGGGTACGTACGTTTGTAGAAGGTGAGAGATACTATGGGTACATACGTTTGTAGAAGGTGAGAGATACTATGGGTACGTACGTTTGTAGGTGAGAGATACTATGGGTACGTACGTTTGTAGGTGAGAGATACTATGGGTATGTACGTTTGTAGAAGGTGAGAGATACTATGGGTACGTACGTTTGTAGGTGAGAGATACTATGGGTACGTACATTTGTAGAAGGTGAGAGATACTATGGGTACGTACGTTTGTAGGTGAGAGATACTATGGGTACGTACGTTTGTAGAAGGTGAGAGATACTATGGGTATGTGTTTGTAGGTGAGAGATACTATGGGTACGTACGTTTGTAGGTGAGAGATACTATGGGTACGTACGTTTGTAGGTGAGAGATACTATGGGTACGTACGTTTGTAGAAGGTGAGAGATACTATGGGTACGTACGTTTGTAGGTGAGAGATACTATGGGTACGTACGTTTGTAGGTGAGAGATACTATGGGTATGTACGTTTGTAGAAGGTGAGAGATACTATGGGTACGTACGTTTGTAGGTGAGAGATACTATGGGTACGTACATTTGTAGAAGGTGAGAGATACTATGGGTACGTACGTTTGTAGGTGAGAGATACTATGGGTACGTACGTTTGTAGAAGGTGAGAGATACTATGGGTATGTGTTTGTAGGTGAGAGATACTATGGGTACGTACGTTTGTAGGTGAGAGATACTATGGGTACGTACGTTTGTAGGTGAGAGATACTATGGGTACGTACGTTTGTAGAAGGTGAGAGATACTATGGGTACGTACGTTTGTAGGTGAGAGATACTATGGGTACGTACGTTTGAGAGATACTATGGTACGTACGTTTGTAGAAGGTGAGAGATACTATGGGTACGTACGTTTGTAGAAGGTGAGAGATACTATGGGTACGTACGTTTGTAGAAGGTGAGAGATACTATGGGTACGTACGTTTGTAGAAGGTGAGAGATACTATGGGTATGTACGTTTGTAGGTGCGAGATACTATGGGTATGTACGTTTGTAGGTGAGAGATACTATGGGTACGTACGTTTGTAGAAGGTGAGAGATACTATGGGTACGTACGTTTGTAGGTGAGAGATACTATGGGTACGTACGTTTGTAGGTGAGAGATACTATGGGTATGTACGTTTGTAGAAGGTGAGAGATACTATGGGTACGTACGTTTGTAGGTGAGAGATACTATGGGTACGTACGTTTGTAGAAGGTGAGAGATACTATGGGTATGTACGTTTGTAGGTGCGAGATACTATGGGTACGTACATTTGTAGAAGGTGAGAGATACTATGGGTACGTACGTTTGTAGGTGAGAGATACTATGGGTACGTACGTTTGTAGAAGGTGAGAGATACTATGGGTATGTTTTGTAGGTGAGAGATACTATGGGTACGTACGTTTGTAGGTGAGAGATACTATGGGTACGTACGTTTGTAGGTGAGAGATACTATGGGTACGTACGTTTGTAGAAGGTGAGAGATACTGTGGGTACGTACGTTTGTAGGTGAGAGATACTATGGGTACGTACGTTTGTAGAAGGTGAGAGATACTATGGGTACGTACGTTTGTAGGTGAGAGATACTATGGGTACGTACGTTTGTAGGTGAGAGATACTATGGGTACGTACGTTTGTAGGTGAGAGATACTATGGGTACGTACGTTTGTAGAAGGTGAGAGATACTATGGGTACGTACGTTTGTAGGTGAGAGATACTATGGGTACGTACGTTTGTAGGTGAGAGATACTATGGGTACGTACGTTTGTAGGTGAGAGATACTATGGGTACGTACGTTTGTAGAAGGTGAGAGATACTATGGGTACGTATGTTTGTAGGTGAGAGATACTATTGGTATGTATGTTTGTAGGTGAGAGATACTATGGGTATGTATGTTTGTAGGTGAGAGATACTATGGGTATGTATGTGTGTAGAAGGTGAGAGATACTATGGGTACGTACGTTTGTAGGTGAGAGATACTATGGGTACGTACGTTTGTAGAAGGTGAGAGATACTATGGGTACGTACGTTTGTAGAAGGTGAGAGATACTATGGGTACGTATGTTTGTAGGTGAGAGATATTGTGGGTACGTACGTTTGTAGGTGAGAGATACTATGGGTACGTACGTTTGTAGGTGAGAGATACTATCGGTACGTACGTTTGTAGGTGAGAGATACTATGGGTACGTACGTTTGTAGGTGAGAGATACTATGGGTACGTACGTTTGTAGGTGAGAGATACTATGGGTACGTATGTTTGTAGGTGAGAGATACTGTGGGTACATACGTTTGTAGGTGAGAGATACTATGGGTACGTACGTTTGTAGGTGAGAGATACTATGGGTACGTACGTTTTGTAAAAGTGTCTTACTGAATTTGCTTGTTATTTGACATTTAAGGAACCATCTACTAACTGGACCATTGTTGAGAAGCCAGATGCTGCAGTTATAAATAAAACAGAGAGTGTTTCTACGGACCTTGCTACAGAACATGCAGTCACTGATATAGCCTCGAATATTGAGCAGCATACGGAAGTTGAAGTGGCAAAGAAAACGTTAGCTGACATTACTGTAGCAGAACAAGTGGAGAGTGAAGTTCTCTCGATGGATGCAGACAACATTACTGACAAAGCTAAGGTCATTTCTACAGACAATGAACCTCAGATAGATGATAAAGCTACAGTGATTGCTGATCGGTCGGAAGTAGATGGTTCAGACACGAAGGACAGTTGAACTTGACTATAGTGATATATAATAGTGATTTATCTTAAATGTTAGCATTTTAAAACTGTCTTGATTGACAGAAAATAACTCTCATAATCATGTGTGTATTACATGTCAAGCTTGTTTCATGCATGTTACTGTATGATGCAATATCACAGTACTACTAACTAGACAATTAGAGGCATATCGTGACAAAATGTTTTACGAGGCAGTATTTGTATAGATGGGGGAAGACATTTTACCAGAAATCTCATATTTGCATTTATATACTTGCCATATTTATGACGATATCTTTTGAAAAATCCAGTACGGTTTTAAAAACGACAAATGCACCACCATCACACCATGTCTGACTATGAAGTCCCTTTGACCTGCATGCGCACGTTACCATATCTTCAATAACTGGGATAAAACATGTTTAATGTAATGCTATATATTTACAACACAATTATTTGGTTAGCTGTTGGCTGTTTCTTTACTAAGTTTGTTTGCTGAAGCTCGCAGTCACCTGACCTGCCCTATGCTTTGGTGAATTAATGGTATAGGCGAGTCATCGTGCATCTCGTCCACAACGCTGAGTGTTTATCCTCACTTCCATTGAACATATTGGTTCAATCCAAGATGGCCGTCCAGTCACTATAAATAGTTCCATTTAATTATTTCATTGAAACAGGTAATTAATCACGGATCTAGGAATACGGTTGGAAGATTGTATTTTGTACGTTTTCTGGCCGGATTATTTTTATGTTTGTTCGCCCCCTGCAACGGTATTCCTTTGACTCGTACATGCATATCTGAGGACTAATATGCAATACCCACCCTACCACCTATCATTTCGTTGGAAAGTATTCAAGACATTTTTTACTTGGATGTACCCGTACAGACAATCGCTCGCATGTGGTGAGACAGCATCGGGGTGGTGGCCTTGATGAAACTAATGTTTAACTTGTTTTAATGAGTATTTAAATACAGGTGCATGCACAAAAACGTGTATGATTGATTTTGTAAGATTTTATGCTGGCTTATAGCCAAGGACAGTCAGTCTGGTGTACAAAATTGTTTATATATAGAGCCGTTAGTAGGTAATGACCAATTCGAGTTCATCATTTTCTTTCATGGCCATATCTGTATTGGATGTCCGTAATTCCTCAAGAGATTGGTCAATCGATGCGACTTCTTCAATGACGGTTGTTGATTGTTCCTAGAGATATATATTGACAGATTCATCATGTATAGTTTTGTTTGTTTCAGGTATTCTTGTCTGTGGTATGCCTTCCCACAGCGACACTTGCACCGTGTTTCATTTATGATTTTAGAATGACCAGCTATGTCTAAATGTAGTCGCAGATTATGTAGTAATACATTGTTTTGCTGTGTTGACGTTGGTGTCATCGTGTCTGTGTTTAAAAAATACATCGCTATTGCATTTCCTTCGATGTACGTGTACGACATGTTTGTATCTAATTTCGTGTGAATTTCCTCTCTAATGATATGCAGTAACAGACATGCGCATTAAAAGTGTTGGACAGCGTTTCTTTGAATAATTAATGTAAATATAAGTAATGAATCTACTAACCTGCGATTCATTCCTTAAAACATGACATTATGTGCAGGCACTTAATTTAGGAAAGTGTATGATCCTCTAGTTTTATGGCATATTTATGACCTCATTATGTATCTGTTGATTAATAACCATAGTGACCGAGAGATACAATGGCATAAGTACAGAGCACACAAAATCTTATTGTTTTTGAGAATTAAATTCTTGCCGATTGTAAATCAGCAGAAAACTAGTTGAATATTTGTTGATATTAATGAACTAGGTGTAATTGTTTTGAAACAATTTTATTAAAATCATTGAAACTTGTTTGTGTTGTCTTAATAATTCATGCACTACATACTGAGGGCTGTCTAATCCATGTACTGTAATCCACTAAATACTGAGGGCTGTCTAATCCATGTACTGTAATTCACTACATACTGAGGGCTGTCTAATCCATGTACTGTAATCCACTAAATACTGAGGGCTGTCTAATCCATGTACTGTAATCCACTAAATACTGGGGGCTGTCTAATCCATGTACTGTAATCCACTAAATACTGAGTGCTGTCTAATCCATGTACTGTAATTCACTACATACTGAGGGCTGTCTAATCCATGTACTGTAATCCACTAAATACTGAGGGCTGTCTAATCCATGTACTGTAATCCACTAAATACTGGGGGCTGTCTAATCCATGTACTGTAATCCACTAAATACTGAGTGCTGTCTAATCCATGTACTGTAATTCACTACATACTGAGGGCTGTTAATTGTTGTAATCCACTAAATACTGAGGGCTGTCTAATCCATGTACTGTAATCCACTAAATACTGGGGGCTGTCTAATCCATGTACTGTAATCCACTAAATACTGAGGCTGTCTAATCCATGTATGTAATCACTAATACTGAGGGCTGTCTAATCCATGTATGTAATCCACTAAATACTGGGGTGTTTTGGGGGCTGTCTAATCCATGTACTGTATTCCACTAAATACCGAGGGCAATGTAATCCACTACATACTGAGGGCTGTCTAATCCATGTACTGTAATCCACTACATACTGAGGGGCTGTCTAATTCATGTACTGTAATCCACTAAATACTGAGGGCTGTCTAATCCATGCAATGTAATCCACTAAATACTGAGGGCTGTCTAATCCATGCAATGTAATCCACTAAATACTGAGGGCTGTCTAATCCATGCAATGTAATCCACTACATACTGAGGGCGGTCTAATCCATGCAATGTAATCCACTAAATACTGAGGGCTGTCTAATCCATGCAATGTAATCCACTATATACCGAGGGCTGTCTAATCCATGCAATGTAATCCACTAAATACTGAGGGCTGTTTAATCCATGCAATGTAATCCACTAAATACTGAGTGCTGTCTAATCCATGTACTGTATTCCACTACATACTGAGGGCTGTCTAATCCATGATGTAATCCACTACATACTGAGGGGCTGTCTAATTCATGTACTGTAATCCACTAAATACTGAGGGCTGTCTAATCCATGCAATGTAATCCACTACATACTGAGGGCGGTCTAATCCATGCAATGTAATCCACTAAATACTGAGGGCTGTCTAATCCATGCAATGTAATCCACTACATACTGAGGGCGGTCTAATCCATGCAATGTAATCCACTAAATACTGAGGGCTGTCTAATCCATGCAATGTAATCCACTAAATACTGAGGGCTGTCTAATCCACTAAATACTGGGGGCTGTCTAATCCATGTACTGTAATCCACTAAATACTGAGGGCTGTCTAATCCATGTACTGTAATCCACTACATACTGAGGGGCTGTCTAATCCATGTATTGTAATCCACTAAATATTGAGGGCTGTCTAATCCATGTACTGTAATCCACTACATACTGAGGGGCTGTCTAATCCATGTACTGTAATCCACTAAATACTGAGGGGCTGTCTAATCCATGTACTGTAATCCACTAACATAGGTTTGACTGTACTCCATTAAACAATAAATCCTTTAATTAACATGTATCTACCCATTTTATTGCTACCCATTTTATTTTAACAATCCATCAGGCTATTCATACAAAACTCGCCTCTGGACCTTAAATAGAAACAAGTAGTCAAGTGAGCACAAACAATGAAGATAATTCACATGATTTATTCATGTTGTATAACAATACAAAACCTCTTTGAAAAGACTGACCATCACAAACCCTGCACGACGACAGTGACAATGTATGGTACAGCCAGCAGTGTAGCTTCTTACGGGCACCGTAAGTACGTGCATACACATTTTTATCAAAACTAGAAAATAAAAAATTACTGGTAAGGGGGTTGGGTGTATATTGTCAAGCGAAACCCATCGAGTAAGAAAATAAGTCGGTATTTAAGTACTTCTTAATTGACGAGAAGATTTTTTCCAGAACTGAACGAAATATGTTTTTTATTTCTCATTGAAACCTGTCATCACATCGTGCCAGTCATTTGTCAGCAGTAGAATGTTCAAATTTTAGCACTCATTTGACCTAGTTTTAAGATATAGTGACCTAATTTGAGCAATCTTGAAAGTGAACATTGCTATGAAGATCCACAATGATTGGACCATTGGTTCACGAGATGTAGTTTGAAGCAAAATGTTGACGACGTCGGGCGATCACAAAAGCACACATTGAGCCAGCTTAAATCACTGAGACATTCAACATTATAAAAACAAACAATTTATTTGTCCTTCATTGCCTTTTCATTTAGGAAATAACATTTGTCTTTCTGTCATTTATGGGCAGATAAAACAGTTTGATACGCAGGAATTAACCATTTTGGAAATATGATTTAGTATTAGTTAAAATTTGACACAATAATGTAAAAACATGAGCAATTTTACTTTAATTAAAAGAGGATTCTAAGCCATGCCTCCAGTTACACTATTTTGCAGCCGATGGTATTTTTACTACGACTAGTTTACGTCACATGATTTTCATTCATAAATAAGTCTTGTTTTATGGGAAAAGCAATTCAACAGCTATAAAATAGACCAGCTCTAGTTGTTTTTTATTGCAGATTTAAACACGCTTGATTTTGCTCTTTGTTTATAGGAACAAAGTACCTGGTCATGTTAGAATGCTTGGTAACAAATATGTATTGGATATCCAAATATGTAGCAAACGCACAAGCGCATGAATATAGAAAATACTAAAGCACCAATAGTTATATACACATCATTAACACAATCATTTATTAGGGCAAACACCAAGCATACCAACTTTCGTTCACATTTGTCTGAATCGTGAAGTCCCAGCTGAACTCTTACTGTGCTGGAAACGAGTATATATCGTTTTTGCAAACAGTATAGAGCCAGATCAGATGGCACAGAACGCACCATCTGATCAGACTCAATGCTGTTTGCTATTCAGATAGTGGAGCCAAACCACTTGGCAGAATAGCAAACAACATAGATCCTGATCAGACACATAATACAGCGGCTGATCTTGATCTATATCGTTTGCCCATTTCTTCCAATTTATTCAGCTTTTAAGGCTCATGTACCGAAGCAGAGATTGTGTGAGCAGTATGTCTACTGATGTTGACACGAGCCTTGTTTGAATAAACGGCCCTCACCATTTGGAAGAAATCAATGTCGTAAACAGATTGTGAAATCAGAGCAGCTGTTACAGTCTTGTAGTTTTTTGTCTGATTTTTTTTTATTTTATACAAATTTATTTTAGCTCGATTGCGAAACAAGTTCTTTCAACTTATATAAATCACTCTCGAGACCTCATTCCTGATGGAATCCATCGCCACGAGGGAGAGAAGAGGCAACGTGGAATTTAAATGCCTTGCCTAAGGACACAATCGTAACGGCTCCAGCGGGGCTCGAACTCCAGACCTTTCGCACCTGAAGCGAACGCGCATCCACTGCACCATCACGACAATTTTGTCTGATTGCAATAGCATCCAGAGTTGTGGGTGGATCATGACCATTAGTAGCTTTATCTGCTTGAAATACTCAAGTGTAATTTCATTTTTGATCATAAAGAAATGACACATATATAAATTCCCCAAAGCCAAAAAATACGTTCAATGCAGACAAAAACAACATGTAGTAGACCGGATGAAATCCAACATACACATCAAATGTACCGTATATATAATACCACAGTACGACAGACATATGTCAACAATACATGAAATGTACCGTATACATAATACCGCAGTATGACAGACATATGTCAACAATACATGAAATGTACCTTATACATAATACCGCAGTACGACAGACATATGTCAACAATACATGAAATGTACCGTATACATAATACCGCAGTACGACAGACATATGTCAACAATACATGAAATGTACCGTATATATAATACCGCAGTACGATAGACATATGTCAACAATACATGAAATGTACCGTATATATAATACTGCAGTACGACAGACATATGTCAACAATACATGAAATGTACCGTATACATAATACCGCAGTACGCCAGACATATGTCAACAATACACGACATGTACCGTATACATAATACCGCAGTACGACAGACATATGTCAACAATACATGAAATGTACCGTATACATAATACCGCAGTACGACAGACATATGTCAACAATACATGACATGTACCGTATACATAATACCGCAGTACGACAGACATATGTCAACAATACATGAAATGTACCGTATACATAATACCGCAGTACGACAGACATATGTCAACAATACATGAAATGTACCTTATACATAATACCGCGGTACGACAGACATATGTCAACAATACATGAAATGTACCGTATACATAATACCGCTGTCATACATACATGAAACAACATAATTATATCTAACATATATACATACCTTTCAGTGCATGTCTATCTACATGTACCGGTAATCAGAAATTAGTAATATTTACAAAATGAACAATACAATATTATAATACATTAAATATAAATATATTCTCTTCCGTACAACATCACATTTATGTTAGGAAAATAATGAGCACGATATGCTCCTCTAGTAGTATAGACACGGAATGCATTCACATTGCTTTGTGCTCTCCCTTCTAGGAACACCTTGCATATCTAGTTAACCAAAGATATTCTGAAAGTTTGCACTGTCGCATAGACAGTAAGGCAGTTGTAAACAAACAAGATGGAAGCCATTATATCTAGTCAAGGTTGGTTTAACCCTTTCCCTCATAGAAGCTCCTCTTGACGCCATTACCAATACGAAATACATTGACAATGTAGTAGCCAAGGCAATGTTAATAATAAAGGCCAGAATCTCATGTAGTCCCAGTATTATCTATGGAGATGGGATAGATATGGCGACTACTTATCCACTGCATGATAGCTAAATGGCTGTCGTTTGACTGGAGATATTATAATATATATTAACATAAATCTCAATGAAGGAAAGGGATAAACATATTTATTCATTCATAATATACAGTACATATAAATTGTATACAGAATGAAAATGGATTTAATTGAAAGCTTGAATAGTCATGGTTGGCAACCAGTATGTTCAATAGTATTGCATGTGACTGTGTGACAAAATAACTGTTGAGATAACGTGCTTGAAATAATATAATGACAAAATAAACACAATTATCAGTACCAGTTTATACAAATCTATTTTAGCTCGATTGTGAAACAAGTTCTTACAACTTATATTAATCACTCTCGAGACCTCATTCCTGATGGTATCCATCGCCACGAGGGACATAAGAGGCATGTGGAATATAAATGCCTTGCCTAAGGGCACAATCGTAACGGCTCCAGTGGGCCGTGAACGCTAGGCCTGAAGCGACCACGCTACCACAGCGCTATCACGACATATACAGTACCCTTACCTTCATACAAATAAATGCTTAATAGAAGAAAAAAAAGTCAAATGTGTTACTATAGCAACCAATATCAACATGTCTAGAAAAACACAAACATTCTATAAAACAACGAATACTTGCATCAATGATGCATAAACAGATGAATCGTGCATCGTTTACTATTTGTAATATCAGCAACAACACATTTATAATGCTGTCCCGGCTGTATAATGTTGTCCCGAGAGTACAATGTTGTCCCGAGAGTACAATGTTGTCCCGAGAGTACAATGTTGTCCAGTACAATGTTGTCCCGAGAGTACAATGTTGTCCAGTACAATGTTGTCCCGAGAGTACAATGTTGTCCCGAGAGTACAATGTTGTCCCGAGAGTACAATGTTGTCCCGTACAATGTTGTCCCGAGAGTACAATGTTGTCCCGTACAATGTTGTCCCGAGAGTACAATGTTGTCCCGAGAGTACAATGTTGTCCCGAGAGTACAATGTTGTCCCGAGAGTACAATGTTGTCCCGAGAGTACAATGTTGTCCCGAGAGTACAATGTTGTCCCGTACAATGTTGTCCCGAGAGTACAATGTTGTCCAGTACAATGTTGTCCCGAGAGTACAATTTGTGTTGTTGTCCCGAGAGTACAATGTTGTCCCGAGAGTACAATGTTGTCCCGAGAGTACAATGTTGTCCCGAGAGTACAATGTTCCCGAGAGTACAATGTTGTCCCGAAGTATGTTGTCCAGAGTAATGTCCCGAGAGTACAATGTTGCCCGAAGTACAATGTTGTCCCGAGAGTACAATGTTTCCCGAGAGTACAATGTGTCCCGAGAGTACAATGTTGTCCGACTGTCGGTAATGTTGTCCCGAGAGTACAATGTTGTCCCGAGAGTACAATGTTGTCCCGAGAGTACAATGTTGTCCCGAGAGTACAATGTTCTCCCGAGAGTACAATGTTGTCCCGAGAGTACAATGTTGTCCCGAGAGTACAATGTTGTCCCGAGAGTACAATGTTGTCCCGAGAGTACAATGTTGTCCCGAGAGTACAATGTTGTCCCGACAAATATTTCTTTCTATTTACAACAATTCCAAGTATTAATAACAAGTTTCACTATATATATAAAAAAATATAAAAGACGATTTCGTTAGCTTTTCTTTTCATACATTGTGGTGGTCATTGTAGCCTGGTCAGTCAAATAAATATATTTTAACATTGAGACCATTAATATTGAACCGTATCAAGTTTCTGATAATATCATGTCATTTTGCCAGAAGCTAAAAATCGACAGACTGGAACCCAGGCTAATTGTGTTCATATTTTGGCATTATCTAGCAAATTTTATGCCTAATTTTATGCCTAATTCACTGGTGAAGAAAACAAAACATGTCATTGTTCTTTTTTTAAAAAACATCTTCCAGTGTACATGATACACATATTTTCATAAAGAATGAATCATTTCTATTATTCAATATATTTCTTAACCCATTCAACACCACGTAATTGTCATGGACTGATCCATGTTATTTTTAGACCAATAAATTAATCAGAAAATGGGTAATTTTGTCTAAAAATAGTAATATTATTGGCAAAAAGTGCAGATCCCGATGAGCCGGCCCATCTGGATCTACACTTTTTGTAAGCCTATTTAGAGGTCTGTAGTGTTGAAAGGGTTAAAAGAATCGCCCCAAGGAGAATATACAATTAACAAATGCTCTTAATCTCCTCAATTATAATACATGATGAACATTACGGAACATCAAAACCATTTATGCTTTACAAATCAACACTGTGAGAGCTGCTCAGCAATCCATTTTATTCGTACCGTTTAGTAATGGTTGTTCCAAGGACATGGACAGAGAGGGTGAATTAAATAAGCATTTGTGACAATCAAGCTCATATTAATTCATGTAAACTAGCCTGAGTAAATTAATTTTCTGCCTTCTCGGTAAAGAGTTCATTTATCTCCCTTGGTGCTAATTCTGTTTGTGCATAAAAATCTACTGAAATCGTCTTTAAATCAGTGGATGTTTTTTATCATAATGAACATAATCATAAATTCGAGACAATGGAGAGTTGCTATATGACCTAAGATGGCGGTGCAATTCTAAACCCCAAATACAAAGCTGTTCATATCGGCCAACATAAAGTGAAATATTTATCAAAAGATATTAACACACAAAGTATGACCTTCAATAAACATGACTGAAAGCGTAGCAGCTACAGAGTTGCTGGGCACCAAATATACTGGGTCATCAACCAATGATTCGGGAGCAAACGTCAACAAATGTTCAAGATGGTGGCCATGGCGGCCATATTGGATTACAATTCGGAAATATTTCAGCTATCTTTAATCTCCGAGAAAACCTCGAATCGCCGAATATACACCAGGTAAGTAACAGAACCAGGGATGCTTCTGGAATTGGAGCATCGTCTGTATCTTGCACTATCCTCCAAAATATATAACTCATATACTTCCAGCGGCATCACATCACACGCATCAATAAATATAAAACATCTTTAGCTCAGTTGTACTTGGGAAGTTATACGGCATCTCTTGGGAAGTTATACGGCATCTCTTGGGAAGTTATACGGCATCTCTTGGGAAGTTATACGGCATCTCTTGGGAAGTTATACGGCATCTCTTGGGAAGTTATACGGCATCTCTTGGGAGAGCAATCACACATGCTGGTGGAATATTATTACCATTAGAAACAAGATTCCATACACCAGATATTCACTAGAAACAAGATTCTGTACACCAGATATTCACTAGAAACAAGATTCCGTACACCAGATATTCACTAGAAACAAGATTCCGTACACCGGATATTCACTAGAAACAAGATTCCGTACACCAGATATTCACTAGAAACAAGATTCCGTACACCGGATATTCACTAGAAACAAGATTCTGTACACCGGATATTCACTAGAAACAAGATTCCGTACACCGGATATTCACTAGAAACAAGATTCCGTACACCAGGTATTCACTAGAAACAAGATTCCATACACCAGGTATTCACTAGAAACAAGATTCCGTACACCAGGTATTCACTAGAAACAAGATTCCGTACACCAGGTATTCACTAGAAACAAGATTCCGTACACCAGGTATTCACTACAAACAAGATTCCGTACACCAGGTATTCACTACAAACAAGATTCCGTACACCTGATACTCAAACACTGGTCAATAGAGTCATGATCAATAAACATTTATCTATATAACATTGGCATTGCAGTTAAGTGAATGAACAACCCAAGCACAAGAGACAAGTGTAGACATTTATAGATCACAGTTCCAACATACGCCGGGCAGAACAAACGCAACACTACCAGTCTGCATCACCGATACCTCTCTGGAACACATGGTCTTTACCATCCAAATTCATTATGCCGTCCTTGAGATTGAATTTCCATTTGCTTTTGTTTCTGCTTATCTGTAAATGTAACAAAATAATATAACATAACCAAGGTAATACATAGAATGTAAATGTAACAGATGTAATACATAGAATGTAAATGTAACAGATGTAATACATAGAATGTATAGGTAACAGATGTAATACATAGAATGTATAGGTAACAGATGTAATACATAGAATGTATAGGTAACAGATGTAATACATAGAATGTATAGGTAACAGATGTAATACATAGAATGTATAGGTAACAGATGTAATACATAGAATGTATAGGTAACAGATGTAATACATAGAATGTATAGGTAACAGATGTAATACATAGAATGTATAGGTAACAGATGTAATACATAGAATGTATAGGTAAAGATGTAATACATAGAATGTATAGGTAACAGATTAATACATAGAATGTATAGGTAACAGATGTAATACATAGAATGTATAGGTAACAGATGTAATACATAGAATGTAAATGTAACAGATGTAATACATAGAATGTATAGGTAACAGATGTAATACATAGAATGTATAGGTAACAGATGTAATACATAGAATGTAAATGTAACAGATGTAATACATAGAATGTATAGGTAACAGATGTAATACATAGAATGTATAGGTAACAGATGTAATACATAGAATGTAAATGTAACAGATGTAATACATAGAATGTATAGGTAACAGATGTAATACATAGAATGTATAGGTAACAGATGTAATACATAGAATGTATAGGTAACAGATGTAATACATAGAATGTATAGGTAACAGATGTAATACATAGAATGTATAGGTAACAGATGTAATACATAGAATGTATAGGTAACAGATGTAATACATAGAATGTATAGGTAACAGGTAATACATAGAATGTAAATGTAACAGATGAATACATAGAATGTATAGGTAACAGATGTAATACATAGAATGTATAGGTAACAGATGTAATACATAGAATGTATAGGTAACAGATGTAATACATAGAATGTAAATGTAACAGATGTAATACATAGAATGTATAGGTAACAGATGTAATACATAGAATGTATAGGTAACAGATGTAATACATAGAATGTATAGGTAACAGATGTAATACATAGAATGTAAATGTAACAGATGTAATACATAGAATGTTAGGTAACAGATGTAATACATAGAATGTATAGGTAACAGATGTAATACATAGAATGTAAATGTAACAGATGTAATACATAGAATGTATAGGTAACAGATGTAATACATAGAATGTATAGGTAACAGATGTAATACATAGAATGTATAGGTAACAGATGTAATACATAGAATGTATAGGTAACATGATGTAATACATAGAATGTATAGGTAACAGTGTAATACATAGAATGTAAATGTAACAGATGTAATACATAGAATGTATAGGTAACAGATGTAATACATAGAATGTATAGGTAACAGATGTAATACATAGAATGTAAATGTAACAGATGTAATACATAGAATGTAAATGTAACAGATGTAATACATAGAATGTATAGGTAACAGATGTAATACATAGAATGTAAATGTAACAGATGTAATACATAGAATGTATAGGTAACAGATGTAATACATAGAATGTAAATGTAACAGATGTAATACATAGAATGTATAGGTAACAGATGTAATACATAGAATGTATAGGTAACATGATATATGTAATACATAGAATGTATAGGTAACAGATGTAATACATAGAATGTATAGGTAACATGATATATGTAATACATAGAATGTATAGGTAACATGATATATGTAATACATAGAATGTATAGGTAACATGATATATGTAATACATAGAATGCATAGGTAACATGATATATGTAATACATAGAATGCATAGGTAACATGATATATGTAATACATAGAATGCATAGGTAACATGATATATGTAATACATAGAATGTATAGGTAACATGATATATGTAATACATAGAATGCATAGGTAACAGATGTAATACATAGAATGTATAGGTAACATGATATATGTAATACATAGAATGTATAGGTAACATGATATATGTAATACATAGAATGTATAGGTAACATGATATATGTAATACATAGAATGTATAGGTAACATGATATATGTAATACATAGAATGTATAGGTAACATGATATATGTAATACATAGAATGCATAGGTAACATGAATATGTAATACATAGAATGCATAGGTAACATGACATATGTAATACATAGAATGCATAGGTAACATGACATATGTAATACATAGAATGCATAGGTAACATGACATATGTAATACATAGAATGTATAGGTAACATGATATGTAATACATAGAATGCATAGGTAACATGACACATGTAATACATAGAATGTATAGGTAACATGATATATGAATACATAGAATGTATAGGTAACATGATATATGTAATACATAGAATGTATAGGTAACATGATATATGTAATACATAGAATGTATAGGTAACATATGTAATACATAGAATGTATAGGTAGCATGACATATGTAATACATAGAATGTATAGGTAACATGACAGATGTAATACATAGAATGTATAGGTAACATGACAGATGTAATACATAGAATGTATAGGTAGCATGACAGATGTAATACATATAATGTATAGGTAACAGATGTAATACATAGAATGTATAGGTAACATATGTAATACATAGAATGTATAGGTAGCATGACATATGTAATACATAGAATGTATAGGTAACATGACAGATGTAATACATAGAATGTATAGGTAACATGACATATGTAATACATAGAATGTATAGGTAACATGACATATGTAATACATAGAATGTATAGGTAACATGACATATGTAATACATAGAATGTATAGGTAACATGACATATGTAATACATAGAATGTATAAGTAACATGACATATGTAATACATAGAATGTATAGGTAGCATGACAGATGTAATACATAGAATGTATAAGTAACATGACAGATGTAATACATAGAATGTATAGGTAACATGACATATGTAATACATAGAATGTATAGGTAGCATGACATATGTAATACATAGAATGCATAGGTAGCATGACAGATGTAATACATTGAATGCATAAGTAACATGACATATGTAATACATAGAATGTATAGGTAACAGATGTAATACATAGAATGTATAGGTAACAGATGTAATACATAGAATGCATAGGTAACATGACATGTAATACATAGAATGCATAGGTAACAGATGTAATACATAGAATGTATAGGTAACATGACATATGTAATACATAGAATGCATAGGTAACATGACAGATGTAATACATAGAATGCATAGGTAACATGACATATGTAATACATAGAATGCATAGGTAACATGACATATGTAATACATAGAATGCAAAGGTAACATGACAGATGTAATACATTGAATGCATAGGCAGCTTGACAGATGTAATACATTGAATGCATAGGTAGCTTGACATATGTAATACATTGAATGCATAGGTAGCTTGACATATGTAATACATTGAGGTATGTTATATTTTGGGTTTTATGCCTGCATCAGCACCATTTCGGGCTATATCGCCGGCGGGCAGTTTACTTAACAACACCTTTCCTGGGCAGGCTCCAGCGGTTAACCATTACTTGGGTGCACCAACCTCCGTAAGAAACCGCCAACTTTTTCATATAAATGAGACACGGCCTGAGCGGGGCTCGAACCCGTGACCATCAGTGATGATAGGCTACAGTGGAATACAAGTCAGCGACCGTAACCACTCGACCACGGAGGCGGACAGTAATACATTGAATGCATAAGTAACATGACAGATGTAATACATTGAATGCATAAGTAACATGACAGATGTAATACATTGAATGCATAAGTAACATGACAGATGTAATACATAGAATGCATAGGTAACATGACATATGTAATACATTGAATGCATAAGTAACATGACAGATGTAATACATTGAATGCATAAGTAACATGACAGATGTAATACATAGAATGTATAGGTAACATGACATATGTAATACATAGAATGCATAAGTAACATGACAGATGTAATACATTGAATGCATAAGTAACATGACAGATGTAATACATAGAATGCATAAGTAACATGACAGATGTAATACATTGAATGCATAAGTAACATGACATATGTAATACATAGAATGTATAGGTAACATGACATATGTAATACATAGAATGCATAAGTAACATGACAGATGTAATACATTGAATGCATAAGTAACATGACAGATGTAATACATAGAATGCATAAGTAACATGACAGATGTAATACATTGAATGCATAAGTAACATGACATATGTAATACATAGAATGTATAGGTAACATGACATATGTAATACATAGAATGCATAAGTAACATGACAGATGTAATACATTGAATGCATAAGTAACATGACAGATGTAATACATAGAATGCATAAGTAACATGACAGATGTAATACATTGAATGCATAAGTAACATGACAGATGTAATACATAGAATGTATAGGTAACATGACATATGTAATACATAGAATGCATAGGTAGCATGACAGATGTAATACATAGAATGCATAGGTAGCATGACAGATGTAATACATAGAATGTATAGGTAGCATGACAGATGTAATACATTGAATGTATAGGTAACATGACAGATGTAATACATAGAATGTATAGGTAACATGACATATGTAATACATTGAATGTATAGGTAACATGACAGATGTAATACATAGAATGCATAAGTAACATGACAGATGTAATACATTGAATGTATAGGTAACATGACAGATGTAATACATAGAATGTATAGGTAACATGACAGATGTAATACATAGCATGTATAGGTAACATGACAGATGTAATACATTGAATGTATAGGTAACATGACAGATGTAATACATTGAATGTATAGGTAACATGACAGATGTAATACATTGAATGTATAGGTAACATGACAGATGTAATACATTGAATGTATAGGTAACATGACAGATGTAATACATTGAATGTATAAGTAACATGACAGATGTAATACATTGAATGTATAGGTAACATGACAGTGGTAATACATTGAATGTATAAGTAACATGACAGATGTAATACATTGAATGCATAGGTAACATGACAGATGTAATACATTGAATGTATAGGTAACATGACAGATGTAATACATTGAATGTATAGGTAACATGACAGATGTAATACATAGAATGTAAATGTAAGAAGACAAGCTTACCTTTTCAAACTGACACACAACCACATTGTCTGTATCAAACAGTTCAGTTGGATCCTCTTCACTAACATCATCACCGGAATTCAATGGTTCCTACAAGTATACTACACACTATATGGCTATATAATATATACATATATTAACTTCCCACCATCTCACACACAGGATTCATGCTAGAGAGCGACTTGGACAAAATCGTCGCCCTAGGGACCCTGACTTCGCTCCCTGGGGGACCTACTTCTCCCTACTGACCCATTATAAAGCACTGCTCCTATTCATATGTTCTATTTAATGGTCATATTGTGTATTTTAACCCTATTTTGATGAAATATATTAAATAACACCATTTAAAGACGCAATCGCACACCTTCTCACTTCTCAAAAAAATTCTGACCTAGAATGAGCACTGTAGCTGTGCTTGATTTTATGCTTACATTTTCTATATTCTCCCAAGTTGTTTCCAACCAATCAATATTGCCATACACAAACATTGGAGAATGACTCACTCGGGACATATATACATGTCATACAGGAAACTCACATCTAAATGACACATACACAAACATTTCTTTAATGTAACCATTCATCATACCCTCACCTCCATTCCCAGTTCTTTATTGTCAACATCCTACCTGTACCTCCTCTCCCTCCATTCCCAGTTCTTTATTGTCAACATCCTACCTGTACCACCTCTCCCTCCATTCTCAGTTCTTAATTGTCAACATCCTACCCTTACCTCCTCTCCCTCCATTCCCAGTTCTTTATTGTCATCAATATCCTACCTGTACCACCTCTCCCTCCATTCTCAGTTCTTAATTGTCAACATCCTACCCTTACCTCCTCTCCCTCCATTCCCAGTTCTTTATTGTCATCAACATCCTACCTGTACCACCTCTCCATCTATTCCCAGTTCTTTATTGTCAACATCTTACCTGTACCTCCTCTCCCTCCATTTCCAGTTCTTTATTGTCAACATCCTACCCTTACCTCCTCTCCCTCCATTCCCAGTTCTTTATTGTCATCAATATCCTACCTGTACCACCTCTCCCTCCATTCTCAGTTCTTTATTGTCAACATCTTACCTGTACCTCCTCTCCCTCCATTTCCAGTTCTTTATTGTCAACATCCTACCCTTACCTCCTCTCCCTCCATTCCCAGTTCTTTATTGTCATCAATATCCTACCTGTACCACCTCTCCCTCCATTCTCAGTTCTTAATTGTCAACATCCTACCCTTACCTCCTCTCCCTCCATTCCCAGTTCTTTATTGTCATCAACATCCTACCTGTACCACCTCTCCATCTATTCCCAGTTCTTTATTGTCAACATCCTACCCGTACCTCCTCTCCCTCCATTCCCAGTTCTTTATTGTCAACATCCTACCCTTACCTCCTCTCCCTCCATTCCCAGTTCTTTATTGTCATCAACATCCTACCTGTACCACCTCTCCATCTATTCCCAGTTCTTTATTGTCAACATCTTACCTGTACCTCCTCTCCCTCCATTTCCAGTTCTTTATTGTCAACATCCTACCCTTACCTCCTCTCCCTCCATTCCCAGTTCTTTATTGTCATCAATATCCTACCTGTACCACCTCTCCCTCCATTCTCAGTTCTTAATTGTCAACATCCTACCCTTACCTCCTCTCCCTCCATTCCCAGTTCTTTATTGTCATCAACATCCTACCTGTACCACCTCTCCATCTATTCCCAGTTCTTTATTGTCAACATCTTACCTGTACCTCCTCTCCCTCCATTTCCAGTTCTTTATTGTCAACATCTTACCTGTACCTCCTCTCCCTCCATTCCCAGTTCTTTATTGTCATCAACATCCTACCTGTACCACCTCTCCATCTATTCCCAGTTCTTTATTGTCAACATCTTACCTGTACCTCCTCTCCCTCCATTTCCAGTTCTTTATTGTCAACATCCTACCTGTACCTCCTCTCCCTCCATTTCCAGTTCTTTATTGTCAACATCCTACCTGTACCTCCTCTCCCTCCATTTCCAGTTCTTTATTGTCAACATCCTGCCCATACCTCCTCTCCCTCCATTCCCAGTTCTTTATTGTCATCAACATCCTACCTGTACCACCTCTCCATCTATTCCCAGTTCTTTATTGTCAACATCCTACCTGTACCTCCTCCTCCCTCCATTCCCAGTTCTTTATTGTCAACATCCTACCCTTACCTCCTCTCCCTCCATTCCCAGTTCTTTATTGTCAACATCCTACCTGTACCTCCTCCTCCCTCCATTCCCAGTTCTTTATTGTCAACATCCTACCTGTACCTCCTCTCCCTCCATTCCCAGTTCTTTATTGTCAACATCCTACCTGTACCTTCTCTCCCTCCATTCCCAGTTCTTTATTGTCAACATCCTACCTGTACCTCATCTCCCTCCATTCCCAGTTCTTTATTGTCAACATCCTACCTGTACCACCTCTCCCTCCATTCTCAGTTCTTAATTGTCAACATCCTACCTGTACCTCCTCTCCCTCCATTCCCAGTTCTTTATTGTCATCAACATCCTACCTGTACCACCTCTCCATCTATTCCCAGTTCTTTATTGTCAACATCCTACCCGTACCTCCTCTCCCTCCATTCCCAGTTCTTTATTGTCAACATCAACATCATATACCCTTACCTCCTCTGCCGCCATCCCCAGTTGTTTCTTATTAACATCATAACCTTACCTTCTCTCCCTCAATCCCCAGTTATTTGTCATCATCAACAACATCATACCCTTACCTCTTCTTCACCCTCATCTTCTCCCTCTTCTTTGTCATCGTCATCATCATTACCATCATCGTCATCATAATCATCGTCATCAGATGAACTTGTGTCATGGTTCCCATCAATCTGTGGTACTCTGTTTTTGATTCTTCGTTTGATATCTTTAGCCAATTTCTTTGACAATGCTCTGGAAGCTTCAAACTCGATACCCACACTCTGTTGTTCGCAGCTACCACATGCACCGGAGCAGACAGACTCAGTGTCATGCGAGGAACAATCTTGCTCCACGCCGTCGGGAGTACTGGTGGGTATTTCATCATGCATACCATCATACTGTGGCAGAGTTTGCCCCTGAACAAAACAAGAGTAAAAAATGTTGGAAAGACATCTGCTTCAAAGATATGGGGACAACACAAACAGTTATACCAACGACGGCTAAGTATCATAACTAAGTTAACCTTGCCAGTACATAGCTTGTGCGTGACATGTCGACACAACATGGTGGTTATTTATGTATGTATGTATGTTCCATTAATGTCAAACCCCTTGCGGGGACCTAGACATGTTTTCCTGGGCAGGCTTAGCCGACCTAAGTGGTTAACCAGTACTAAGCAATGTGTGTGAGATGCCTTGCTCAATGACACTACATACGTGGCCTGACCGAGTATCGAACCCGGAACCGTTCGATTCCAAATCCGACGCTCTACCACTGACGCTGTAAGTCACACTACAATTCTCACCGTACCTGCACTTGTTGGATCTGTCCGGGCTGTAGAATAGCCTGCTGGGGTGACAGATATGGACACAGATAATGGTTGTGACAACATAAGTCACACTACAATTCTCACCGTACCTGCACTTGTTGGATCTGTCCGGGCTGTAGAATAGCCTGCTGGGGTATGTTCACCATCTGACCCTGATTCCCGGGGGCTAAGGCTTGTAATATATACTGACCATTAGCTGAAAAATAACATATCCTGTACTTTATTAGAAATCAGTGCTCGAAAAATAGGACAGCCCGATGTCCCTCAAAATCCAAGTCGAGCCTGTCTCTCTTTAAATCTGACAAGCCCGCGGGCCTGTGTGTAAAACAATCTTGGGTCCATAGACAAATTTTGATGTCGCGTTTTAATGTCCCCTGATTTCCGGTCTCGGAGACGACACTCGTAAACATTCTCGGGCCTGGTGACTAAATCAATCAATTATACCTATTCTGTCCTCTGTTTACAGCACATTAGCTACTGCAACACCTAAATTATAGGCTTTAAATGTAATACAAGAGTTAGTTAACTTGAGCATCATACCACTATTGTTAAATATCATGTGATGTGTTCATTGGTACAAGATATAATACAATTTGCTATAGTTTCTTCAAAAATGTTTCCAAACTAAGAATTTCAAACTTGTGTGTTTGTGTTTTACGTTTATTTATCGTCACTACCGGTTGCCCATATGAGCGACGCCTCCTGAAGAAATTAGTCATTTTAGATTTTTGGAAGATAGTGCGTTGATACAGACATAGACCCATTCCAGAGTCTCCTATGGTTCTTTTACGTGCACGGTGTACAGCACCGACACGAGACCTCGGTTTAAAGTCCCATCTGAAAGACTGTAATTTTATTAGGGTCAGATGGGGGATCGAGCATGCGATCCCTGGATTACCACTGGACTACAGATCCGTCTGTATCTTCACACTTTTGTACATCGTTAGTAATTTGTTAGAAAAAAAACAACATAAAAATGACATGTCACCCAATTGTTTTTATAATACAAGGACAAATACACATGGTGGTATCGTGCAGTTTGTGCACAATAATAAATAAAGTGTAAAACATGCCAAAATATCAACTAAATCACATGTTTGGTGGACATATGTTACTTTAATGAGTCTATTGCAAAGCTTTACACACGTATATTCATAATCACGTTAAAAAATAAATTATATGTGAAATATGCTGTATTTAGTGCATCTCGGAAACACTAAATTTACACATTTTTATGAAACAATATCGCTTTTAAAATATTGCTTCGTGGTTAACATTGACTTTGTAGCCAAGGTGGTTGTCTGTGTGGCCAACTGTCACATGTATTGCAATACACGAAACACCATGATGTATTGCGATACGTACCACAATATATTGCAATTTATGAAACATGTATTTCGATACGTACCACGATATATTGCAATACACGAAACACGTATTGCGATACGTACCACGATATATTGCAATGCTTGAAACATGTATTCCGATACGTACCACGATATATTGCAATGCTTGAAACACGTATTGCGATACGTACCACGATATATTGCAATGCTTGAAACATGTATTGCGATACGTACCACGATATATTGCAATGCTTGAAACATGTATTGCGATACGTACCACGATATATTGCAATGCGCGAAACATGTATTGCGATACGTACCACGATATATTGCAATGCTTGAAACATGTATTGCGATACGTACCACGATATATTGCAATGCTTGAAACACGTATTGCAATACGTACCACGATATATTGCAATGCTTGAAACACGTATTGCGATACGTACCACGATATATTGCAATGCTTGAAACACGTATTGCAATACGTACCACGATATATTGCAATGCGTGAAACATGTATTGCGATACGTACCACGATATATTGCAATGCTTGAAACACGTATTGCGATACGTACCACGATATATGGCAATGCTTGAAACATGTATTGCGATACGTACCACGATATATTGCAATGCTTGAAACATGTATTGCGATACGTACCACGATATATTGCAATGCTTGAAACACGTATTGCGATCCGTACCACGATATATTGCAATGCTTGAAACACATATTGCGATACATACCACGATATATTGCAATACACGAAACATGTATTGCAATACGTACCACGATATATTGCAATGCTTGAAACATGTATTGCAATACGTACCATGATATATTGCAATACACGAAACACGTATTGCGATACGTACCACGATATATTGCAATACACGAAACACCTATTGCGATACGTACCACGATATATTGCAATGCGCGAAACATGTAATCCGATACGTACCACGATATATTGCAATGCGCGAAACATGTATTGCAATACGTACCACGATATATTGCAATACACGAAACACGTATTGCGATACGTACCACGATATATTGCAATACACGAAACACGTATTGCGATACGTACCACGATATATTGCAATGCGCGAAACATGTAATCCGATACGTACCACGATATATTGCAATGCGCGAAACATGTATTGCAATACGTACCACGATATATTGCAATACACGAAACACGCATTGCGATACGTACCACGATATATTGCAATGCGCGAAACACGTATTGCGATACGTACCACGATATATTGCAATGCGCGAAACATGTATTGCGATACGTACCACGATATATTGCAATACACGAAACACGTATTCCGATACGTACCACGATATGCAATACATGTTTCAAGCATTGCAATACATGTTTCAAGCATTGCAATACGTACCACGATATATTGCGATACGTACCACGATATATTGCAATACACGAAACACGTATTCCGATACGTACTACGATATGCAATACATGTTTCAAGCATTGCAATACGTACCACGATATATTGCGATACGTACCACGATATATTGCGATACGTACCACAATATATTGCGATACGTACCACGATATATTGCGATACGTACCACGATATATTGCGATACGTACCACGATATATTGCGATACGTACCACGATATATTGCGATACGTACCACGATATATTGCGATACGTACCACGATATATTGCGATACGTACCACGATATATTGCGATACGTACCACGATATATTGCAATGCTTGAAACATGTATTGCGATACGTACCACGATATATTGCAATGCTTGAAACACGTATTGCGATACGTACCACGATATATTGCAATGCTTGAAACACATATTGCGATACGTACCACGATATATTGCAATGCTTGAAACACATATTGCAATATGTACCACGATATATTGCAATGCTTGAAACACATATTGCAATATGTACCACGATATATTGCAATACACGAAACACATATTGCAATACGTACCACGATATATTGCAATGCTTGAAACACATATTCCGATACGTACCACGATATATTGCAATACACGAAACACGTATTGCGATACGTACCACGATATATTGCAATGCTTGAAACACATATTGCGATACGTACCACGATATATTGCAATGCTTGAAACACATATTGCAATACGTACCATGATATATTGCAATGCTTGAAACACATATTGCGATACGTACCACGATATATTGCAATGTTTGAAACACATATTGCGATACGTACCACGATATATTGCAATGTTTGAAACACATATTGCAATACGTACCACGATATATTGCAATGCTTGAAACACATATTGCAATACGTACCACGATATATTGCAATGCTTGAAACACGTATTGCGATACGTACCACGATATATTGCAATGCTTGAAACACATATTGCAATACGTACCACGATATATTGCAATGCTTGAAACACGTATTGCGATACGTACCACGATATATTGCAATGCTTGAAACACGTATTGCGATACGTACCACGATATATTGCAATGCTTGAAACACGTATTGCGATACGTACCACGATATATTGCAATGCTTGAAACACATATTGCGATCCGTACCACGATATATTGCAATGCTTGAAACACATATTGCGATACGTACCACGATATATTGCAATGTTTGAAACACATATTGCGATACATACCACGATATATTGCAATGCTTGAAACACGTATTGCGATACGTACCACGATATATTGCAATACACGAAACACGTATTGCGATACGTACCACGATATATTGCAATACACGAAACACGTATTGCGATACGTACCACGATATATTGCAATACACGGAACACGTATTGCGATACGTACCACGATATATTGCAATACACGAAACACGTATTGCGATACGTACCACGATATATTGCAATACACGAAACACGTATTGCGATACGTACCACGATATATTGCAATACACGAAACATGTATTGCGATACGTACCACGATATATTGCAATGCTTGAAACATGTATTGCGATACGTACCACGATATATTGCAATGCTTGAAACATGTATTGCGATACGTACCACGATATATTGCAATGCGCGAAACATGTATTGCGATACGTACCACGATATATTGCAATGCTTGAAACATGTATTGCGATACGTACCACGATATATTGCAATGCTTGAAACACGTATTGCAATACGTACCACGATATATTGCAATGCTTGAAACACGTATTGCGATACGTACCACGATATATTGCAATGCTTGAAACACGTATTGCAATACGTACCACGATATATTGCAATGCGTGAAACATGTATTGCGATACGTACCACGATATATTGCAATGCTTGAAACACGTATTGCGATACGTACCACGATATATGGCAATGCTTGAAACATGTATTGCGATACGTACCACGATATATTGCAATGCTTGAAACATGTATTGCGATACGTACCACGATATATTGCAATGCTTGAAACACGTATTGCGATCCGTACCACGATATATTGCAATGCTTGAAACACATATTGCGATACATACCACGATATATTGCAATACACGAAACATGTATTGCAATACGTACCACGATATATTGCAATGCTTGAAACATGTATTGCAATACGTACCATGATATATTGCAATACACGAAACACGTATTGCGATACGTACCACGATATATTGCAATACACGAAACACCTATTGCGATACGTACCACGATATATTGCAATGCGCGAAACATGTAATCCGATACGTACCACGATATATTGCAATGCGCGAAACATGTATTGCAATACGTACCACGATATATTGCAATACACGAAACACGTATTGCGATACGTACCACGATATATTGCAATACACGAAACACGTATTGCGATACGTACCACGATATATTGCAATGCGCGAAACATGTAATCCGATACGTACCACGATATATTGCAATGCGCGAAACATGTATTGCAATACGTACCACGATATATTGCAATACACGAAACACGTATTGCGATACGTACCACGATATATTGCAATGCGCGAAACACGTATTGCGATACGTACCACGATATATTGCAATGCGCGAAACATGTATTGCGATACGTACCACGATACCACATGTTTCAAGCATTGCAATACATGTTTCAAGCATTGCAATACGTACCACGATATATTGCGATACGTACCACGATATATTGCAATACACGAAACACGTATTCCGATACGTACTACGATATGCAATACATGTTTCAAGCATTGCAATACGTACCACGATATATTGCGATACGTACCACGATATATTGCGATACGTACCACGATATATTGCGATACATACCACGATATATTGCGATACGTACCACGATATATTGCGATACGTACCACGATATATTGCGATACGTACAACGATATATTGCGATACGTACCACGATATATTGCGATACGTACCACGATAAATTGCGATACGTACCACGGTATATTGCGATACGTACCACGATATATTGCGATACGTACCACGATATATTGCGATACGTACCACGATATATTGCAATACGTACCACGATATATTGCAATACGTACCACGATATATTGCAATACGTACCACGATATATTGCAATGCTTTCTTTCCTAAAACGTAATTATGGATACCATGTAATACATTTAAAAATAATTTTTAGCACTCACTTATAAAGATTGGAAGCCACAGTGAAGCCATAATAGGGTGGTAAAAAAGACGTGTTATAGGCGAGTATGGATGGTAGTATGAATTGAATACAATTTGACCGGATCTAACGCAGTCATAGTAAGTTGTAAACAAAAACAATGGCTGAATGAGTTGAATTTGCACAAAATGATTTCGACAATAGACCAAATAACAACACATTCTGGGAGTTTTGTAATCCAGAGCAGAATTACCAAAATATCGCGCAAAAAGCGGTATGTGTCTTTGTATCGCGGCACAATATATTTCTGATCAGTATTGCAATATACCGGTGACAGCCCTATTACTCATAAACATTGTGAATAGTGCGATATTTACCCGTTTGTTGTAGCGTTAGTTGAGCACCCGGGTTTACATTGACTAGAGCTTGTAATTGCTGGGGAAACATTCCACCCTGGGCAGAGAAAGCCATACTAGCTGCATTACTCTGCAATAATAACATACGGAACATAGTTAGCATTAAGTGAAAATCCTGTATTAGTAACGTTTGCAATTGTAGAGCAAGAAAGTACTAATAGTAATAGTGTAACAACTATTGGCTAAATGGGGTTGCAATTAAGGAGATTGTAACTACACCTCTGAGCCAGGACACAGTGGGTGAAATATCCCTCTGAGCCACGAAACATTGGGTGCAATATCCTCTCCGAGCCAGGAAACAGTGCGTGCAATATCCTCTCCGAGCCAGGAAACAGTGGGTGCAATATCCTCTCCGAGCCAGGAAACAGTGTGTGCAATATACTCTTCGAGCCAGGACACAGTGGGTGAAATATCCTCTCCGAGCCAGGAAACAGTGGGTGCAATATCCTCTCCGAGCCAGGAAACATTGGGTGCAATATCCTCTCCGAGCCAGGAAACAGTGGGTGCAATATACTCTTCGAGCCAGGACACAGTGGGTGCAATATCCTCTCTGAGCCAGGAAACATTGGGTGCAATATCACCCTGAGCCAGGCAACAGTGGGTGAAATATTCATCCATATCTGGTTACCAGGACACAGTGGGTGTAATATCCCTCCAGCGTACTCACTTCATTATAATCATGTGTAGGATACTCACTATCTGACTGGTTCATTATAATCATATATAGGTTACTCACTACCTGACTGGTTCATTATAATCATATATAGGTTACTCACTACCTGACTGGTTCATTATAATCATATATAGGTTACTCACTATCTGACTGGTTCATTATAATCATATATAGGTTACTCACTACCTGACTGGTTCATTATAATCATATATAGGTTACTCACTATCTGACTGGTTCATTATAATCATATATAGGTTACTCACTATCTGACTGGTTCATTATAATCATATATAGGTTACTCACTACCTGACTGGTTCATTATAATCATATATAGGTTACTCACTACCTGACTGGTTTATTATAATCATATATAGGTTACTCACTACCTGACTGGTTCATTATAATCATATATAGGTTACTCACTATCTGACTGGTTCATTATAATCATATATAGGTTACTCACTATCTGACTGGTTCATTATAATCATATATAGGTTACTCACTATCTGACTGGTTCATTATAATCATGTGTATGCTACTCACTATATGACTGGTTCATTATAATCATGTGTATGCTACTCACTATCTGACTGGTTCATTATAATCATATATAGGTTACTCACTATCTGACTATCATTATTGATGTGCACAGGTATAGGTATCTGCTGCTGTACGTTACTCCCAGTAGGTAGCACTGCAATACAAACAAATACATTCAAAGAATTGAAATCCCTTACAGGAAGCTTGTTTTAAATAAAGGACTTTAGGAGGGAAATAAAGATTTGGAATTATGACAATACTTAATTGGTATGGTTGGAATATGATTCTTGAGCCAGAGCAGAAAAGAAACATTATTTAACAACACTTTCATTACAGGAAACACAAGTCATTAATAAATATGGTACACTGACAGTGCCATTGCTATTATCATCAAAGAGTATGGATTATAGGATATATAAAAAAATTCCCTGCGAACCGACCCTATTTTTTGGGCATGAAACTGTAAACACAGGTGGGTTTTTTGGCCTAACCTGAATACATGTACAATCTCTATATGCTGCTCTGCTTAATAGTATTATATACATGTATATACAGTGTTGGACACTCATTTCAATATGTTCCGGCCAACTTGGCCTGTACTTGAGAAAAGGTACCGGCCAAGATGAAATTGTACAGGCCAATATTTGGCCTGTACTTAAGAATTAGTTCCGGCCAAAAATAAATGGTACAGGCCATTGAATGTGGTTCTGTCCGGTGGCTTTGCCACCGGATGCATGTGCCGCAGGCAATTGCCATGCTAGGGGGGTCCGGGGGCATGACCCCCCGAAATTTGTTTTAAGTAGACACAAAATGGTGCATTCTGGTGGACTTTGGGGTAAAATCAACCTCTTTTTTCTTAAATTTTGTCACTTTTTTAGATAATTTTTCTTCAAAATTGCTATGTAAGCAACTGTTTAACTAAGGGGGGTTGATTTTGAATCATTTTTAGGACTGTCCCCATTCAACTTCTTATCTTTTTTTATTAAAAACCGTTCCATGTTATGTTTTTGTCTTGTGGTTTCAGGATTAGCAGAATTATTCTGCTTGGAAACTAAACCTATTGCAGTAGCGGGCATTTCCCGACATATGACGTACTTACTTATCTGTATCATCTTAAACATTTTTCGTTGTACATAATTGTAACAAGTAAAAGCGTCTCGTCAATGAACAAGTACTCGGTGATCTTGTACATTTTATCCTGCAGAAAGGTCCATATAATCTGCTGTCAAAATATTGTTGCGTCACAGAAAACGCATTCAATGATTCTCATTGCGTCTCTGGCCATTTCATTGCATCAAACCCGCAAGAAACGCACAGTGAGAAAACACTGCATTATCAAATTCTGGTGTACAGAAATATCTGCTAATGAGTTGTAGGATTAAAGACCGCCATTTAAACCAATTATCCGTAATTAAAATGTCACCAACTTCTCAACACCCCATGCAATCAAGTGCCAAACAGCTGATTTCCAATAAACGAACGCTTGTCATCATCGCACGCGTGACCGCACATGCGACCTTCACTTTCATGGATTTTCGGCCGATTAAGTATGAACTTCAACAAACTAGCCAAGGGCTATCAAATAAGACATCTCGCCACGATGTCGAGTGCGTAGTAAAAGTTTCTCGCCAGTCTAAAAACGTTATTGCCATGGCGAGTTGGCGAGTGCGAGTGTCCAACGCTGATATATAATATTATGTTAATATACTAATTTTTTGTTTGTTTTTTTTGTTTAAACAGTATTTTACATGTAATCAAGAAATCAACAGTTTACATATAATTTAACAGCAGTAGACCGAAAGGGATTAGAACGAAAGAAAACTTACTAATATTTGACACTTCATTTGCGAGTGTGACCTTGACCTATAAAGTAGGGACCCGGGTCTTGAATGTGACACATCGTCTTCATATGGGGGAACATTTGTGCTATATTCCAAGTCATAATCCCATCCAGTTACAGAGAAGACACGACATATTATACCAAAATTTGACACTTACATGTACATTTATAACATCCAAGTGTCAACATGACCTTTGATGTAAGGACCCATGTTTTGGATGCGACACAATGCCGTGATGAGGCGAACTTTTGTGCGAAGTTATTTGAATGACAAAGCTACAAATATTTCACCATTAAGCTTTCAAGTGTGACATTGATCTTTGTCTTGGACGCGATATATCTATCGTCTTGATGTGGCGATCATTTGTGCCATGTTATTTCAAAATCCCACTATGCACGACAATGTGCGTGAGTATTTGGTTTAACGGAGCATCAGCACAGTTCAGGCTATATCGCGCCGGGTTAAGTATATTGTATACAAGAACTATGCATGACAATGTGAGTGAGTGAGTATTTGGTTTAACGGTGCATCAGCACAGTTCAGGCTATATCGCACCGGGTTAAGTATAATGTATACAAGAACTATGCATGACAATGTGAGTGAGTGAGTATTTGGTTTAACGGAGCATCAGCACAGTTCAGGCTATATCGCACCGGGTTAAGTATAATGTATACAAGAACTATGCATGACAATGTGAGTGAGTATTTGGTTTAACGGAGCATCAGCACAGTTCAGGCTATATCGCGCCGGGTTAAGTATATTGTATACAAGAACTATGCATGACAAAGTCACAGTCCGGACATTAACTTGCGATGGACCGACATGCAGACTTACAAGTTCAATCCTATAGTCCCCACCCGGTTTCACTGACGGGGGACTAATAACATCATATACATGTATGACAATAGAATCCTTACCACTGGGCAGCGACGACTGCTGCTGTTGTTGTAATATCGGGTATGGAATGTTGCTGGGAACCAATGGTTCCGGATCTGGTGACGCCATTGCTCGGGAGGTTGTCAGCTTGCTCTCCCATAACTATAAACATTCAGTTATATGTACCTTACAAATGTATGTATGATTTATCAAATTGTCACAAAATTACAGTAAGGAAAGGGAAATTCCATAGGAATTTGGCACATTTGGGGGTACCAGTATATACACTGTAAACAACAACTAGAAATTGTTGTTTTAAAAAAAATATGTTTGGAACCCACTCACAGTGGAGTAATAAAAGCTTGAATGTGAAAAAATATATTAAGTCATTGCAATAATAAGTCATATGTAGTATTATGAAATAGTATATTATCTACATGTATGGCCTTCATTTCAAATTCCGAACCTGCATTTTTACAATTTTTAGGAGAAGAAAGCTTTGTGCTATAAACATGTTCAAAGGGCCATAAATCCGCAAATAAACATCTGAACGAGAATAAAACATGCACAACTTAACATCATATTGATGCGTCATGCCAAGATTGGTGTAAAACACAAACAGGGTTTTTGAGATGAAGTGAGTACAATGGTTGTGTTATCAAAATGTTCAAAAGGTTCACAAATCTGCTAAAAAAACCCATTCAATTGCAACTAGACATTATACTGATGTATACCAACAAGGAGATGAAGCGTATACACGGTAAACATGGTCAGATGTAACGGGGCATGTACATGTAATATAATGGGTATTACGATATAATGGGTATGTAAGGTATAATGGGTATGTAAGGTATAATGGGTATGTACGGTATAATGGATATGTACGATATAATGGGTATAATGGATATGTACGGTATAATGGGTATGTACGGTATAATGGATATGTACGATATAATGGGTATGTACGGTATAATGGATATGTACGGTATAATGGGTATGTAAGGTATAATGGATATGTAAGGTATAATGGATATGCAAGGTATAATGGGTATGTACGGTATAATGGATATGTACGGTATAATGGGTATGTAAGGTATAATGGATATGTAAGGTATAATGGATATGTAAGGTATAATGGATATGTAAGGTATAATGGATATGTAAGGTATAATGGATATGTAAGGTATAATGGATATGTACGGTATAATGGATATGTAAGGTATAATGGGTATTACGGTATAATGGATATGTAAGGTATAATGGGTATGTAAGGTATAATGGATATGTAAGGTATAATGGATATGTAAGGTATAAGGATATGTAAGGTATAATGGGTATGTACGGTATAATGGGTATGTAAGGTATAATGGATATGTAAGGTATAATGGATATGTACGGTATAATGGATATGTAAGGTATAATGGGTATGTAAGGTATAATGGGTATGTACGGTATAATGGATATGTACGGTATAATGGGTATGTACGGTATAATGGATATGTACGGTATAATGGATATGTACGATATAATGGGTATAATGGGTATGTACGATATAATGGGTATGTACGGTATAATGGATATGTACGGTATAATGGATATGTACGATATAATGGATATGTACGGTATAATGGATATGTACGGTATAATGGGTATGTAAGGTATAATGGATATGTAAGGTATAATGGATATGTACGGTATAATGGGTATGTAAGGTATAATGGGTATGTACGGTATAATGGATATGTACGGTATAATGGATATGTACGATATAATGGGTATAATGGTTATGTACGGTATAATGGGTATTACGGTATAATGGGTATGTAAGGTATAATGGGTATGTACGGTATAATGGGTATAATGGATATGTACGGTATAATGGATATGTACGATATAATGGATATGTACGGTATAATGGATATGTACGGTATAATGGATATGTACGATATAATGGGTATAATGGATATGTACGGTATAATGGATATGTACGGTATAATGGATATGTACGATATAATGGGTATAATGGATATGTACGGTATAATGGGTATAATGGGTATGTACGGTATAATGGGTATATAAGGTATAATGGATATGTACGGTATAATGGATATGTACGATATAATGGGTATTACGGTATAATGGATATGTACGGTATAATGGATATGTACGATATAATGGGTATAATGGGTATGTACGATATAATGGGTATGTACGGTATAACGGGTATGTAAGGTATAATGGATATGTACGATATAATGGGTATAATGGGTATGTAAGGTATAATGGGTATGTACGGTATAATGGATATGTACGGTATAATGGGTATGTAAGGTATAATGGATATGTACGATATAATGGGTATGTACGGTATAATGGATATGTACGGTATAATGGATATGTATGGTATAATGGATATGTAATATCATAGGTATGTAACGTTAATTATTAGTACCTGTTTAAGTTCCTGTAACACTTGCTCATCAACACCTTCATCAAGAAAGGCCTCTCGTACATTAGAAATCACATCCTCTACCACAGAGAAATACACCTTCCTCTGAAATATATACAAATATTCTTCTATTCATTTAACCAAAGAGCATTGGTGAAGGGATGTAGTACTAGTGTCAGAAGCATCTCTCTGTTTAACCCATTCAACCCCAAGTAACTGACATGGACTGGTGCGTGATATTTTCAGACCAATAAATTAATAAGAAAATAACCTTTGGACCAGTTCATTTATCAAAATGGGTAATTTTATCTAAAAATAGTAATAATTATTACTGGCAAAAAAGTGCAGATCCTGATGAGACGGCTCGTCACGAGCCGGCTCATCTGGATCTACACTTTTCATAAGCCTATTTAGAGGCCTGTGGGGTTGAAAGGGTTAAAGCAGCATTACATCGTATGAAATAAAAGATATTTGAAAAATTCAAATTTTTTACATATGGGTAGCAATGCTGCTACACATTCTAACATTATACTTTGTATGCTTATGTTCATTTGGTAAACAGTGTTTTTTTGCGATAAAACAAACTCGAAACCGAAAATAGGACTTTCCGAGTTGATAGGTCACGCACTTGTTTACAACCGGAACGCATTGTCCGCACTCGTTTACATTCGGAATGCATCGTCCCCATTTGTCCCACATTGTCTGTTTAATTAAATTACTTGATATGTTGATTCATACCTCTGTTAGCTAAGCCTTTTAGGGACATTTCTACATCCCCGCGAGGGGTTCGACATTAGAAGAAGATAGATAGTCTTTCATACTCAAAATATATACGTTGTTTTCTACATCCTCTGTTGTTTCACGCATTCGCGCTGTGCATGTTGACATTTTGTGTGTTGATAAACAAATTTGCGTATACAACGGTTTAAATTTATTGGAATTTTATCGTTTCTGAGCGACTATTTCGATTTTTGTAAACACACACACACATTAGTATTTATATTTTACCCAAAACATCCTTTATTACGATGTAATGCTGCTTTAACCCTTTCCTTCATAGAGATTTAGGTTAATATACTGTTATATATCCATACAAACTACAGCCATTTAGCTATCATGCAATGGATAAGTAGTCGCCAATCTATCCCACCGCCATAGATATTACTGGGACTACATGAGATTCTGGCCTGCATTATGACCATTGGTTTGGCTACTACATTGTCAATGTATGACGTATTGGTAATGGCATCAAGAGGTGCTTCTATGAGGGAAAGGGTTTATGAACATTGGTTTGACTACTACATTGTCAATGTCTGTTGTATTGGTAAAGGCGTCAAGAGGTGCTTCTATGAGGGAAAGGTTTTTTGAACATTGGTTTGGCTACTACATTGTCAATGTATGTCGTAATGGCATCAAGAGGTGCTTCTATGAAGGAAAGGGTTAATGTATGTCGTATTGGTAATGGCATCAAGAGGTGCTTCTATGAGGGAAAGGGTTTATGAGCATTGGCTTGGCTACTACATTGTCAATGTATGTTGTATTGGTAATGGCATCAAGAGGTGCTTCTATGAGGGAAAGGGTTTATGAACATTGGTTTGGCTACTACATTGTCAATGTATGTTGTATTGGTAATGGCATCAAGAGGTGCTTCTATGAGGGAAAGGGTTTATGAACATTGGTTTGGCTACTACATTGTCAATGTATGACGTATTGGCATCAAGAGGTGCTTCTATGAGGGAAAGGGTCAATGTATGTAGTATTGGTAATGTCATCAAGAGGTGCTTCTATGAGGTTAAGGGTTAACATGCCTAGACAGCAATATAATCTTGGATCAGCACAAGCCAGAATCCCACCAGAAACAATAACAAAATACTTCCCAGGGTTCATTCTAGGTCAGAATTTTTGGAAGAAGTGAGAAAGCGCGTGATCGATTCCTTAAATGGTGTTCTTTAATATACTTCTGCAAAATAGGGTTTAAATGCACAGTACCACCATTAAATACAACACTTGAATAGAAGGAGTGCGTTATAATGGGTCAGTGTATCTTACTAGACAAAATTTTGTTTGAAAATCGAAAAACACAAAATATATATTTTTTTTTTAGGGAGAAGTGGGGCCCACTAGGGCGACAATTTCGCCCACATCGCCCTCTAGAATGATCCCTGACTTCCAATATCTACCAGAATCAGTGTAAAAAGTATTTTCTTGTTTCAAATTCAACGAAAATTTATTTACATTATATAACGCAAAAGAAAGTGTGCATATAATAGGTTTTTCTTAATATTCGTTATATCCATAATAGAAATTGTATGATGTGGTAGTACCAGGTACCACTGTTTAGCTTATTCAATTGCCTACAATGGAAGTCGTGATAGCGCAGTGGATGCGCGTTCGCTTCAGGTGCGAAAGGTCCGGAGTTCGAGCCCCACTGGAGCCGTTACGATTGTGCCCTTAGGCAAGGCATTTAAATTCCACATTGCCTCTTCTCTCCTTCATGGCGATGGATTCCATCAGGAATGAGGTCTCGAGAGTGATTTATATAAGTTGAAATAACTTGTTTCGCAATCGAGCTAAAATAAATTTGTATAAACTAATTGCCTACAAAACCAAATAATATTTTTTAAAATAGCGGTTACTATAGATGCACAGAATTCGGTTACATGTGTTTAGGGTCAAAATGGAAAATACACAAACTGTGATATTGGTGTTATTGTGAGTATAATCACGTTTTGCAGCTCTCCTAATGGTTTTGTTGTGATTATTTGATTAATACCGGGTATGGCCGCCAGTTTGTCTGTAACCTGTACAATACGGCGTCTCATGGAATTGACGTAACATTGTACGACGTGTGCCGGTATGTTGTTCCATTCCATCTGCAGAGCATTCTGTAGGTCCTGCAAATTGTTGACGACATATCTTGACCTAACTCTACGACCAAGAACATCCCAGATATGCTCGATTGGGTTGAGGTCAGGAGAAACGGCAGGCCAAGGCAAGGCGCTAACGCCATTTGCATTTAGGTATTGCTGCGTTAGCTGTGCCGTGTGCGGATGTGCATTGCCGTGCATCAATGTGGCGGCTGCATGCTGATTAACGAATGGAACAGCTACTGGTCTTAACACCTGCATTAAGATTGCCATTAACAATAACCAGATCAGTTTTCCTGTTTCCCATGATCCCGCCCCAAACCATAACACTGCCCCCGCCGAACCTGTTTCTCTCTACAACACAGGCGTTAGCAAATCGCTCCCCTCTCCTAAATACCCCCACCCTCCCATCATGATGACTCGGGTTAAACCTAGATTCATCGGAGAAGACAATTCTATCCCACTGACGTCTTTGCCAGCGGAGATGAAGCAATGCCATTCAAACGAGCAACGCGATGACGTCGTTCGAGTACATTACCAACGTAAGCCTGTCTAGGTCTGATAGGCCGAACACAATGACGCAGACGCCTCAGAACTGTGTCCCTGCTAATACCGTACTGCCTCGCTGTAGCGCTAGCACTTTGGAAACGACGCCTGGTGTGCGTCAGTTCAAAATGACGGTCTAATATGACGTCAGTTACACGAGGCCTGCCGGTTCGAGGACCTTCGGCAACTGTTCCTGTTTGCTGGAACCTGGCACGAAGTTCACTTACTGTGTTTCTGTGACAATTAAATGCCCGTGAAACAGTATCGATGGAGTCACCTCTGCTAAGCATCATCAAAGCTTCAATACGTTGACGCAGAGAGAGTCTTGGCTTTGGCGAGTTTTGAAAATATTCAAATTGCTGTGTGTTTTTCTTACTCCTAGATGTTGTAAGAAAGTAATGAGAGATTATTTGACCGATTTCACATTTGTCCAGACATTGCACGGGCAAATCGTGCAAAACGCTTGTATAGGGACGTTACGTAACAATACTGACAGATATAGCCATTGTTCAACACAATAACAGGCGTGCTTCACGTGCTACACATATGAAATATTTATAACCGATATAACTATAGCTATCATAAAAAGAAACGTGCACACTTTCTTTTGCGTTTGAGTACACTTACCTAGATGGCACAAGATCACATCATTTTCAATCTATATTACACAGCGGTGGGAGGGCCCTAACATACCTACCCGCACCTCACCACTATGCGACACGATGTGCGTATTTTCAATGCTACCCGATCTACGGCCCTGCTCTTAAAATGCTTCAAATAATGATAATATATTTAAGTTTTAATACAAATAATGCAAAGATCTGTGTATACATAACTTACCGGGTATTTTAATTTGTCATAGATCTAACCCATAACCTGCCGAATAAATTGGGACGGAATGTACAAACAACATAGATCCAGATCATCCGCAGTGTAACGCCGCGTCTGATCAGGATCTATGTGGTTTGCTATTTAGACAAGTGTTAGCCACCACTATGCGAATAGCAAAGAGCCTGATCAGATGCCTTTAGTCACGATTAGCAGTTTCAGGGTTAACATGCATGATGTAGAAACATATTTACGCGACCGTTATTTCTAATGCCAGTCTTAACTACTACACCACATACAAAACTCAAACTCTGTTTGCAATGGGCAAGACTTGCGATCGTTTATTCATGACGAGGTTAATTACAAAACAAAACAACAAAACAAATGTTTTCAAATATCTTTGACTGTACTACGTACAAATAGTCGAATACATGAAACATAGCCTCGGCGCAGACCTAGGTACACGGGACCAGGGTAAAAAATCATTAATGATAATGTAAAAAAACTCTGGAAAACTGTATCCAATGTACCTCAGGGTGTTTCATATATTTTACTAACAATGGAAAACTCTATCCAATATACCTCTGGGAATTCTCATATATTTTACTAACAACATATCGTTGATTGTAGATTCAAATAATATTTACCAAACGATAACATATTCGTACTCGGTTTTACGATATACTGCATGGTACGCATAATGATAACGAATCTGAATTCGATTTTAACATTTAAATCAATATGGAAACCCGTTCGTAGATCTCATTCCCGAAACAATTCGAATTTGAATAGCGAAATTGCTTGCGATACGATCGAAGCCAAGCATAGAACTGACGATCAATCGAACCATATCACATGACCAAGCATGCACTCACAGTCATGTGATCATCTTTATATGCACCAATAATTCGCACACACAATTTTGTGCCAAGTATTGTTAAGACATACGTTCTGAGCTATACTAACGTAACGCACAGAACTTGAAATTATGGTCACGCATCTGTATTAACGGTTTGCATCGAATTATTTAATCTGTACAATAATTTAAATGTACCGACGTCAAATGTATTGAAATAACTCAAAATCCATTTGTTGGACAACATTTGTCAATATACTGTATCTACAAGACTAACATTTATATATAGACCTATGCTCGGCATAAATCCTACATATCATGGCATATAAAAAAAGTTAAATGCACTTGCCGTATATTAATATGTTCTTGCGTTGTGAACACAACTTTCAAAAAATTGATCTTGAAAATTTTATTTTCATTACGTGACCATGCGCCTCAATAAAGCTATCGCAACGGCACCCATTTCCATGGGGAACTAAATACTTTAAGGCACCTATGCACAGTGTACATGATTTTTTTATATTTATGCACGGGTAAATGCTGAATATATTATTTTGACTTAGTAACATCAATAACTAACAATATTACAATGCATAAGAAACTTTTTTTCTGGTTATTTGTACATTTTTTTCCAATTTCAGTGGAAATAAATCTCCCAATAATATATTCTGCTACTGAACCAGTTAGGTGATAGTTGCATTATGCTACCGGTACGCACAACGGAATGCCATTAAACCATGCTTCACCTCTGTCAGCGAAAATATGTTATTTAAATTATATAAATATTTTAAATAGGGACGTAAATGGAAAAAATACGCCGAGCATAGGTTCCACCACTCTATAGTCTATAAAGCTAAAGCTACCAGAGGTTATAAAACATTTCTCGGATCTCAAGAAATTTGATTTCTTATTTCTGAGCTTTACACTCAGCTCAACCAATGAGGAGACTGAGTTTAAGATTGGAGAAAAGTTTTATAACCTCCATCTTCAGCGAAAAAGCGACTTTGATGCTAAAATGTATTTCTTAATTTACATTGCGGGTAACTGGAGCATGAAATATCACATGATCTCTCGCGAAGTGCATTCAGACAGTTCAGTGAAAACATGTTCTTGCCGAAAACTCTTACGCAGTGATATATCATGTACGTCACCACAGGAGCTTGAAATTTAATAACTTTCATAGGGCACAAAAAGCCTTGTACCTCTCTATATCATTACTAGAACCCACGTGTCCCTATATATCAAATATGTTTATCCATAGAGGGGTGGGGTTCCTAGGATAGAGGTATAAGGCTTTTGGTGCCTTGTGAATAACATGTCAAGTTCCTGTGTGTCACACTGCAAAAACAATGAAATAAGTTATCTCATTATATTTGTAAAATGAAAATTGCGTTCTTATCAAAAATCAACTGCGAATGTTACCTCTATCGAATAAACATATTTAACACAAAAATTGACAAAAGGTCAGAAGTTTCGATTATTTTCCTAAATTGCTATTATTGCACCACTTTGTGACTTTATTGACAATGCGTGTTCAGGTTCCCAGTTAACGTCCAAGATGGCTACCGTGTGGTGAATGCTACCGTATTTTGTAAATTATATGCAGGTAACCAGAGTTAAAATGGATAAATTACATTGGAAACTTACGGCATAATTTGATGTAGTCATTTCCTTTGATTTTTGATCTATTTAAACTACAAGCCTCCCAACACACGCGATGTGGACTTCGGCGAAGCCAAGAGCAAATGTGTCAGCAATGGCTTATATAGCCGATATAAACCCAATATGTACTAGAGGGGTTCAACTATTGCTCAATACACATCGAAATCTACGGGATTATTTCAATTTGCCAGAGAATTGGCTATCACGTGATCTGTACTCACAGTATCGAATATGCGCTGTGCATTTTATTATACTGTGTACAAGTAGAACTGGTGAATTTTAGGAAAATACGCGTGTGTTTAAAATGCGGCCCGCCAGCGTCACCTGCGGCCTTTACATTGAGGCTGTGTGTGTTTTACGTTTAGTTATCGTCGCTACCGGTTGCCCATATGAGCGACGCCTCCTGAAGATATTAGTAATATTAGATTTGTGGAGGATAGTGCAATGATACAGACAGAGACCCATTCCAGAGTATCCTCTGGTTCTTTTACGTGCACGATGTAAAGCACCGACACGAGACCTCGGTTTAAAGCCCCACCTGAATGACTGTTAATTTTATTAGGGTCAGAAGGGGTATCGAACCTGCGATCCCTGGATTACCAATCCAGCATGTTACCACTGGACTACAGATCCGTATGTACACTGGGGGCTTTGTTTAAATATAATATGTATAGCATTTATCAACTACAGCTATGTTTGACTAGCTTTCACCCAGGGCTTGCATTGTTGTTTGCATTCAAAGATTAACACAACATTAACTAAATGTCATTACAATACATAACAGTGTGTCATATGTGAATTGATAAACAATTTGTTGGGCCACCAGTTAAAATTAAACAGCATTAGAAAACTCTATCGCATCACTAAACTGAGCAGCCGATGATGATGATGATGCTGCTGCTGCTGCTGCTGATGATGATGATGAGCGAGCATTCTCGGATGATTATAGATCGTGCATTCCTAGCACAGTCGAATAGTCGTGAAATGTCTGTTATGTAGAGTGTTGTCTTGTAGAGAGGTCTTGATCGAAGTGTCCGGTGATGGTGCAGTTAAAAGTGACAATTGGATGAGGAGGCATCTTCTTCCTCTTCAGGATAACATGTCCTGATAGGTTCTTCTTTTGAAAGGCTCTTCTTAGGGACACATGTCTCGTTGTTGATCATCCTGCAGAAGCATATCAATGGATCTGGCAGTTAGATATCTGGTCGTCTGTCTATCCAAAACAGCAATGCGCATGCGCGGACCACGGTCACGCATTCTCAGCAGGTTGCAGGTTTTATTTGTTCTTTTGATCAGTTGATGTTTCAATTTGCAGGATTTAAAATATTTTCAACAAGAAATAACAGATTTCGTGCAATCTGTTGCATTATAAATCCAAATATTTGCTGACATTTTTAGCACTTTTCGTAACAAAAACACACGATTTAAAAATAAGTGTGCGTACAGTTGGTTTATTATTTTGTTGACACATGATTCTACACTAATGTATTCATGCCCGTAGCCAGGGGGAGGGTGCTTTCGAACAAGAAAAAAACTGTTGGGTTATTTTTGCGTATCTATCACAATGATGTATCTGTTGGACATCATAATGTCTCCATATTACCAACCCTCAGTTTTGACACTGTCCCCAGAGTGTTATACTGAGATGGAAGTGTCCCTATTATGTCATTCTGTGTCCTCACAATAACATAAATGATTTTGTCAACCACAAGCACACACATTATGAAAAGCGTCCATATAATGCCACACCTACTGGTGTCGTCCCTATGGATCCACCCTCTACAACGCACACGAGCAAGTCCTGTGTTTGAACCAAACCAAATAAGTTTTCTTTATGGTCGCATCCGCCGAGGCATTTGGGCGACTGGTTTCTCTAAGAAGCTTACGTTGTCATCTAAGTTGTTTATGTAGACAACTGGAAAGGCATCTTCGTTATTCTCAGGGTGACAAGTCCTGTATCATCTTTCGAAGGGGTCCCTTGTAGTGCCACATCCTCCACGATTTGTCAGCTCACAGCAGCAATAATGGTTCCGGTTTCTTCGCTGGGGTCCTACCGCCATCAAGAAGTCTGCGTCCCACCGTCTTCCTTGAAGGAGATCGCTCCCCTTGAAGGAGCCGGCTAAAAGAAAAGCAGCTATCCGTCGTCGCCAGCACGAAGTGTTGCTGTCTCGCCAAGTAGGGAAGTTAGTCGTATGGTACTCTATATGTAAATGTATGTATAGAGTCTTCCGTCAGCGAAGTCCTTGAACCATATTCCTGTTGTGAGCTGTGCCTAGGTCACGACGTGCACGTTGTGGAGGAGAGACCTGGTCCTGTGCTTGAATGAGCCAATCCTTGTTAAAATCTACTAGCCACGGGCTAGTGTGCTCGCGTGAGTTTCAAGCCATGATACTACTGTACATAATGTGTTTGAGACGTAGAACCTCAGATAAGCTGCGTATCTGAGTAAGACTCAACTAAGTTGTTCAAAATACCCATTAAATTTAAACCCAATAATGCAAAGTGTCGTATTTCAGAAAGTTCTGAAACGGTGGAACATGTTGATGTAGATGGCGACAATCGGTTAAATTTGATAAATAATATTGGTATTAGAATAAGAATTATTGTATATTAGTCAGATTTACGACAGTTGCTTGCAGACAGGACAGGGAATTTAATTATTCATTGAATTTGATAAATTACCCAATTATAGATAGATATTTTATTTTCAAATTCAGTAAGCCAGATGCCCATGTGAAAATACAACACACATAAACATATATATATATAATACAAATACGCAACAAGAAGACAATGAAATACACACAAGGCATACAATATACATTCAATCATAAATCAAGGTCATTAATGTATGTAATGGCTATATAGATAATCATTATCATTTAAAGCAACATTACATCGTAATAAAGGATGTTTTGGGTAAGATATAAATACTAATGTGTGTGTGTTTACAAAAATCGAAATAGTCGCTCAGAAACGATAAAATTCCAATAAATGTAAACCGTCGTATACGCGAATTTGTTTATCAACACACGAAATAAAACACGCACAGCGCGCATGTGTGAAACAACAGAGGATGTAGAAAACAACGTATATATTTTGAACATGAAAGACTATCTATCTATCTTCCTCTAATGTCGAACCCCTCGCGGGGATGTATACATGTCCCTAAAAGACTTAGCTAACAGAGGTATGAATCAACATATCAAGTAATTTAATTAAACAGACAACATGGGACAAATGAGGTCGATGCATTCCGAATGTAAACAAGTGCGGACGATGCGTTCCGGTTGTAAACAAGTGCGTGACTGATCTACTCGGAAAGTCCTACTTTCGGTTTCGAGTTTGTTTTATCGCAAACAAACACTGTTTACCAAATGAACATAAGCATAGAAAGTATAATGTTAGAATGTGTAGCAGCAATGCTACCCATACGTAAAAATTGAATTTTTCAAATATCTGTTATTGCATACGATGTAATGCTGCTTTAAAGAATCTTGCGTACATGTCTAGCATCATACAATTGGCCTACTTAATTGATTAAAAAAGTACGGGTAAGATAATTCAAAAGATCCAATTGAATATTGACAATACCCAATGTATTTGAAAAGTATATCGTAACAGTACCCAATTACAAATCTGGAGCTGATGGGGGAGGGGAGGGCTGCTACATGTCCGGGGCCAAATCTTGTGAATGACAACATGATAATGAACGTGGTAAGGACATATTGAAGAGCAGGCTTGGAAACTGACTAATCATACAATGCACATGACATTTAATGTGAAAGCATCGGATGGACACTGAATTTGTCTTTCATATTATGGACACTTATTTTCTATATGTATTGTCAAACGTAGCATAGTCTTACATTGAATATAAATGTAAAATAGGTTTTGAAATTTAGATTTTTGACATTTATGCATATTGTTTTGAAACACAGCAATTTACACATACTTTATATCGTGACTATTAGGATACTATCGGGTACAACACATTTGTCTTTCTGTCACTCATTTTTCGTGTGCGTGTTTTACATTTATTTATCGTCGCTACCGGTTGCCCATATGAGCGACGCCTCCTGAAGAGATTAGTCATTTTAGATTTTTGGAGGATAGTGCAATGATACAGACAGAGACCCATTCCAGAATCTCCTCTGGTTCTTTTACGTGCATGGTGTGCAAAGCACCGACACGATACCTCGGTTTTAAAGTCCCATCTGAAATACTGTTAATTTTATCAGGTCAGACGGGGGGATCGAACCTGCAATCCCTGGATTACCAATCCAGCGTGTAACCAGACAAGGCTGCGCATCACTGCTGTCTTTCCAGGGTTCGAGGGTCGAATGAAAGCTCTGTGGAATGAACAGTAACAGTTGAGGTACACTAGTGGTGTTTTCTCAAACATTCATACTTGGTTGTGGACTTTGGTGTTTCTTGGTTTGATAGAGTACCCTTCCAAAGATGCTAATCACAAAGAATTAATTATACTCACACGAAAAAGAAAGTGTGCACTTGGTTAGAGGGAACATTTTATACTTATATATTTTGAAGCAATAAATAGGCAAATTTAGTATCAAAATGTGCAACAATGTATTGGCTACACGATGTTTTACTTTTAATTGAAATTTGATAATTATCAGAACACTGTTTTTCGTGTGAATATAAGTACATAATTTTCCTTCTAACCAAGTGCACACTTTCTTTTTCGTGTTAGTATAGATGCTCTGAAATTCAATCTAATTCGGTTTTTTTGTTTGCCACACATTTATTTCGGAAATACCTTGAAACTCCTCTCAAAATGCTGATTGAGAGTCTAGCTGCGTTAAAATTTATTATTCGTATGACAAATGACATTGGTTCACACCCCTCCCTGAGGGGCCAAGTGACACATTCGTTGAAAATGCCATTCACTAACGGTAATACACGTGTACATGGTAATGGTACCCTTGTTTATTGCAGTCAGTTGGTTGTGGAAAGCTTAATAATTGTCAATTCCACCACTAATCAAATGTCACGGCAACTTTATGGAAGAAGACTGTTTTATTTAGAATTGAACTTTAAAGTTTCGAGTTTCAGACAAACTCATTCATCCAGTCTGATAATAATCTTTATTTATCGGCTTTAAAAGCTCAATTAACTGAAGTTTGATCGTGATCGCGCTGGCCTGGATGTTAGACTCTGCTGAATACACTAATGATAATGCCAATATAAATGTAACTATGTTTTAGACATAGCTCAGCGTGCAGTTGTGTGTTTTCACCGAATGGCCATCTCCTGGTTTGCTCGAATATTTGTAATATAGGTAAGCAGAAATAACAGCATTCAAAACATTGTATTATTCTCATAGCCAAGTACTTTATATACTTAAATAAAAATTCGATTCAACATACATACTTTTTTATCAAATACCCGAGAGGTCGATTTAATTATTTAAAATAATGTCACAATGATGCATGACAAACCTGAAAAGCATAATTCAAAATGGAACAAATTCCACACATATTAAATTTTCTGTTGTTTTATGCCTCAATTACACAATTGCACGCACGCACGCACGCACGCACGCACGCACGCACGCACGCACGCACGCACGCACGCACGCACGCACGCACGCACGCACGCACGCACGCACGCACGCACGCACGCACGCACGCACGCACGCACGCACGCACGCACGCACGCACGCACATAATTATATATATATATATACATGCCCTTTGGCGAGCTTAATAGTAAAATTCAAAACTTGTTTCATAAAATATGGTATGAATTCACCACGAGTGTAAGATCCTTTTTATCACATTACCATAGTAACAACAACCATAAATGTGAAGAAATAAAACGTTTCTGTTTGCCAGTATATTGTTTAGCCTTATTACATTAAGACTTTAAGATGCATCTGTACGCCATAGTAAATAGTCCCTGATAATCAAACAACTTCACACAAATAATCGACACAATATTCTTAATCACTGTGTCCATCTAGTGCATAGTTAGCATTTTATTGATCTAAGCAGTTGATTTTGTAATGTATATGTCGAATGTGTATTGCAAGCTGTCACTGTCATGTCACGACCAATCTAAATCCGTCCAGGTGTTATTAAACGTGTGGACATACCAGACTTTATGTCATAGATATATTCCACTGAATACAAGCAAAGGTATGTGATATATATATATATATATAGAGAGAGAGAGAGAGACAGATATATTTTGGAATACGATAGAAATAGCTCGTAGACATATTAAAGGTGTTTATGTACCTGATGATAGGTGCGTATTCCATCAGGAATGAGGTATCGAGAGTGATTAATATAAGTTGTAAGAACTTGTTTCGCAATCGAGCTAAAATAAATGTGTATAAACTATAAACTAAATTAAAAATAAAAGAAATGACGATTCATGAAGAATTGTTTTGTAAGTATCAAATACTATGATAATTTTATAACAACAATTTGAGTTTAAACTTTATTTATTTTACAACGATTGCGAAGCAAGTTTTAACAACTTATATTAATCACTCTCGTTGGCGAGGATGAAAACGTATATGTGGTCATTCATGTGGGAGGAAACCGGAGTACCTGGAGAAAACCCACTTGTCCGAAACGTATATGTGGCCATTCATAAGAGCAATTTAGAATGTCACTGTGCTAATGTTTTACTGCAATGCTCCCTACGTGTGTGTATACCACTAGGCTAGCCGAGCACAGCCCAGTCCAACGGAACCAGACCATGTTTTAGTGAAAGCCTAGGAGATGGACATTCAACATGTTAGTAGGGCTAGAAATCACTTATCGTCATTCACCATTTGATTGATCGTTCATACTGTCATCGTTAATGGGTGCTATATTTATCAAGCTTCTTTCGTTATAATAAGACAAGTCTGCATTTTTGATTTTATGTGAAGCCAGAAGTAGTTAGAAGTGTGTTTGTTTGTCTTCTCTATTATTGATCAGGTTAGTTGCACGTTATAATTATACTCCTTGTTGTTGGACACATTCCGTGCCAAGCTGATCTCATCACGTAGTGCACGTCGCGGCAGGGACACATCTCAATTTAATTCAATTTAATTTATTTTCTCTCATTTCATGTAAACATGACGCTATAAGGGACATAACAAGAAATCATGATATAACGCGGCAACTTGTAACATACAACTGTTGACATGATTTACAGATAAATAATGTTTTTATATTTAATTGTATAATAACTAACATTATTACATGCACACTTTTCTTAGGGAGTGTAACTCTGAATTGAATTTTAATTTAATTAGAGAACAAATAACAACATTTACTGCATGCATGATAATAGTGACACCCCATTCTCTCACTATTTAACTTATCATCTAAACTTAAACATAATTCTCTAAATTCAGGAACATTTTCAACATTCATATTCATAACAGAATCTAAGCTGTATATATTTGGATGTTTAAGGTAGGGCCTACTTCGGATGTAGGAAACCTTTTCTACCATTATTAAATGTGGAGCATTCAAACAAATAATGAAACTCATCAGCAATATTACAAAGTGTGCATAAGCGTCTTGAAAATACAATGTCATCACAACTTCCAGTTTCTACAGGGAATTTGTGGTTTCTTGTTCCATAAATGTAGGTGGCGTTTTGACCAAATAGTTTTCAAAGCTGAATGCATGCTTAAGCACTATAATAAGTACATCTACTTGAATTTTTTTTAATTTGAATGCAATTTATTCAAGAATAAGTCAGATCATTTCTGTTTTATAGACATATAAAGCCATTTGTGATTTGGGAACTCGTGGTTATTCCACACATTGTAGAATCCACATTTATGTACTATACTTTTAACATACTTAATCCAATGGAATCTAATTCTAGATATATATTGACAACCTATAAAATTGCTAAGCGATAATCGGTTTAACAGACATTCTAATTTATTGCACTTTGGTATAACTATATTCGACCAATATGAACTAATTTTTGATTCTATTTCTACAGAAAGGGGCTTAACACCGGTTGCTCCATAAATCATACAATTTGGAGTCCTAGATTTTAGGCCTAAGATATACTTCAAAACCTTCAGCTGAACTCTTTCTATGCAACCAATATTTCAGTAATCCCAAATTTCACAATTTCAAAGTACAGGCTTTACAGTTTTGTTAAACAAATCAATTTGCATATCAATAGGTAAATGCAACAATTTGACTTCTTAATTAAGCAATACATAGCTATAGTACCTTGCTTAGCAATATGTGCCTTTGGTTTAGCAAATGAACCACTTCGACTGTATAAAATTCTAACAAATTGCACCCTACGTCCATTTGAGAACACTAAACCTTTAACTTGAACGAGTTCAGTGTTAATTTCCAGATATCGCAATAATTCTAGTATAAATTAAGAGGTTCTTGGAGATCCTCTGCAGTCTCTGAGACGATTACGGTGTCATCTGCATATAATAAGAACAGTTTTACAAAATCTAATACGGAATCATCTAGCTCATTTTATTACACTTAGCACCAATAATATCAATATTTGCAAAATATTCCTGTAGGTCGTTTAAATATAGTGAGAAAAGAATGGGAGACACGTTTTCTCCCTGGCGGATACCAATGGTACATGAAAAATAACTTGATTTATTTCGGTTTGTGCTAACAAGATTTGGCATTGTCATACATAGTTTTGATGATGTTTTATATATTTACCATTTACTTACATTTGATCCGCTTTGACCAAAGACCAGCTCGCTCTCCAAACGTTGTCAAATGCGCTTCTTAGATCAATAACAGCTTACTATTTCGGAGGAGATCAATACGTACATTTAACACAAACATATTATCGGTAGTTGAGTAGCCTTTGCATTTATCAGATCGTGTTCCGATGTAAACTTTTGGATGCGTATACATGTATTAAGAATTGTCGTGAATAGTTTCCCTAGACAGCTTAGTAATGTAATTGGTCTATAATTTGATGGATCAGTTGAACTACCTTTGTTTTTGTAAATTGGATTTATGACACCGACTGAACAACATCCCTTAATGTCATCCCATTAAAAACAATGTTAAATTTTAACATAGGCATACTTCAAAATGGGATAGGAGTACTTTATATGTTCGTTTAAGATGTTGTCAACACCTTGGGCGTTACTATTTTTAAGTGATTTAAACTGCCATTTGTATTTCGTCCATAGTAATTTCTCTATTTAGCTCATCATTCACATCAGCCTGTATATCATTGTTAAGATTAACGTTAAGATTAACGTCATCATTCAGATGATCATCATGACCTCCTCCTGATGTCTAGCAAGCAACATAGACTCGACATCAATTTCTTAGAAGATTAACTCGCCCATATACCTCGGCGGCGGTATTAACACAACTATTGGATTGGCCAGGACAGAGTCCGTTGTTCCAGCTACATGACTACATTTAATAATGTGCTCTCTTTAGCATCTGACAACAATGCTTTAAACGGTATGGGTTACCCCAACTCAAACGTCCCTCGCCAGCAGTGACTAGTCAGGTAATGGCGGCAAGAAAGAATCAATCCCTCTGCCTAAAATGGCAATTTGTGATTTTCATGTGGCTCATATTGTGTTGTGGTTTCATTGTGGGTTGTATTAGATACATCTTAGGAGCAGCTTCATAAGGAAACTAATGATTTAGTAGATTTACAGTTTAGTACCGTAGCCAGAGGCAAATTTCAACCGAGGCAATCTAGGGGATCAGGGGGCATGTTCCCCCTTAAAATTGTTAAGACGTATACTTATGTACTGACATTTCCGTTCTCTAGCAGTCAACATTTTATACAGCAAAGGGATGTGTTTTGCATTTTATTTATTTAATTGTTTTGCTTTGGAAATTTTAACCGAGGCAACTGCCTCGTGTGCCTCAGTGTGGCTACGGGCCTGCAGTTACGATATCCATACATACAAATGGTACGTCAATCTGATGTCACGTGTGCCAGTGGCAGCATGTATATAAAGAAGTAGTTAATTTACAACTCTATGTAATTTTGTGTGTGCCTAGTACGTACTGTGGTATTTGACCTGTAAGTATTCTGGTGACTAACTAACTAGTAGGTATTCTGGTGTTTGACCCTTAGTCATTCTGGTGTTTGACCAGTATTCTTGTATTTATTCTGGTATTTGACCAGTAGGTATTCTGGTGTTTGACCCTTAGTCATTCTGGTGTTTGACCAGTATTCTTGTATTTATTCTGGTATTTGACCAGTAGGTATTCTGGTGTTTGACCAGTATGCTTGTATTTATTCTGGTGTTTGACCAGTATGCTTGTATTTATTCTGGTGTTTGACCAGTATTCTTGTATTTATTCTGGTGTTTGACCAGTATTCTTGTATTTATTCTGGTGTTTGACCAGTAGGTATTCTGGTGTTTGACCAGTATTCTTGTATTTATTCTGGTATTTGATCAGTATTCTTGTATTTATTCTGGTGTTTGATCAGTAGGTATTCTGGTGTTTGACCAGTAGGTATTCTGGTGTTTGACCAGTATTCTTGTATTTATTCTGGTGTTTGATCAGTAGGTATTCTGGTGTTTGACCAGTAGGTATTCTGGTGTTTGACCAGTATTCTTGTATTTATTCTGGTGTTTGACCAGTAGGTATTCTGGTGTTTGACCAGTATTCTTGTATTTATTCTGGTATTTGATCAGTATTCTTGTATTTATTCTGGTGTTTGATCAGTAGGTATTCTGGTGTTTGACCAGTAGGTATTCTGGTGTTTGACCAGTATTCTTGTATTTATTCTGGTGTTTGATCAGTAGGTATTCTGGTGTTTGACCAGTAGGTATTCTGGTGTTTGACCAGTATTCTTGTATTTATTCTGGTGTTTGACCAGTAGGTATTCTGGTGTTTGACCAGTATTCTTGTATTTATTCTGGTGTTTGATCAGTATTCTTGTATTTATTCTGGTGTTTGATCAGTAGGTATTCTGGTGTTTGACCAGTAGGTATTCTGGTGTTTGACCAGTATTCTTGTATTTATTCTGGTGTTTGATCAGTAGGTATTCTGGTGTTTGATCAGTAGGTATTCTGGTGTTTGACCAGTATTCTTGTATATATTCTGGTGTTTGATCAGTAGGTATTCTGGTGTTTGACCAGTATTCTTGTATTTATTCTGGTGTTTGATCAGTAGGTATTCTGGTGTTTGATCAGTATTCTTGTATTTATTCTGGTGTTTGATCAGTAGGTATTCTGGTGTTTGACCAGTAGGTATTCTGGTGTTTGACCAGTATTCTTGTATTTATTCTGGTATTTGACCAGTAGGTATTCTGGTATTTGACCAGTATTCTTGTATTTATTCTGGTGTTTGACCAGTATTCTTGTATTTTTTCTGGTGTTTGACCAGTAGGTATTCTGGTGTTTGATCAGTAGGTATTCTGGTGTTTGATCAGTAGGTATTCTGGTGTTTGATCAGTAGGTATTCTGGTGTTTGATCAGTATTCTTGTATTTATTCTGGTATTTGACCAGTAGGTATTCTGGTGTTTGATCAGTAGGTATTCTGGTGTTTGATCAGTATTCTTGTATTTATTCTGGTGTTTGATCAGTAGGTATTCTGGTGTTTGATCAGTAGGTATTCTGGTGTTTGATCAGTAGGTATTCTGGTGTTTGACCAGTAGGTATTCTGGTGTTTGACCAGTATTCTTGTATTTATTCTGGTGTTTGATCAGTATTCTTGTATTTATTCTGGTGTTTGACCAGTATTCTTGTATTTATTCTGGTGTTTGATCAGTATTCTTGTATTTATTCTGGTGTTTGACCAGTATTCTTGTATTTATTCTGGTGTTTGACCAGTATTCTTGTATTTATTCTGGTGTTTGATCAGTATTCTTGTATTTATTCTGGTGTTTGATCAGTATTCTTGTATTTATTCTGGTGTTTGATCAGTATTCTTGTATTTATTCTGGTGTTTGATCAGTATTCTTGTATTTATTCTGGTGTTTGACCAGTAGGTATTCTGGTGTTTGACCAGTAGGTATTCTGGTGTTTGACCAGTATTCTTGTATTTATTCTGGTGTTTGATCAGTAGGTATTCTGGTGTTTGATCAGTAGGTATTCTGGTGTTTGATCAGTAGGTATTCTGGTGTTTGATCAGTAGGTATTCTGGTGTTTGACCAGTATTCTTGTATTTATTCTGGTGTTTGACCAGTAGGTATTCTGGTGTTTGACCAGTATTCTTGTATTTATTCTGGTGTTTGACCAGTAGGTATTCTGGTGTTTGACCAGTAGGTATTCTGGTGTTTGACCAGTATTCTTGTATTTATTCTGGTGTTTGATCAGTAGGTATTCTGGTGTTTGATCAGTAGGTATTCTGGTGTTTGATCAGTAGGTATTCTGGTGTTTGATCAGTAGGTATTCTGGTGTTTGATCAGTAGGTATTCTGGTGTTTGATCAGTAGGTATTCTGGTGTTTGATCAGTAGGTATTCTGGTGTTTGATCAGTAGGTATTCTGGTGTTTGATCAGTAGGTATTCTGGTGTTTGATCAGTATTCTTGTATTTATTCTGGTGTTTGACCAGTAGGTATTCTGGTGTTTGATCAGTAGGTATTCTGGTGTTTGATCAGTAGGTATTCTGGTGTTTGATCAGTAGGTATTCTGGTGTTTGATCAGTATTTATTCTGGTGTTTGACCAGTATTCTTGTATTTATTCTGGTGTTTGACCAGTATTCTTGTATTTATTCTGGTGTTTGATCAGTATTCTTGTATTTATTCTGGTGTTTGATCAGTAGGTATTCTGGTGTTTGATCAGTATTTATTCTGGTGTTTGACCAGTATTCTTGTATTTATTCTGGTGTTTGACCAGTATGCTTGTATTTATTCTGGTGTTTGACCAGTATGCTTGTATTTATTCTGGTGTTTGACCAGTATGCTTGTATTTATTCTGGTGTTTGACCAGTATGCTTGTATTTATTCTGGTGTTTGACCAGTATGCTTGTATTTATTCTGGTATTTGACCAGTAGGTATTCTGGTGTTTGACCAGTATTCTTGTATTTATTCTGGTATTTGACCAGTAGGTATTCTGGTGTTTGACCAGTAGGTATTCTGGTGTTTGACCAGTAGGTATTTTGGTGTTTGACCAGTAGGTATTCTGGTGTTTGACCAGTAGGTATTCTGGTGTTTGACCAGTATTCTTGTATTTATTCTGGTATTTGACCAGTAGGTATTCTGGTATTTGACCAGTATTCTTGTATTTATTCTGGTATTTGACCAGTAGGTATTCTGGTGTTTGACCAGTATTCTTGTATTTATTCTGGTATTTGACCCTTAGTCATTCTGGTGTTTGACCAGTATTCTGGTATTTATTCTGATATTTTACCAGTATATATGCTGGTATTTGACCAGTAGGTATTCTGGTATTTGACCAGTAGGTATTCTGGCGTATGAAGCCAACCTTTACATCTGATGAAATCACGAAGACAGACACATATGCGACGTATCGTATGAAGCCAACCGTTACATCTGATGAAATCACGAAGACAGACACATATATGACGTATCGTATGAAGCCAACCGTTACATCTGATGAAATCACGAAGACAGACACATATGTGACGTATCGTATGAAGCCAACCGTTATATCTGATGAAATCACCATATGCAAATAAGATGTGCAAACCATATTACTCGCTTCTTGCGACCATGCAAGACGTTCCATTGCAGCGGAACATATGCGGGGTCCTGTTTTCAAATAGTTAAACATGATTGGTTGTTCTACGGACAACGAGGACATGACATTGGGAGGAGGTGGGTAATTAATGATAGGACGGAGACAGTTTACAATGCACGGGGTGTGGTTGAGAGTATTCCAGGACTGGTTTTCCTCACTGGCCAGGTCGTTAATATTGCTGAATTATTGCATTGCAGAAAACTGGCACGCTCGCTTGCGGAAGGTTATTAATTGTCAGGCCTTGATCTATTTGTGATAGTCTGACATGTCAACGATTGTGGTCCGACGTGTTCGTCGGCAATACTTGTCGTGGTTATCAAACTAAACACACGAAACGGGTATAAACCAAATATAATTCCAAGAAATTAAAGGAAATATGTGTACTGTCACACGTTAAAAGATGAATTTCACTTTTTGTTTTAGAGTGTTCATTATACATGTATACGGAACTTAGAGCGACACAAACCAATGTACAAAGAAATATTTCTGGAAAGACCAAAATAGACATTCGTTCTCTTCAGAAAATTCTTATATTTTGACTAAATTAATGTTATTTGTTGAAACCGGGCAGCCTTCGAGAAAGAAAACAAGTTATTATATTATGAACTTTTCTCCGCAAATATTATAGTAACGTGCACGTCTACACCGCTTATATATTTGAGAATGTTCTTTGACCACTGACCATCATGCTTGTAAACTGTTTTATATATCTGTGAGACCCGGTGTATATTGCCTTATGTTCAAATAAATAAATATATATCTATCTAGGTTTTGGGAATATCAATATGTTCAGATATTCGAGGTAGACATAACAGTGTAGCTTAATAAGTGTATACCCAATTTAGATAAAGTCACATTTGAAATGTTTCTTTTTATAATACATGTATTATGTGAATATAATACTAATTTGCTAATTTTATAATTTTACTATTTAAATAGTTCATTTTCAAAAATACATGCAACACAATGGCATGGTAAAGTTTATATGTTAAGCGACCTTCAGTCAAACGACATTAGATTTGGCTGTATTCTGGTTTCGTACTTCTTCGAGGCTTCACCGAGATGCTGGCACCAGACCAAGGCTTTGGCCTGGGTACCAGCACGAAATTTATACCGTTTTATACCGTATTGCCGTTGACTGGATCTACTATGTGGAATGCATCAGGTTGTGACGGCTTGTCGCCCATGACGATCCTCCAACCGACAATCGACGTCATCTTACTGGGTTTGGATTTGAAGGAACCTGTTTCCATTTTTCGCATGAAAAGATTTTTGGCAGGGAAATAGAGTAGATTTGTCCCAGACAATGCTATCCTGTACTTCGTCCAGGCAGCAACTACAGGTTTTCGGCCATCTTTAAACACAGTTTTTCTTTTCAAAATACCATCACATGTGAAACTCGGCTGGTACTGTTTGCCTACTTCCTCTGCAGCAACACCTTTACATTATGTTCCTTCGTTGGAAACGTACGTCGGCTCTAGTACACTGTCGTCGAGTAGATGTCGTACACCATCAATGCATGGTGCAGTCGTTTTTATCGGGATACTCTGTGATCGATCCACACCGCCACTTGTACAGCTGAGAGAATCTGAGGGGTCAGGCGTGAGGGTGTTCATGCATCTGGGCTCGGAGCACGGCGGTGGTGGAGAGGTGCTAACATCTCCGTGCGATGTATTCATCTTCTTGTTGGCCATCCGAGGCTCAAGTTTTAATGATAATTCATAATTGTCATCCTCCACGAATGTCTGCAGCTCATCGATGTACCGTACCGACTTCAGATATTTCTGTACACGCTCATTGACATCCAGATCGTAGGAAGACTGCTGCAGATCGGCAATAACACGGAGTATGTTATTCATCTGTAATTTACGACGGTCACTTTCTATCCCTCCATGGTAGGGATGCGCTGCATCGATGTAGACCAGATCGGTTAAATATAAACCTAAGTAAGGGATACAGGGCAGCTTCACGTTCTCCATGTAGTCTCTGAGGTGCTTTAGATTGTTGTCTGGTGATAATAAATCGGCCATCTTCTCATACGATTTCTTGTCTTTCTTGGAAAGCTTGATCCACGTTTTAGAGAGCCGGAAGCAAGCCGCACTCTGTAGTGCCGAAACAACGGCCATCGCGGCGCTTATGTTGTTGAGCTGCAATAGTTTCTTTCCGATCTTTATAAAGTGCGCTAACACATCCGCCCGCGTTTTATCTGTCAGAGTGTTTAATATTTCTCTCTGTACCCAAACAGTTACATAGTTAAATCTACGTGTGAATTCCACAACATTGGGTGCTTTAATGAGCTTTTTCTTGTTCGACCAGGCACATGACGTGAGCTCATCCGGCTGTATCTTCTGGAACACTGGAAGGTTCATCAGTGTGATCTGCCTGGCGAATTCTTCAGGGGGAACTCTAAGCACGGCCGCACCGTAACTTTCCATGCGCGGCAGACTGCAATTCTTGTCCAATGAATCCAGACTGAACTGACTCATCCCGTGGTCCATGGAGGACGTGGGCGTGTTACTCTCTCCGCTGCTATCAGGCTCCGTCTGGGACTTGCCGAACGGTTTCTGTGGTTCATCGGTCTTCAAGGTCCAATACGGAATGTTGTTGCCGTCCATGCTGAAAACAAGTTGAAATACATATTCATCAGAAGACATTTATATCTCAGCTAATAATTCAAATATACATAAAGAATTACACTACCAAAACCACACGCAGGCAAACGCAGAAGATTGATATTTTCACTGAGTGTTGTTTTGGTCGTACAAGAGATGTTTGTCATTTACTATTTAAAAAAGTAGACAATAAGTGATTTAACTAAATAATCACTACAGAGTGTAGAACTTGATAGGCAAACGCAGAAGATTGATATTTTCACTATCAAGTTCTACACTCTGTAGTGATTATTTAGTTAAATCACTTATTGTCTACTTTTTTAAATAGTAAATGGCAAACATATCGTGTACGCAGTTCTTCTTGAAAGTATGACTCCATGCATGCCGTATACTGGGGATATAAAATGCTCATAATGAACAAAAATAAGTTGGGTAAAAATCACATCCCAGGAAATAATAGAGACAAAGCAAAAGGACGACAAGAGATGTTGACCATTCAACGTTATATGGTCAAGTGACGTAATGTGAATATATTTTGTAATAGTCATGTCCAGGATGCGTCATTATTCACACCAAATGTAAACGATAAATTGCACACATTTTCATAGCTTGGTATACAACAAAACCGTTCTAAGTTTCAGTTTTAAAACACAACCAGCCATCTAGCAAACCGTCGCTCCAAACATATCACTATCAACCACTAACCTACAATCACCACGAATGGAAAAAACCACCATGAACCTAACCACAACTAACCTACAACTACGAAGAACATGAAACCACCACGAACCTAAGACAACCACTAACATACACACACAATTAATCTACAACCACAACTAACCTACAACCACAACTAACCTACAACCACAACTAACCTACAACCACAACTAACCTACAACCACAACTAACCTACAACCACAACTAACCTACAACCACAACTAACCTACAACCACAACTAACCTACAACCACAACTAACCTACAACCACAACTAACCTACAACCACAACTAACCTACAACCACAACTAACCTACAACCACAACTAACCTACAACCACAACTAACCTACAACCACAACTAACCTACAACCACAACTAACCTACAACCACAACTAACCTACAACCACAATTAATCTACAACCAAAACTAACCTACAACCACAACGAACACGAACCCACCACGGACCTAAACCACAACTAACCTACAACCAAAACTAACCTACAACCATAACGAACACGAAACCACAACTAACCTACAACCACAACTAACCTACAACCACCACTAACCTACAATCACCACTAACATATAACATATAGGGAGAGTGAAAGAGGTGATGTGGGATTTGTTAAATTTTAAATTGCGATCTTTAACCAACAACCGCCTCTGACAATAGCAACAGTTAGCTAGTAACAGCCGCCACATCTAACCAAAAGCTTCATCGAACAAACAGCCACATCTAACCAACAACCACCTCTGAAAGATACAAACAATTAGCTAGCACTCACAACGAACAGCCGCCACATCTAACCAACATCCACAGCTATCAACAACAACCCCTAACAAGTAGCAACAATTAGCTAGCACTCACAACGAACAGCCGCCACATCTAACCAACATCCACATCTATCAACAACAACCCCTAACAAGTAGCAACAATTAGCTAGTAGCCACAACTGTTCCTTTCGATTATACATGTAACATTATAATACACAGTTAGTATGCTGTAGTACCATCCACATTTCCTGGATAGAAACCAGTACTCAATACTTCAACCTCCGCAAGAGACTGACAACTTTCGCACATATCATCATTTTATCACTTGTCCCCGATAGGGAGCGAACCTGCGACACCGATGATAGGCGAGCTCTGACAAGGGCGTGCTAGATTACTCGACCGCGGAGGCCTGTGAAAATGCAAATGGAGGGTATTCGCAAATATTGTTGATGGAATGTCGTGAGGGAATTCTAGCAAACGTTGTACTGGAATGTCGTGAGGGAATTCTAGCAAACGTTGTCCTGGAATGTCGTGAGGGAATTCTAGCAAACGTTGTCCTGGAATGTCGTGAGGGAATTCTAGCAAACGTTGTCCTGGAATGTCGTGAGGGAATTCCAGCAAACGTTGTCCTGGAATGTCGTGAGGGAATTCTAGCAAACGTTGTCCTGGAATGTCGTGAGGGAATTCTAGCAAACGTTGTCATGGAATGTCGTGAGGGAATTCTAGCAAACGTTGTCCTGGAATGTCGTGAGGGAATTCTAGCAAACGTTGTCCTGGAATGTCGTGAGGGAATTCTAGCAAACGTTGTCCTGGAATGTCGTGAGGGAATTCTAGCAAACGTTGTCCTGGAATGTCGTGATGGAATTCTAGCAAACACTGTCCTGGAATGTCGTGAGGGAATTCTAGCAAACACTGTCCTGGAATGTTGTGAGGGAATTCTAGCAAACGTTGTACTGGAATGTCGCGAGGGAATTCTAACAAACACTGTCCTGGAATGTCGTGAGGGAATTCTAGCAAACGTTGTCCTGGAATGTCGTGAGGGAATTCTAGCAAACGTTGTCCTGGAATGTCGTGAGGGAATTCCAGCAAACGCTGTCCTGGAATGTCGTGAGGGAATTCTAGCAAACGTTGTCCTGGAATGTCGTGAGGAAATTCTAGCAAACGTTGTCCTGGAATGTCGTTAGGGAATTCTAGCAAACGTTGTCCTGGAATGTCGTGAGGGAATTCTAGCAAACGTTGTCCTGGAATGTCGTGAGGGAATTCTAGCAAACGTTGTCCTGGAATGTCGTGAGGGAATTCTAGCAAACGTTGTCCTGGAATGTCGTTAGGGAATTCTAGCAAACGTTGTCCTGGAATGTCGTGAGGGAATTCTAGCAAACGTTGTCCTGGAATGTCGTGAGGGAATTCTAGCAAACGTTGTCCTGGAATGTCGTGAGGGAATTCTAGCAAACGTTGTCCTGGAATGTCGTGAGGGAATTCTAGCAAACGTTGTCCTGGAATGTCGTGAGGGAATTCTAGCAAACGTTGTCCTGGAATGTCGTGAGGGAATTCTAGCAAACGTTGTCCTGGAATGTCGTGAGGGAATTCTAGCAAACGTTGTCCTGGAATGTCGTGAGGGAATTCTAGCAAACTTTGTCCTGGAATGTCGTGAGGGAATTCTAGCAAACGTTGTCCTGGAATGTCGTGAGGGAATTCTAGCAAACGTTGTCCTGGAATGTTGTGAGGGAATTCTAGCAAACGTTGTCCTGGAATGTCGTGAGGGAATTCTAGCAAACGTTGTCCTGGAATGTCGTGAGGGAATTCTAGCAAACGTTGTCCTGGAATGTCGTGAGGGAATTCTAGCAAACTTTGTCCTGGAATGTCGTGAGGGAATGCTGTGTGGGAATTCTAACATACATATTGGCTGTAATGTCGCGACAGAATTCTAACCAACATGGTATCTGTAATGCTGTGTGGGAATTCTAACAAACATGTTGGCTGTAATGTCGCGACAGAATTCTAACCAACATGGTATCTGTAATGCTGTGTGGGAATTCTAACATACATATTGGCTGTAATACCGTGATGGAATTCTAACCAACATGGTATCTGTAATGTCGCGAGCAAACTGTAGCAAACATGGTGCTGTAATGTCGCGAGGGAACTGTAACAAACATGGTGCTGTAATGTCGCGAGGGAACTGTAACAAACATGATGCTGTAATGTCGCGAGCGAACTGTAACAAACATGGTGCTGTAATGTCGCGAGGGAACTGTAGCAAACATGGTGCTGTAATGTCGCGAGCGAATTGTAACAAACATCGTGCTGTAATGTCGCAAGGGAACTGTAGCAAACATGGTGCTATAATGTCGCGAGCGAACTGTAACACACATGGTGCTGTAATATCGCGGGCGAACTGTAACAAACATGGTGCTATAATGTCGCGAGCGAACTGTAAAACACATGGTGCTGTAATGTTGCGAATGAACTGTAACAAACATTGTGCTGTAATATCGCGAGGAAACTGTAACAAACATGGTGGCGTAATGTCGCGAGCGAACTGTAACAAACATGGTGCCGTAATGTCGCGATGGAACTGTAACAAACATGGTGCCGTAATGTCGCGAGCGAACTGTAACAAACATGGTGCTGTAATGCCGTGAGGGAATTCTAACCAACATGGTATCTGTAATGCCGTGTGGGAATTCTAACATACATATTGGCTGTAATGCCGCGATAGAATTCTAACAAACATGTTGGCTGTAATTTCGTGACAGAATTCTAACCAACATGGTATCTGTAATGCTGTGTGTGAATTCTAACATACATATTGGCTGTAATGTCGTGAGGGAATTCTAACCAACATGGTATCTGCAATGTTGTGTGGGAATTCTAACAAACATGTTGGCTGTAATGTCGTGAGGGAACTCTAACCAACATGATGGATGTAATGTCGTGAGGGAACTCTAACCAACATGGTACCTGTAATGCTGTGTGGGAATTCTAACCAACATGGTATCGGTAATGCTGTGTGGGAATCCTAACAAACATGGTATCTGTAATGCTGTGTGGGAATTCTAACAAACATGTTGGCAGTAATGTCGTGAGGGAATTCTAACCAACATGGTATATGTAATGCTGTGTGGGAATTCTAACAAACATGTTGGCTGTAATGTCCTGAGTGAATTCTAACCAACATGGTATCTGTAATGCTGTGTGGGAATTCTAACCAACATGGTATCTGTAATGCTGTGAGGGAATTCTAACAAACATGTTGGCAGTAATGTCGTGAGGGAATTCTAACCAACATGGTATCTGTAATGCTGTGTGGGAATTCTAACAAACATGTTGGCAGTAATGTCGTGAGGGAATCCTAACAAACATGGTATCTGTAATGCTGTGTGGGAATTCTAACAAACATGTTGGCAGTAATGTCGTGAGGGAATTCTAACCAACATGGTATCTGTAATGCTGTGTGGGAATTCTAACAAACATGTTGGCATTAATTTCGTGAGGGAATTCTAACCAACATGGTATCTGTAATGCTGTGTGGGAATTCTAACCAACATGGTATCTGTAATGCTGTGTGGGAACTCTAACCAACATGATGGATGTAATGTCGTGAGGGAATTCTAACCAACATGGTATCTGTAATGCTGTGTGGGAATTCTAACCAACATGATGGATGTAATGCCGTGAGGGAACTCTAACCAATATGATGGATGTAATGCCGTGAGGGAACTCTAACCAACATGATGGATGTAATGCCGTGAGGGAACTCTAACCAACATGATGGATGTAATGCCGTGAGGGAACTCTAACCAACATGATGGATGTAATGCCGTGAGGGAACTCTAACCAACATGATGGATGTAATGTCGTGAGGGAATTCTAACCAACATGATGGATGTAATGCCGTGAGGGAACTCTAACCAACATGATGGATGTAATGTCGTGATTTGAATTCGGCAAGAACAAATTATTGGGATATTAATCACAAAATAATTATACATGATTTATATAATAACTACACGACGTGTACAACATAGAATAATATAATCACGCTTACCTTATGTATATGTGTGTAATATTGTCATGAAAATACAGGAAAATAGTTAGCTCTATAGTTTCTGTTAAATTATCGCTGTGTTTGTGAATACGTTGTGACAATAGCAACAACGTCGGGCTAATTATAGCAGCGACGTCGCGTTATTTGACGTCATAATATTAGAACTCCGGTAGCGCCGGAAGTACAATACATACGAATATGCATCCGCAATTATTTAATTTCTGGTTTGTTTAGCAATACTACAACCCAATGGAAATTGATTCATCTTAAACAGGCGTGTTGATTAACTATGCACGTATACGACGGTGCTATATTTTTATTTCATGTTTTTTCCGTTTCTGTGTGAATTATTTCATTTTCTTCAAACACACAGTCATTGGATATTATATTCTACGTTCCAAAACCAGTGCAGCAATTCTTACAGTACCAAGTATGTGAGTTATGGTTCTAAAACTTCACTCTACAGCAACAGCAATTGCTGACATAGACGCGAATCGGTGTCGTATATGTTTCTGCCTAGTTAAATGCCGATAATGCATCAAAACGCACCAAGCATCTAAAAGGAATTCCGGATTGGCATGTCCCCGGAAGCCCTAGAAGGTTTTCCTCGGTTATTTTAAACGTCTGTCTGGCTACATCGCTGCGTGTCAGCGGTGAGCGGTCTACGGCCCATAAGTTGAGGCTAGCATCGATTCCGCCATTCAGAGGGCGGTAATATTTAGCCTATGTATACCATAAATTGAGTAAATCAAGGCGACGGCCTTGTTCTAATCTTGGAATACAAGCAAACATAGAAATGCACAAGACGAATGGATCATTGACGATATACTGCCTAAACAGTTCTAGGGGGGGGGGGGTGCCCCCGGATCCCACTATATCCCCTTACTTTGCAACTAATATACATAGTTCGCTACGCCGCTGATATTAACTATATAAATGCAAATCTTACTTACTATCAGTCAATGGTGGTTGGTTCGAGTGGACATACTTCAGTAGCTGTCGGACAGGTCCGTGCCAAATGGGTCATTGAATAAGGAGTCGGGTTTGTGCGAATCCTCGACCCCGTCACAGCGGCCACAGCGGTCCCATGTGTCGGGGGCATTCCCTGGAACGTGTATCATGTATGGATGACAAAAGTTGTTAGTAAGCCCGACATGGGAATACATCGTCTATAAATAACAGTTGGTTTCTAGCGGGAGTTGAGATCTATAAATAACAGTTGGTTTCTAGCGGGAGTTGAGATCTATAAATAACAGTTGGTTTATAGCGGGAGTTGAGATCTATAAATAACAGTTGGTTTCTAGCGGGAGTTGAGATCTATAAATAACAGTTGGTTTATAGCGGGAGTTGAGATCTATAAATAACAGTTGGTTTATAGCGGGAGTTGAGATCTATAAATAACAGTTGGTTTATAGCGGGAGTTGAGATCTATAAATAACAGTTGGTTTCTAGCGGGAGTTGAGATCTATAAATAACAGTTGGTTTATAGCGGGAGTTGAGATCTATAAATAACAGTCGGTTTCTAGCGGGAGTTGAGATCTATAAATAACAGTTGGTTTATAGCGGGAGTTGAGATCTATAAATAACAGTTGGTTTATAGCGGGAGTTGAGATCTATAAATAACAGTTGGTTTATAGCGGGAGTTGAGATCTATAAATAACAGTTGGTTTCTAGCGGGAGTTGAGATCTATAAATAACAGTTGGTTTATAGCGGGAGTTGAGATCTATAAATAACAGTTGGTTTATAGCGGGAGTTGAGATCTATAAATAACAGTTGGTTTCTAGCGGGAGTTGAGATCTATAAATAACAGTTGGTTTATAGCGGGAGTTGAGATCTATAAATAACAGTTGGTTTATAGCGGGAGTTGAGATCTATAAATAACAGTTGGTTTATAGCGGGAGTTGAGATCTATAAATAACAGTTGGTTTTAGCGGGAGTTGAGATCTATAAATAACAGTTGGTTTATAGCGGGAGTTGAGATCTATAAATAACAGTTGGTTTATAGCGGGAGTTGAGATCTATAAATAACAGTTGGTTTATAGCGGGAGTTGAGATCTATAAATAACAGTTGGTTTATAGCGGGAGTTGAGATCTATAAATAACAGTTGGTTTATAGCGGGAGTTGAGATCTATAAATAACAGTTGGTTTATAGCGGGAGTTGAGATCTATAAATAACAGTTGGTTTATAGCGGGAGTTGAGATCTATAAATAACAGTTGGTTTATAGCGGGAGTTGAGATCTATAAATAACAGTTGGTTTATAGCGGGAGTTGAGATCTATAAATAACAGTTGGTTTATAGCGGGAGTTGAGATCTATAAATAACAGTTGGTTTATAGCGGGAGTTGAGATCTATAAATAACAGTTGGTTTATAGCGGGAGTTGAGATCTATAAATAACAGTTGGTTTATAGCGGGAGTTGAGATCTATAAATAACAGTTGGTTTATAGCGGGAGTTGAGATCTATAAATAACAGTTGGTTTATAGCGGGAGTTGAGATCTATAAATAACAGTTGGTTTATAGCGGGAGTTGAGATCTATAAATAACAGTTGGTTTATAGCGGGAGTTGAGATCTATAAATAACAGTTGGTTTATAGCGGGAGTTGAGATCTATAAATAACAGTTGGTTTCTAGCGGGAGTTGAGATCTATAAATAACAGTTGGTTTATAGCGGGAGTTGAGATCTATAAATAACAGTTGGTTTATAGCGGGAGTTGAGATCTATAAATAACAGTTGGTTTATAGCGGGAGTTGAGATCTATAAATAACAGTTGGTTTCTAGCGGGAGTTGAGATCTATAAATAACAGTTGGTTTATAGCGGGAGTTGAGATCTATAAATAACAGTTGGTTTATAGCGGGAGTTGAGATCTATAAATAACAGTTGGTTTATAGCGGGAGTTGAGATCTATAAATAACAGTTGGTTTATAGCGGGAGTTGAGATCTATAAATAACAGTTGGTTTATAGCGGGAGTTGAGATCTATAAATAACAGTTGGTTTCTAGCGGGAGTTGAGATCTATAAATAACAGTTGGTTTATAGCGGGAGTTGAGATCTATAAATAACAGTTGGTTTATAGCGGGAGTTGAGATCTATAAATAACAGTTGGTTTATAGCGGGAGTTGAGATCTATAAATAACAGTTGGTTTCTAGCGGGAGTTGAGATCTATAAATAACAGTTGGTTTATAGCGGGAGTTGAGATCTATAAATAACAGTTGGTTTATAGCGGGAGTTGAGATCTATAAATAACAGTTGGTTTATAGCGGGAGTTGAGATCTATAAATAACAGTTGGTTTATAGCGGGAGTTGAGATCTATAAATAACAGTTGGTTTATAGCGGGAGTTGAGATCTATAAATAACAGTTGGTTTATAGCGGGAGTTGAGATCTATAAATAACAGTTGGTTTATAGCGGGAGTTGAGATCTATAAATAACAGTTGGTTTATAGCGGGAATTGAGATCTATAAATAACAGTTGGTTTATAGCGGGAGTTGAGATCTATAAATAACAGTTGGTTTATAGCGGGAGTTGAGATCTATAAATAACAGTTGGTTTCTAGCGGGAGTTGAGATCTATAAATAACAGTTGGTTTATAGTGGGAGTTGAGATCTATAAATAACAGTTGGTTTATAGCAGGAGTTGAGATCTATAAATAACAGTTGGTTTATAGCGGGAGTTGAGATCTATAAATAACAGTTGGTTTATAGCGGGAGTTGAGATCTATAAATAACAGTTGGTTTATAGCGGGAATTGAGATCTATAAATAACAGTTGGTTTATAGCGGGAGTTGAGATCTATAAATAACAGTTGGTTTATAGCGGGAGTTGAGATCTATAAATAACAGTTGGTTTCTAGCGGGAGTTGAGATCTATAAATAACAGTTGGTTTATAGCGGGAGTTGAGATGTCTGAAATGTTAGGACAGGCCCTATTTTGTTTTTCTAAAAAGATGACAATTGACAGTGATATTGAGGAATTATAATTTCGGGTAATTTTTTTTTATCATCACTGACAGCTGTAGTCATAGAGGAAGATCCGGGTATAACCACCGATCCTCCAGTTTTCTGAAGGAAACCCCATTCACATACACTTATTTGATTGAAAGAACTGCTCTTAAAAACTCTTTTTTCTTGCATGTTCTTTGGAACACTAATGTCTGCCCACTGATCCGTTGACTTTACTATATAAGTGAATATTTACATTCTCTAATTCATTTCCTTCTATGAACATACATGTATGTATCTATGTTCGTGTGAATTCCCTCACTAAGCATGTGCAACTGACATCCGCATTCGAAGTTACCGGCGTCCGTGGTCCAGTTGTAGAGCGTCGGATTTGGAATCGAAAGGTCTCGGTGCAATACGGCACGGGTATGTAGTGTCCTTGAGCTCGGCACCTCATACACATTGCGTAGTTCTAGCGAACCACTTTGGTCGGATAAGCCTGTACATGGAAACATGACTAGGTCCACGCAAGTGATTGGACACAGATGGAAACATTATATATATACCCATACATACCTGCTCATTCACAGTGTTGGGCAGCGTTTCTTTTGGTAATCTATGACTAATTAACTACTTTCCATCGGGGTATGAACTACATTGAGCATGTGTGTGTGTGTGTGTGT
>CM026404.1:63344882-63457396 GCA_014843695.1 Archivesica marissinica
GTGTGTGTGTGTGTGTGTGTGTGTGTGTGTGTGTGTGTGTGTGTGTGTGTGTGTGTGTGTGTGTGTGTGTGTGTGTGTGTGTGTGTGTGTGTGTGTGTGTGTGTGTGTGTGTGTGTGTGTGTGTGTGTGTGTGTGTGTGTGTGTGTGTGTGTGTGTGTGTGTGTGTGTGTGTGTGTGTGTGTGTGTGTGTGTGTGTGTGTGTGTGTGTGTGTGTGTGTGTGTGTGTGTGTGTGTGTGTGTGTGTGTGTGTGTGTGTGTGTGTGTGTGTGTGTGTGTGTGTGTGTGTGTGTGTGTGTGTGTGTGTGTGTGTGTGTGTGTGTGTGTGTGTGTGTGTGTGTGTGTGTGTGTGTGTGTGTGTGTGTGTGTGTGTGTGTGTGTGTGTGTGTGTGTGTGTGTGTGTGTGTGTGTGTGTGTGTGTGTGTGTGTGTGTGTGTGTGTGTGTGTGTGTGTGTGTGTGTGTGTGTGTGTGTGTGTGTGTGTGTGTGTGTGTGTGTGTGTGTGTGTGTGTGTGTGTGTGTGTGTGTGTGTGTGTGTGTGTGTGTGTGTGTGTGTGTGTGTGTGTGTGTGTGTGTGTGTGTGTGTGTGTGTGTGTGTGTGTGTGTGTGTGTGTGTGTGTGTGTGTGTGTGTGTGTGTGTGTGTGTGTGTGTGTGTGTGTGTGTGTGTGTGTGTGTGTGTGTGTGTGTGTGTGTGTGTGTGTGTGTGTGTGTGTGTGTGTGTGTGTGTGTGTGTGTGTGTGTGTGTGTGTGTGTGTGTGTGTGTGTGTGTGTGTGTGTGTGTGTGTGTGTGTGTGTGTGTGTGTGTGTGTGTGTGTGTGTGTGTGTGTGTGTGTGTGTGTGTGTGTGTGTGTGTGTGTGTGTGTGTGTGTGTGTGTGTGTGTGTGTGTGTGTGTGTGTGTGTGTGTGTGTGTGTGTGTGTGTGTGTGTGTGTGTGTGTGTGTGTGTGTGTGTGTGTGTGTGTGTGTGTGTGTGTGTGTGTGTGTGTGTGTGTGTGTGTGTGTGTGTGTGTGTGTGTGTGTGTGTGTGTGTGTGTGTGTGTGTGTGTGTGTGTGTGTGTGTGTGTGTGTGTGTGTGTGTGTGTGTGTGTGTGTGTGTGTGTGTGTGTGTGTGTGTGTGTGTGTGTGTGTGTGTGTGTGTGTGTGTGTGTGTGTGTGTGTGTGTGTGTGTGTGTGTGTGTGTGTGTGTGTGTGTGTGTGTGTGTGTGTGTGTGTGTGTGTGTGTGTGTGTGTGTGTGTGTGTGTGTGTGTGTGTGTGTGTGTGTGTGTGTGTGTGTGTGTGTGTGTGTGTGTGTGTGTGTGTGTGTGTGTGTGTGTGTGTGTGTGTGTGTGTGTGTGTGTGTGTGTGTGTGTGTGTGTGTGTGTGTGTGTGTGTGTGTGTGTGTGTGTGTGTGTGTGTGTGTGTGTGTGTGTGTGTGTGTGTGTGTGTGTGTGTGTGTGTGTGTGTGTGTGTGTGTGTGTGTGTGTGTGTGTGTGTTGTGTGTGTGTTTACGTTTATTTATCGTCGCTATCGGTTCCCATATGAGCGACGCTTCCTGAAGAGATTAGTCATTTTAGATTTTTGGAGGATAGTGCAATGATACAGAGAGAGACCCATTCCAGAGTTTCCTCTGGTTCTTTTACGTGCACGGTGTAAAGCACCTGTTTAAAGTCCCATCTGAAAGACTGTTAATATTTATTAGGGTCAGACGGGGGATCGAACCTGCGATCCCTGGATTGCCAGTCCAGATTCGTCTGTGACATAACTAGGCCAGAGATAAACATCTATATATGTTCTCGATATGATATATATTGTTAATTTAAAATATGGCAGGCTGTGGGTGACAACTCTGCCAAGCTTGTTGGGTTCATAACGTAATGAAGGATTCATAGTCCTGCTTCTCACACCTTGAGCACAAAGTAACTTCGCGTCTTTTAACTTAAAATATAACGGTACCTTGTTGGTCTATTTGAATAATTGTATCGCTGTAATTTTATGCATGTGTAGGTCGATTACTTCACTTGCCCTTCTTGGTTCGAATCCCACTAGGGGTGTGGAATTCTTTCATGTGAGGAATTTATCCAGCTGGATTGCAGAAGGTCGGTGGTTCTACCAGGGTGCCCGTTCGTTCTCCGTTCATGCCTGAATTATTGCCCTGAGTGGCACCCGTGGTCATTCTCCGCAAATAATAGCTGCAGTCGCCAGATAACTTAATACAGTTGTTGGTGCGACTTAAACCCCCCAAAACAAAACAACTTTAACCCGTCATTCATAATCATCAGGGTAGTTGCATTGTATAATGTTGACATAACGTCCAGCAGCTAAAACCCACCGGTCATTATTTGTTAATGTCTAAAATTGACGTCCGGTTCATTGTTGTATGTCAAAACGTACTGAAATAGCCATGTGGGGTAGGCTAATGGGTAATCCTGTTCTAAACTTGGGTTGAGGATGGTGTTCAAATACTTAAATACACTATTGAATTGTTGAGTTAGATACCTCAGTCCTACTTGGAACTAATACAGTGTGAGTTCGAGCCTCGCCAGAACTATGGTGGTTGACCTCAGTCAATCCACATTGCCTTCACCCTTCTCGAGAGAGATTACTATCATGTAAAAACTTACACAAATCTATTTGTATACTTTAGAGCTATGACTATATTTCTTACGGCCTTACTGCGACCGCTCCGGGAATGCAACCACCAAGCAGGAACACGCATTTATAAACATTCATGTACGCAGTAACACTGGCACTATTTGCTACGGCCGTACTGCGACCGCTCCGGGAATGCAACCACCAAGCAGGAACACGCATTTATAAACATTCATGTACGCAGTAACACTGGCACTATTTGCTACGGCCTTAATGCGTCCGCTCCGGGAGAGCAACCACCAAGCAGGAACACGCATTTATAAACATTCATGCACGCAGTAACACTGGCACTATTTGCTACGGCCGTACTGCATCCGCTCTGGCAGAGCAACCACCAAGCAGGAACACGCATTTATAAACATTCATGCACGCAGTAACACTGGCACTATTTGCTACGGCCGTACTGCGTCCGCTCCGGGAGAGCAACCACAAAGCAGGAACACGCATTTATAAACATTCATGCACGCAGTAACACTGGCACTATTTGCTACGGCCGTACTGCGTCCGCTCCGGGAGAGCTACCAGAAAGCAGGAACACGCATTTATAAACATTCATGCACGCAGTAACACTGGCACTATTTGCTACGGCCGTACTGCGTCCGCTCTGGGAGAGCTACCAGAAAGCAGGAACACGCATTTATAAACATTCATGCACGCAGTAACACTGGCACTATTTGCTACGGCCGTACTGCGTCCGCTCCGGGAGAGCACCACAAGCAGGAACACCATTTATAAAATTCATGCACGCAGTAACACTGGCACTATTTGCTACGGCCGTACTGCGTCCGCTCTGGGAGAGCTATCAGAAAGCAGGAACACGCATTTATAAACATTCATGCACGCAGTAACACTGGCACTATTTGCTACGGCCTTACTGCGTCCGCTCCGGGAGAACAACCACCAAGCAGGAACACGCGTTTATAAACATTCATGCACGCAGTAACACTGGCACTATTTGCTACGGCCTTAATGCGTCCGCTCAGGGAGAGCAACCACCAAGCAGGAACACGCATGTATAAACATTCATGCACGCAGTAACACTGGTACTATTTGCTACGGCCGTACTGCGTCCGCTCCGGGAGGGCAACTACCAAGCAGGAACACGCATGTATAAACATTCATGCACGCAGTAACACTGGCACTATTTGCTACGGCCTTACTGCGTCCGCTCTGGGAGAGCAACCACCAAGCAGAAACACGCATTTATAAACATTCATGCACGCAGTAACACTGGCACTATTTGCTACGGCCGTACTGCGTCCGCTCTGGGAGAGCTACCAGAAAGCAGGAACACGCATTTATAAACATTCATGCACGCAGTAACACTGGCACTATTTGCTACGGCCGTACTGCGTCCGCTCTGGCAGAGCAACCACCAAGCAGGAACACGCATTTATAAACATTCATGCACGCAGTAACACTGGCACTATTTGCTACGGCCTTACTGCGTCCGCTCCGGGAGAACAACCACTAAGCAGGAACACGCGTTTATAAACTTTCATGCACGCAGTAACACTGGCACTATTTGCTACGGCCTTAATGCGTCCGCTCCGGGAGAGCAACCACCAAGCAGGAACACGCATTTATAAACATTCATGCACGCAGTAACACTGGCACTATTTGCGACGGCCGTACTGCGTCCGCTCCGGGAGAACAACCACCAAGCAGGAACACGCATTTATAAACATTCATGCACGCAGTAACACTGGCACTATTTGCTACGGCCTTAGTGCGTCCGCTCCGGGAGAGCAACCACCAAGCAGGAACAACGCATTTATAAACATTCATGCACGCAGTAACACTGGCACTATTTGCTACGGCCGTACTGCGTCCGCTCCGGGAGAGCTACCAGAAAGCAGGAACACGCATTTATAAACATTCATGCACGCAGTAGCACTGGCACTATTTGCTACGGCCGTACTGCGTCCGCTCTGGGAGAGCTACCAGAAAGCAGGAACACGCATTTATAAACATTCATGCACGCAGTAACACTGGCACTATTTGCTACGGCCGTACTGCGTCCGCTCTGGCAGAGCAACCACCAAGCAGGAACACGCATTTATAAACATTCATGCACGCAGTAACACTGGCACTATTTGCTACGGCCTTACTGCGTCCGCTCCGGGAGAACAACCACTAAGCAGGAACACGCGTTTATAAACTTTCATGCACGCAGTAACACTGGCACTATTTGCTACGGCCTTAATGCGTCCGCTCCGGGAGAGCAACCACCAAGCAGGAACACGCATTTATAACTTCATGCACGCAGTAACACTGGCACTATTTGCGACGGCCGTACTGCGTCCGCTCCGGGAGAACAACCACCAAGCAGGAACACGCATTTATAAACATTCATGCACGCAGTAACACTGGCACTATTTGCTACGGCCTTACTGCGTCCGCTCCGGGAGAGCAACCACCAAGCAGGAACACGCATTTATAAACATTCATGCACGCAGTAACACTGGCACTATTTGCTACGGCCGTACTGCGTCCGCTCCGGGAGAGCTACCAGAAAGCAGGAACACGCATTTATAAACATTCATGCACGCAGTAACACTGGCACTATTTGCTACGGCCGTACTGCGTCCGCTCCGGGAGAGCTACCAGAAAGCAGGAACACGCATTTATAAACATTCATGCACGCAGTAGCACTGGCACTATTTGCTACGGCCGTACTGCGTCCGCTCTGGGAGAGCTATCAGAAAGCAGGAACACGCATTTATAAACATTCATGCACGCAGTAACACTGGCACTATTTGCTACGGATGTACTGCGTCCGCTCCGGGAGAGCAACCACCAAGCAGGAACACACATTTATAAACATTCATGCACGCAGTAACACTGGCACTATTTGCTACGGCTGTACTGCGTCCGCTCCGGGAGAGCAACCACCAAGCAGGAATACGCATTTATAAACATTCATGCACGCAGTAACACTGGCACTATTTGCTACGGCCGTACTGCGTCCGCTCCGGGAGGGCAACTACCAAGCAGGAACACGCATGTATAAACATTCATGCACGCAGTAACACTGGCACTATTTGCTACGGCCTTACTGCGTCCGCTCTGGGAGAGCAACCACCAAGCAGAAACACGCATTTATAAACATTCATGCACGCAGTAACACTGACACTATTTGCTACGGCCGTACTGCGTCCGCTCTGGGAGAGCTACCAGAAAGCAGGAACACACAGTTATAAACATTCATGCACGCAGTAACACTGGCACTATTTGCTACGGCCGTACTGCGTCCGCTCTGGCAGAGCAACCACCAAGCAGGAACACGCATTTATAAACATTCATCCACGCAGTAACACTGGCACTATTTGCTACGGCCGTACTGCGTCCGCTCCGGGAGAGCAACCACCAAGCAGGAACACACATTTATAAACATTCATGCACGCAGTAACACTGGCACTATTTGCTACGGCCGTACTGCGTCCGCTCTGGGAGAGCTATCAGAAAGCAGGAACACGCATTTATAAACATTCATGCACGCAGTAACACTGGCACTATTTGCTACGGCCTTACTGCGTCCGCTCCGGGAGAACAACCACCAAGCAGGAACACGCGTTTATAAACATTCATGCACGCAGTAACACTGGCACTATTTGCTACGGCCTTAATGCGTCCGCTCAGGGAGAGCAACCACCAAGCAGGAACACGCATGTATAAACATTCATGCACGCAGTAACACTGGTACTATTTGCTACGGCCGTACTGCGTCCGCTCCGGGAGGGCAACTACCAAGCAGGAACACGCATGTATAAACATTCATGCACGCAGTAACACTGGCACTATTTGCTACGGCCTTACTGCGTCCGCTCTGGGAGAGCAACCACCAAGCAGAAACACGCATTTATAAACATTCATTCACGCAGTAACACTGGCACTATTTGCTACGGCCGTACTGCGTCCGCTCTGGGAGAGCTACCAGAAAGCAGGAACACGCATTTATAAACATTCATGCACGCAGTAACACTGGCACTATTTGCTACGGCCGTACTGCGTCCGCTCTGGCAGAGCAACCACCAAGCAGGAACACGCATTTATAAACATTCATGCACGCAGTAACACTGGCACTATTTGCTACGGCCTTACTGCGTCCGCTCCGGGAGAACAACCACTAAGCAGGAACACGCGTTTATAAACTTTCATGCACGCAGTAACACTGGCACTATTTGCTACGGCCTTAATGCGTCCGCTCCGGGAGAGCAACCACCAAGCAGGAACACGCATTTATAAACATTCATGCACGCAGTAACACTGGCACTATTTGCGACGGCCGTACTGCGTCCGCTCCGGGAGAACAACCACCAAGCAGGAACACGCATTTATAAACATTCATGCACGCAGTAACACTGGCACTATTTGCTACGGCCTTAGTGCGTCCGCTCCGGGAGAGCAACCACCAAGCAGGAACACGCATGTATAAACATTCATGCACGCAGTAACACTGGCACTATTTGCTACGGCCTTACTGCGTCCGCTCTGGGAGAGCAACCACCAAGCAGAAACACGCATTTATAAACATTCATGCACGCAGTAACACTGGCACTATTTGCTACGGCCGTACTGCGTCCGCTCTGGGAGAGCTACCAGAAAGCAGGAACACGCATTTATAAACATTCATGCACGCAGTAACACTGGCACTATTTGCTACGGCCGTACTGCGTCCGCTCTGGCAGAGCAACCACCAAGCAGGAACACGCATTTATAAACATTCATGCACGCAGTAACACTGGCACTATTTGCTACGGCCTTACTGCGTCCGCTCCGGGAGAACAACCACTAAGCAGGAACACGCGTTTATAAACTTTCATGCACGCAGTAACACTGGCACTATTTGCTACGGCCTTAATGCGTCCGCTCCGGGAGAGCAACCACCAAGCAGGAACACGCATTTATAAACATTCATGCACGCAGTAACACTGGCACTATTTGCTACGGCCGTACTGCGTCCGCTCCGGGAGAGCAACCACCAAGCAGGAACACGCATTTATAAACATTCATGCACGCAGTAACACTGGCACTATTTGCTACGGCCTTACTGCGTCCGCTCCGGGAGAGCAACCACCAAGCAGGAACACGCATTTATAAACATTCATGCACGCAGTAACACTGGCACTATTTGCTACGGCCGTACTGCGTCCGCTCCGGGAGAGCTACCAGAAAGCAGGAACACGCATTTATAAACATTCATGCACGCAGTAACACTGGCACTATTTGCTACGGCCGTACTGCGTCCGCTCCGGGAGAGCTACCAGAAAGCAGGAACACGCATTTATAAACATTCATGCACGCAGTAGCACTGGCACTATTTGCTACGGCCGTACTGCGTCCGCTCTGGGAGAGCTACCAGAAAGCAGGAACACGCATTTATAAACATTCATGCACGCAGTAACACTGGCACTATTTGCTACGGCCGTACTGCGTCCGCTCTGGGAGAGCTACCAGAAAGCAGGAACACGCATTTATAAACATTCATGCACGCAGTAACACTGGCACTATTTGCTACGGCCGTACTGCGTCCGCTCCGGGAGAGCAACCACCAAGCAGGAACACGCATTTATAAACATTCATGCACGCAGTAACACTGGCACTATTTGCTACGGCCGTACTGCGTCCGCTCCGGGAGAGCAACCACCAAGCAGGAACACGCATTTATAAACATTCATGCACGCAGTAACACTGGCACTATTTGCTACGGCCGTACTGCGTCCGCTCCGGGAGAGCTACCAGAAAGCAGGAACACGCATTTATAAACATTCATGCACGCAGTAACACTGGCACTATTTGCTACGGCCGTACTGCGTCCGCTCCGGGAGAACAACCACCAAGCAGGAACACGCATTTATAAACATTCATGCACGCAGTAACACTGGCACTATTTGCTACGGCCTTAATGCGTCCGCTCCGGGAGAGCAACCACCAAGCAGGAACACGCATTTATAAACATTCATGCACGCAGTAACACTGGCACTATTTGCTACGGCCGTACTGCGTCCGCTCTGGGAGAGCTACCAGAAAGCAGGAACACGCATTTATAAACATTCATGCACGCAGTAACACTGGCACTATTTGCTACGGACTTACTGCGTCCGCTCTGTGAGAGCTATCAGAAAGCAGGAACACGCATTTATAAACATTCATGCACGCAGTAACACTGGCACTATTTGCTACGGCCGTACTGCGTCCGCTCCGGGAGAGCTACCAGATAGCAGGAACACGCATTTATAAACATTCATGCACGCAGTATCACTGGCACTATTTGCTACGGCCGTACTGCGTCCGCTCTGGGAGAGCTACCAGAAAGCAGGAACACGCATTTATAAACATTCATGCACGCAGTAACACAGGCACTATTTGCTACGGCCGTACTGCGTCAGCTCTGGGAGAGCTACCAGAAAGCAGGATCACGCATTTATAAACATTCATGCACGCAGTAACACTGGCACTATTTGCTACGGACGTACTGCGTCCGCTCTGGGAGAGCTACCAGAAAGCAGGAACACGCATTTATAAACATTCATGCACACAGTAACACTGGCACTATTTGCTACGGCAGTACTGCGTCCGCTCTGGGAGAGCTACCAGAAAGCAGGAACACGCATTTATAAACATTCATGCACGCAGTAACACTTGCACTATTTGCTACGGCCTTACTGCGTCCGCTCTGGGAGAGCTACCAGAAAGCAGGAACACGCATTTATAAACATTCATGCACGCAGTAACACTGGCACTATTTGCTACGGCCTTACTGCGTCCGCTCTGGGAGAGCTACCAGAAAGCAGGAACACGCATTTATAAACATTCATGCACGCAGTAACACTGGCACTATTTGCTACGGCCTTACTGCGTCCGCTCTGGGAGAGCTACCAGAAAGCAGGAACACGCATTTATAAACATTCATGCACGCAGTAACACTGGCACTATTTGCTACGGCCTTACTGCGTCCGCTCTGGGAGAGCTACCAGAAAGCAGGAACACGCATTTATAAACATTCATGCACGCAGTAACACTGGCACTATTTGCTACGGCCTTACTGCGTCCGCTCTGGGAGAGCTACCAGAAAGCAGGAACACGCATTTATAAACATTCATGCACGCAGTAACACTGGCACTATTTGCTACGGCCTTACTGCGTCCGCTCTGGGAGAGCTACCAGAAAGCAGGAACACGCATTTATAAACATTCATGCACGCAGTAACACTGGCACTATTTGCTACGGCCTTACTGCGTCCGCTCTGGGAGAGCTACCAGAAAGCAGGAACACGCATTTATAAACATTCATGCACGCAGTAACACTGGCACTATTTGCTACGGCCTTACTGCGTCCGCTCTGGGAGAGCTACCAGAAAGCAGGAACACGCATTTATAAACATTCATGCACGCAGTAACACTGGCACTATTTGCTACGGCCTTACTGCGTCCGCTCTGGGAGAGCTACCAGAAAGCAGGAACACGTATTTATAAACATTCATGCACGCAGTAACACTGGCACTATTTGCTACGGCCTTACTGCGTCCGCTCTGGGAGAGCTACCAGAAAGCAGGAACACGCATTTATAAACATGCATGCACGCAGTAACACTGGCACTATTTGCTACGGCCTTACTGCGTCCGCTCTGGGAGAGCTACCAGAATGCAGGAACACGCATTTATAAACATTCATGCACGCAGTAACACTGGCACTATTTGCTACGGCCTTACTGCGTCCGCTCTGGGAGAGCTACCAGAAAGCAGGAACACTCATTTATAAACATTCATGCACGCAGTAACACTGGCACTATTTGCTACGGCCTTACTGCGTCCGCTCTGGGAGAGCTACCAGAAAGCAGCAGCAAACATTTCTAAACATCCATGCAACCTTGTTTAGTTTAAACATATTTATTTTCTGTCCATGCAACCTTGTTTGTGGATTATTTGCCAGGCTCTTATCTCTAAATTAATTCTCGTCACTTTCACTTGCCAATATGTCCACATCCCACACGTTTTGTTTATTGAAGTGTAAAGTGTTTCGAAAGGTAAACAAACAATCCGGGATGAGATTAATTGATACACGTGTCGTGATCTTGTGCAAGTTGAATCTCTCTATACATTGATGAACATATAAGTTCAAATTGGAAAATAAAAATATTTCTCCTAAAACAAATTCTTCTATCACCTATATATATATATCTGTGCATGCGTTTACAGTATTGAAGCATCGAAGTTACACGTGTAATAATAATGATAACAACCTGAAGACTTTATTTAACGAGAGAACTCATTTAAACAATCAACCATTTCAGACGGCACGTTCTGTTCTGTCTAATCTGGTTCTCGGCTTTCTGCAAAGCGCTTTTATGCGACATTGGCGGTGAAAGAGTTAATTCTGCTCTTTGATAGTTAATCCTTTCTGGAACAATGTTGACAACAGTTCAGAAGAGGATTGGAGTGTGAACATATTGTCAAGAATAGTTTTGCAGCTCGTGTTTGGAATCTAACACTTTTGGCGTCTACATATGCAATGTCCGGGCTTGGCTTATCATGTAGCTATATATAGCATTGGATTATCTTCTGGTTTGGATTCTGATGACCGTGCAACTGCCCAATCCATTGTACTGTTACAATATAATGAATAATATTTACTCTTTTAGGCTGTCCGATTAGGGCAATGGTTAGCGCGCTCGCTTCTCACCAATGCAACCCGGGTTCGATCCTCGGACCGGGAAGTATGTGAGATGGTACGGTGCTCGCCAGATCAAACAGGTGGGTTTTTCTCCGGGTACTCCGGTTTCCTCCCACACGAATGACCACATTTACCCTTTCATCCGCGCCAACGAGAGTGATTAATATAAGTTGTTAGAAATTGCTTCGCAATCGTTTTAAAATAAATAATGTTTAAACTAATATTTACTCTCTGGTTTGATGAGCGTTTCACAGTCCACATTGGGAGGGGGTATCGAGTTATTTCAAGTTACCCCGGCAGGCATGCGGACGGCCGGTGGTTCTACAATGGTTGTGTCTGAAATACTGGTAGGAAGGGCACTCGGTGTCTTCCTACGGCAATACTAGCTGGAGAGTCGCCCGATATACTAAGCTGTTTGTGCGACATTAAACACACGAACAAATAAATATATCAGACTTTGGAGCATTTCACGATCCATTGACTTTTTAAACATTATTTATTTTACAACGATTGCGACGCAAGTTCTAACAACTTATATTAATCACTCTCGTTGGCGCAGATGAAAGCGTAAATATGATCATTCGTGTGGGAGGAAACCGGAGTACCCGGAGAAACTCCACCTGTCCGATCTGTCGAAGACCGTACCATCTCACATACTTCCCGGTCCGAGGATCGAATCCGGGTTACATTGGTGAGAAGCGAGCGCGCTAACCACTGCGCTAATCGGGCAGCCAAGGAATGGAAATGTTCCCAAACATGTACGGTTTCCGGTATTGTTCATGCAAGATGTCTGTGAACCGGTTCATATTTTCATACTCTAATTTTCTTTTAACCCATAACCTGTGAATCACACCTAAAGTCGCTGTTGCAAATAGCATAGAGCTAGATCAGACGGTACGGAATGTGCCGTCTGACCAGGCTCCATGCTGTGTGCTATTTGGATAGTGGAGCTAAAAGAATTGTCTGAACAGCAATCAATATAGATTCTGATCAGACGCGGTGTCACGCCGCGGCTGATCTGGATCTATATTGTTTGCACATTCCGTCCAATTTATTCGGCATGTTACGGGACACGTAGAGTGGCCCCTCTGCTGCATTATCGATCCATTCACTCCATTGTGGTGATATGTACGCTGACAACCGCTCGCCCACATGGTTCGCCGGAGGCGAGGGTAAATAAGCTCAATCACCATCGTGCGCTGACAACCAAAGGGTCATCTTTATCGGAACTATTTACAAGTGGCAAGCGAACATGAATTAACAACGTTATCTGTGGAACATAAATGACAAGTGATATGATTATACTTAAAGCGACTGTTAACATATTTACAATCGTTATCAATTAAGCTGCTATGTATAAATCAGATATCATTATATTAAACACCACATGCTTCAAAACTATATCGTTTAGAAAGTAACTTAGTGTGTATTTTAATATCTCAGCTGATAGAGTTTGAAAACAGTGTGTATTTTAATATCCCAGCTGATAGAATTTGAAAACAGTGTGTATTTTAATATTCCAGCTGATAGAGTTTGAAAACAGTGTGTATTTTAATATTCCAGTTGATAGAATTTGAAAACAGTGTGTATTTTAATATCCCAGCTGATAGAATTTGAAAACAGTGTGTATTTTAATATCCCAGCTGATAGAATTTGAAAACAGTGTGTATTTTAATATTCCAGCTGATAGAATTTGAAAACAGTGTGTATTTTAATATTCCAGCTGATAGAGTTTGAAAACAGTGTGTATTTTAATATCCCAGCTGATAGAATTTGAAAACAGTGTGTATTTTAATATTCCAGCTGATAGAATTTGAAAACAGTGTGTATTGGAATATTCCAGTTGATAGAATTTGAAAACAATTTCCTTATGTGTGTGACATTTTCAATATATTTTAGTTTATACAAATACATTTGGGCTCAATTGCGAAACAAGTTCTAACAACTTATATTAATTACTCTCTCGAGACCTCCTTACTGATGGAATCCATCGCCACGAGGGAGAGAGAAGCGGCAACGTGGAATTTAAAAGCCTTGCCTAAGGGCACAGTCGTAACGGTCCCAGTTGGGCTCGAACTCCGGGTATTTCGCACCTGAAGCGAACGCGCTAACACTACTGCGCTATCACGACTTCCACAATATATACTTAAAAGGACATTAACCCTTTCAACCCCAAGTAACTGGCATGGACTAGTCCATGATATTTTTAGACCAATAAATTAATAACAAAATTACATTTGGATCAGTTCATTATCAAAATGGGTAATTTTATCTAAAAATAGTAATAATTATTACTGGCAAAAAAGTGCAGATCCTGATGAGACGGCTCGTTACGAGCCGGCTCATCTGGATCTACACTTTTCATAAGCCTATTTAGAGACCTGTGGGGTTGAAAGGGTTAAGCAAACACTCAGATAGAGCTATATACTACAGAAGCAAGAATGATTTCTTTAAAAAAATATCGATCTCTTTTAAAACTTCAGAACTATTTTCGGATTAGCACAATAAATCAGAGGCCAAGGAAAACTCCGACATTTATTATTATTGTTAAATGCATTTAAATTGACAATAATATAAACGTATGTATCCTTTGTGTAGGAACGATCACTTTCTTCGATCTCTACATATATTGGATTTCCTGCGTTGGCTAGATGTCGCCTACACGTAATGGAATGGTTCCGTGTTTCTCTCTTACTATAAATTGAAAGAGTCGTCTGCGTTTCCTCTTCAATTAATTTGTGTGACAAACACGGACAAGAGTTTAACTTTTCTGTTTCCATAGTTGCGAGCTTACTTTGAAACGTTACTTGTGTATATATTATTAGTTACAAACATGGAACCTTACTGTAGGTCTTGTTTCATTCTCCTGGTTGGATTTATGTCAGAAGCGCTTGCGTCATGTGCATCACATTGCAAATGCGAAACTATTGAAACGGATATGCTAGTGACATGTATGGGTAAAAACATTACGAGCCTACCAACAGAATTGCCAGAAAATACAACAAAATTGTAAGTATAATGTAATTTAATTTTAGCACGGTTTAGCACATATTCTATTGTCACTCGAGATCGAATGTAGTACTCACTGCTCGAGATCGTATGTAGTATTCTCTACTCGAGATTGTATGTAGTATTCTCTACTCGAGATTGTACGTAGTATTCTCTACTCGAGAATATATGTAGTATTCTCTACTCGAGATCGCACGTAGTATTCTCTACTCGAGATTGTATGTAGTATTCTCTACTCGAGATTGTATGTAGTATTCTCTACTCGAGATTGTACGTAGTATTCTCTACTCGAGAATATATGTAGTATTCTCTACTCGAGATCGCACGTAGTATTCTCTACTCGAGATTGTACGTAGTATTCTCTACTCGAGAATATATGTAGTATTCTCTACTCGAGATCACACGTAGTATTCTCTACTCGAGATCGCACGTATTATTCTCTACTCGAGATCGTACGTAGTATTCTCTACTCGAGATCGCATGTAGTATTCTCTACTCGAAATCGCACGTAGTATTCTCTACTCGAGATCGCACGTAGTATTCTCCACCAGAGATCGCATGTAGTATTCTCTACTCGAGATCATACATAGAGATTGTATGTAGTATTCTCTACTCGAGATTGAATGTAGTATTCTCTACTCGAGATTGTATGCAGTATTCTCTACTCGAGATCGCACGTAGTATCTCTACTCGAGATTGAATGTAGTATTCTCTACTCGAGATCGTATGTAGTATTCTCTACTTGAGATTGTACGTAGTATTCTCTACTCGAGATCATACGTAGTATTCTCTACTCGAGATCGCACGTAGTATTCTCTACTCGAGATTGAATGTAGTATTCTCTACTCGAGATTGTATGTAGTATTCTCTACTCGAGATTGAATGTAGTATTCTCTACTCGAGATTGTATGTAGTATTCTCTACTCGAGATTGAATGTAGTATTCTCTACTCGAGATCGCACGTAGTATTCTCTACTCGAGATCGCACGTAGTATTCTCTACTCGAGAATGTATGCAGTATTCTCTACTCGAGATTGTATGTAGTATTCTCTACTCGAGATTGTATGTAGTATTCTCTACTCGAGATTGTATGTAGTATTCTCTACTCGTGATTGTATGTAGTATTCTCTACTCGTGATTGTATGTAGTATTCTCTACTCGAGATTGTATGTAGTATTCTCTACTCGAGATTGAATGTAGTATTCTCTACTCGAGATCGCACGTAGTATTCTCTACTCGAGAATATATGTAGTATTCTCTACTCGAGATCGCACGTAGTATTCTCTACTCGTGATTGTACGTAGTATTCTCTACTCGAGAATATATGTAGTATTCTCTACTCGAGATCGCACGTAGTATTCTCTACTCGAGATCGCACGTAGTATTCTCTACTCGAGATCGCACGTAGTATTCTCTACTCGTGATTGTACGTAGTATTCTCTACTCGAGAATATATGTAGTATTCTCTACTCGAGATCGCACGTAGTATTCTCTACTCGAGATCACACGTAGTATTCTCTACTCGAGATCGCACGTAGTATTCTCTACTCGAGATCGCACGTAGTATTCTCTACTCGAGATCGCACGTAGTATTCTCTACTCGAGATCGCACGTAGTATTCTCTACTCGAGATCGCACGTAGTATTCTCTACTCGAGATCGCACGTAGTATTCTCTACTCGAGATCGCACGTAGTATTCTCTACTCGAGATCGCACGTAGTATTCTCTACTCGAGATCGCACGTAGTATTCTCTACTCGAGATTGTATGTAGTATTCTCTACTCGAGCTCACACGTAGTATTCTCCACCAGAGATCGCATCTAGTATTCTCTACTCAAGATCATACATAGAGATTGTATGTAGTATTCTCTACTCGAGATCGCACGTAGTATTCTCTACTCGAGATTGAATGTAGTATTCTCTACTCGAGATTGTATGTAGTATTCTCTACTCGAGATTGTATGCAGTATTCTCTACTCGAGATTGTATGTAGTATTCTCTACTCGAGACTGTATGTAGTATTCTCTACTCGAGATTGTATGTAGTATTCTCTACTCGAGATTGAATGTAGTATTCTCTACTCGAGATTGAATGTAGTATTCTCTACTCGAGATTGAATGTAGTATTCTCTACTCGAGATTGTATGTAGTATTCTCTACTCGAGATCGCACGTAGTATTCTCTACTCGAGATTGAATGTAGTATTCTCTACTCGAGATTGTATGTAGTATTCTCTACTCGAGATTGTATGTAGTATTCTCTACTCGAGATTGTATGTAGTATTCTCTACTCGAGATTGTATGTAGTATTCTCTACTCGAGATCGCACGTAGTATTCTCTACTCGAGATCGCACGTAGTATTCTCCACCAGAGATCGCACGTAGTATTCTCCACCAGAGATCGCATGTAGTATTCTCTACTCGAGATCATACATAGAGATTGTATGTAGTATTCTCTACTCGAGATTGTATGTAGTATTCTCTACTCGAGATTGTATGTAGTATTCTCTACTCGAGATTGTATGTAGTATTCTCTACTCGAGATTGTATGTAGTATTCTCTACTCGAGATCACACGTAGTATTCTCCACCAGAGATCGCATGTAGTATTCTCTACTCGAGATCATACATAGAGATTGTATGTAGTATTCTCTACTCGAGATTGTATGTAGTATTCTCTACTCGAGATTGTATGTAGTATTCTCTACTCGAGATTGTATGTAGTATTCTCTACTCGAGATTGTATGTAGTATTCTCTACTCGAGATCGCACGTAGTATTCTCTACTCGAGATCGCACGTAGTATTCTCTACTCGAGATCGTATGTAGTATTCTCTACTCGAGATTGTATGTAGTATTCTCTACTCGAGATCGCATGTAGTATTCTCTACTCGAGATCGCATGTAGTATTCTCTACTCGAGATTGTATGTAGTATTCTCTACTCGAGATTGTATGTAGTATTCTCTACTCGAGATTGTATGTAGTATTCTCTACTCGAGATCGCACGTAGTATTCTCTACTCGAGATTGTATGTAGTATTCTCTACTCGAGATCGCACGTAGTATTCTCTACTCGAGATCGTATGTAGTATTCTCTACTCGAGATTGTATGTAGTATTCTCTACTCGAGATTGTAAGTATTCTCTACTCGAGATCGCACGTAGTATTCTCTACTCGAGATCGCACGTAGTATTCTCTACTCGAGATCGTATGTAGTATTCTCTACTCGAGATTGTATGTAGTATTCTCTACTCGAGATTGTATGTAGTATTCTCTACTCGAGATCGCACGTAGTATTCTCTACTCGAGATTGTATGTAGTATTCTCTACTCGAGATCGCACGTAGTATTCTCTACTCGAGATCGTATGTAGTATTCTCTACTCGAGATTGTATGCAGTATTCTCTACTCGAGATCATACGTAGTATTCTCTACTCGAGATCGCACGTAGTATTCTCTACTCGAGATCGCACGTAGTATCTCTACTCGAGATCGCACGTAGTATCTCTACTCGAGATCGCACGTAGTATTCTCTACTCGAGATCGTATGTAGTATTCTCTACTCGAGATCGCACGTAGTATTCTCTACTCGAGAATGTATGCAGTATTCTCTACTCGAGATCGCACGTAGTATTCTCTACTCGAGATCGCACGTAGTATTCTCTACTAGAGATTGAACGTAGTATTCTCTACTCGAGATTGTATGTAGTATTCTCTACTCGAGATCGCACGTAGTATTCTCTACTCGAGATTGTATGCAGTATTCTCTACTCGAGATCGTACGTAGTATCTCTACTCGAGATCGCACGTAGTATCTCTACTCGAGATCGCACGTAGTATCTCTACTCGAGATCGCACGTAGTATCTCTACTCGAGATCGCACGTAGTATCTCTACTCGAGATCGCACGTAGCATCTCTACTCGAGATCGCACGTAGTATCTCTACTCGAGATCGCACGTAGTATCTCTACTCGAGATCGCACGTAGTATCTCTACTCGAGATCGCACGTAGTATCTCTACTCGAGATCGCACGTAGTATCTCTACTTCTAATAAATTATACAACACTTTCTTCATGATTTGATCCTTTGTTCGTGTTTATTTCAGGGTGGAGGTTATGAATAGTTGTGCCCAAGTCTGACTAGCACATAATAAACATTTAAGAAATTCTGCGATATACCAAGGTTGATACTTATTATTTCGATTCTAACATGACTTACTTCTAATAATTTTAAAGGAGTATTTTCTTCAAACGCCGCTGCATTTGGCTTTCGAAATGTCCACCCGCGTAAGGGGTGATGACGTTATCGTAGATATTGTATGAGTATATATGTTTGAATGTGTAGGTATTGTATGAGCATATATGTTTGAATGTGTAGATATTGTATGAGTATATATATATGTTTGAATGATATGTTTTATGGAATATATCAATTTAGTGCATAAATGAACACAAGTTGGTGTAACTGATCAATAATTTTATTTATTTTGTCAAATAAAACTGTACAGAATAGTAACTGAAACGTTATTTAACAGAAAAACAAGACAGACAAGAGATTATCTGATTCTAAAAATAGCTCACTTCCGTGAATTCCAACGGTATTTTTACAAACATCACGTGACTTTCATTCATAAAACTTTACACGCATTGTATAAATGACGTAGCCAAAACACGGTGCGCGTGCAGCATAGTTCAAGGTAGGTATATTGCAGAATAACCCGAGATTGATTTACTCTACACGTATGTATGTTATTAGCTGGGTCGTGTTAGAATTAAGCATAATACTACTACTACTAATACTACTAATAATAATAATAATAATAATTATATATAATTATACTTTTTATTTTTAATTTCCAAAACTATATATATTTCTTTTGTGGATTCCAATGAATGATTGGGTTTTATCAGTGAAAGAAAATGCTATCATTCATTCATTCTTCTGAAACAGTGGGAGGTGGCATTTCTCCCACTTTTGGTGTTTCGTATTCCTCCGCGGTTGCATGTTGTTTCGCATTCCTCCGTGGTTGCATGTACTTTTGTATGTTACCTTCTTTCTGAAACAACACACAGTTCATTATATACTTGATAGTATTTTCTAATTAATTGGTGTTATATGTCGTTTTCTACTTTGATAATAGGCAGAAACTAATTGAAAGCTATACCAGAACTATTTTTAATGTTAAGTTAATGCTAACGTTCATACTAACATCAGTGGTTGTGCGGATGTGTCTAGTAGTGAAATGAAGCCCCAGGCAGGGGAAAGTACACTTGAATAAAAGTGGATAAATAATATACTCTAGCCAATAATTATTGGAAACTATAAAGGTAAAAGATGAGAGATGTGTTTATTAGTATAAGATAGGATTTTATTTTATCGAGTGATCACCGAAATGTGTATGTCCTCAACACCGATGTTTCATGTTTATACAAATTTATTTTAGCTCGATTGCGAAACAAGTTCTTATAACTTATATAAATCACTCTCGAGACCTCAGGGAGAGAGAAGAGGCAATGTGGAATTTAAATGCCTTACCTAAGGGCACAATCGTAACGGTTCCAGTGGGGCTCGAACTCCGGACCTTTCGCACCTGAAGCGAACGCGCATCCACTGCGTTATCACGACTTCCACTAGTGAAACGATGGTGTAGCTCATTTAAAGATATATTCCTGTTTAAAAATATGCACTGTATGCAAGTGTCGCATTTTTATGCCAGCAATATTGATGTTTTATACAAATTTATTTTAGCTCGATTGCGAAACAAGTTCATATAACTTATATTAATCACTCTTGAGACATCATTTCTGATGGAATCCATCGCCACGAGGGAGAGAGGAGAGACATGTGGAACTTAAATGCCTTGTCTAAGGGCACAATCGTAACGGCTCCAGCGGGGCTCGAACTTCGGACAGTTCGTACCTGAAGCGAACGCGCATCCACAGCGCTATCACGACTTCCACCAATTTTGTATAATAATTGTTATCCTGATAGTGTAGAGTAGACGTTCTCGTGTTTGAACTACATTGTGAGTGAGTTATCCAGAGACATTATTATATACACTAATATAATAATGGACTGATACTAGCCTGGTGCAAAGGTATGACGTCTCGACAGTGTTTAGGGATGCAATAAACTAATCGGTCGTTAGATAAATACACGTACCTAGTCCATTTTCAATGTTGTAGGCCAATCAGTAATCTTTAAGATTTCATTGAAAATATTCAATAATCATCTCCGGTTAATTTCCGTTGGAAAATAAGGCAAGGTACGATACTGTTTTACAAATAATGATTAGTGGCGAGGATGTTGTAATATCTGATACTCAGGCCCGTAGCCACACTGAGGCACACCGAGGCAGGCGCCTCGGTTAAGTTCGAAGCAAAAAAAATGACAACTTAAATAAATAAAATGCAATACTATCCCTTTGCTATGTAAAATGTTGACTGCTAGAGAGCTGAAAGGTCAGTACATAAGTATACGTCTAAACTAATTAAATCAGAAAACGTAGGAAATCGCTTCTATACCCCAACAAGTTTAAGGGGAAACATGCCCCTGGACCCCCCTCCTAGATAGCTTCGGTTGAAATTTGCGTCTTACTGATATTTGATCTAGTTCATAAATATCCCCAACCCCAAACATTCTTGTCTGTTTGGCCCTAATGAGATCGATATATGAAACGAAAATTACTAGATCAACAAGTCATTTATTTCAATAAGAACATTGTTTTGACGTACATACTTTTGGCTGTCTTTATCAATCGCATTGTAAACAGCCGCGTGTGCCTACGAAGGTATGTGTCTTTTCCGAACGTTATCAAATGTTATCTTTAAATATTACATTACGTGCATTTTGTATTCGGTTGAGATTGAAGAGATTGAACCAACTGACCAGGTGTTAGCTTAGACCTCTATGAAATAATTTATTGTGTGTGTTTTCGTCGCTTCCGGTTGTCCATTTGAGCGACGTCTCCTGAATAGATTAGTCATTTTAGATTGTGTGGAGTACAGTGCAATGATACAGACAGAGACCCATTCCAGAGAGAGATTGACGTCATGTGTGTCATCTGTTGACGTCATGTGTGTCATCTGTTATTTCTTGTGTTTGATTGAAAGGCCAACACTAGTTTGTTTATGGTCTCCTTTTTGTATTATTTTCGGAAAGAACCACCGTAGTATGGTGTTGTGTTCGTGTAGTAGGAATTGTATTTTGAGCAAAACTGAACACACCAAAGATAGAAATGAAACAGTATACATTTTGCGACTAAGCATACTATACAACGGCATACTATACAATAGCGACACGCTTAGTGTATACATATTTGCTTCAGCTCGATTGCGAAACAAGTTCTTGCAACATTAGTTTAATCGCTATCGCTGCCTCATTACTGATGGAATGTATCGTAATGAGGGAGAGAGAAGAGGCAATGTGAAATTTAAGTGCCTTTCCTTTCGTCACAATAATAACGACTACTGGGCGCGAACTCATGGCCTCTCGCACCTGAAGCGATGCTGATTGAACTTATTTACCCGAGCAATGTGGACCAGCGTACACATGAAGCGAACGCGTTAGCGCTACGCTAAAATGACCTAATTTATATACCATACTTTTAGCTAAATATCATTTAGTGCGTAATGCATGGACTATGTTTAATACATACCCCGTCGATAGAAACGGGCGTTATTGTATTTGACTGCGTCGTCTGTCCGACTGTGTGTCTGTCTGTGTATACATGCTGTTGTGGATGTATTTTTATGAAACTTGGTGGATATACATGCATAGAGGGCTGACCCAGTAGGAAGTGATTCGACTTAGGGATAAATCGGTCGATGCCTGTTATGTGGGCGGTCAGCAACGTGTCAGTTCATATTGACTGCTACAGTAAACTACGCATGCTTACAACTCGATAGACATATAGTTGTATATGGAACACCTATAGGAAGCCACTTATGACCTTTCAAATAAGTCATATCTCGTGACCTTGAAGTTGACCTTTTCAAAGTAAATTCCAGGTCATGTGAATTAAAGCATTTGTTCTTGTGTGAAATATCAGCGAGGGGTTTGTATATCTCCGAGTGCCATTCTTTTAGCTAACTATATTTTTAATTATGCAATTAATCATTGCTAAATTTATTTTTGCATTTTCATTTGCAATTAGCAGCATTTGATAAATTCATAATACAAAGTGAGTGTATGACGTCACAAACTTCTAAAATGTCGCCTCCAGGAACCTCCATTTGGGCATATTTTAAATTGCTATATCCTTGTCATTAGAAATTCGATTCATAAAAGTACAATGCCACTCCAACATGGAGTTATAAGAGATGAACAAAATTATACACAATAATTTATCGCATGCAGTATGTTAATGATATAGCTGCAATATCGCTAATCGGATATGAAAAACTGCTCTAAAACAATGACAAAACACTGATCGACAAATTAGGTAGCGAATATGATTAGCAGAGATATTGGACGAGACAAAAAGTAAACTGCAGCTAGAAATACAAAGAAATAATGACATTATTCACATTTATAAAACAATATTTACATAATAAAAACTGACGCCTCTGTAGAATAATAAAACATGGTGTGGCACGAGTACGAATCATCTCTTGGTTTGAAAACAGTAAACAATATTTATCATAATCGGCCATTGAGTAGAGATATTACACGCATATGGTTTTGTCAATAAATCGTGTCTTACATCATTGTAAACTGGGCAATTCAATGTTACATGCATCTCATATGCGGTTCACGTATAATATATAATACGAATAAATGTGTGCCACATATTTTATTTATCGATCTTTTAGAAGTTTTGCAAGAAACATATGTTCTGACTTGACATTTTGGCAACCACATAAATACTGATATATTTTTACGACGAACTGAACTTTATATTTTATTACATGTTACGGTATAATGAGATTGTACTGAGAAAACATTACAGACTAAATAACAAGTGTGTTCTCAGATTTATTTTCGAGGACATCCTGCTTGGAAGTGAGGTGGTTATTGTTTGATTTACGGACAAAATGTCACAAAATGAGCATTTCGTCACACGTTTGCTTCGACCTCCAACTGCGTTTAGTTACAGAAGCATCTCTGGCGCAGTTAGTGCCAATATACGTCCATTATGGGCAAATAAAGACGGCATATACGTGCGTCCATTATGCGCAAATAAAGACGGCATACATGCACGTCCATTATGGGCAAATACAGGCGGCATACATGCACGTCCATTATGGGCAAATAAAGGCGGCATACATGCACGTCCATTATGGGTAAATACAGGCGGCATACATGCACGTCCATTATGGGCAAATACAGGCGGCATACATGCACGTCCATTATGGGCAAATAAAGGCGGCATACATGCACGTCCATTATGGGCAAATACAGGCGGCATACATGCACGTCCATTATGGGCAAATAAAGGCGGCATACATGCACGTCCATTATGAGCAAATAAAGACGGCATACATGCACGTCCATTATGGGCAAATAAAGACGGCATATATACACGTCCATTATGGGTAAATAAAAACGGCATATATACAGGAGTGAGTGTTTGTTAACGGCGCATCAGTGATATTCAGGGTACAGTCAAACCCGTGTTAAGCAGTCATTCAATGGATACAGAAAGTGGCTGTTTAGTAGAGATGACCGCTAACACAGGTTACACTGTATATCACGTCAAATTAAGTATACATTTATTGCATGCAACAAAACGGATTGAATACCGATAGGATCCGATTTAAATCAAAACGATAATGTATATTGAAAATTAATGCTGAATTGATTGTCACAAAATATGTTTATTTTTCGCACACAAAATGTGATGCTGCCTTGTTTATATCTAATCTTATAATGGATAGGATCGTTCCGAGAGTTTCACCAATCATAACAAACGCGTTCTCAAATGCATTACATTTCCCATTCTGTCGCCTTTTTGTGTTATGGTATGGAACGGCAATTGTGTGGGTTTATCATGTGTGTTTTTACGTTTATTTATCGTCGCTACCGGTTGCCCATATGAGCGACGCCTTCTGAAGAGATTAGTCATTTTAGAGGACAGTGCAATGATAAAGACAGAGACCCATTCAGACTCCTCTGGTTCTTTTACGTGCACAGTGTACTGCACCGACACGAGACCTCGGTTTAAAGTCTCATCTGCAAGACTGTTAATTTTAATAGGGCCAGGCGGGGGGTCGAATCTGCACTCCCTGGGTTTATCATCCTATGTCGTTGGGAATATATACATATTATAATATCTTTAAGAAGGTTTAATTCCATCGAATAATCTGTTTATAATTATAATACTATTTAATCTGAGTTCAACCGCCTTTATTTTGATTTCTACAAGATACTTTAATAAATTTGAGTCTATATTTTCGTACTCATCTTAAGCAATGTAATGTCTAAAAACAATGAGAATGTAAATTATAATGTATTATATACTAGTGGACATATAAAACGCACACTTCGGATAGGTGTGTTGTTACATGAAAAACAATAACTATATAAATACATAGTTTTAAATATTTTGGAATATTTTTAGTTGTTCAGTTTGTGTTTTGTAACAAAGATGTGATATATCTTTGATTGAATCCTTCGTATTTCGTTTTCATGTAATAATAATCATATACTGTAGGTGTGCGGTTTCTATGTCCTCTAGTATATAATGTAGGTATGCGTTTTCTATGTCCTCTATTATATGTATAGTAGGTATTGTCAATACTGTATATGATTTTCTCATATTGACATAGTTTTCACGTGAATGCTATTAGGTAAATGTTTTGTACAATGATGAACTTTTACGTTCAAATGGGAAAATATAATGTCTTCTTCTTCTTCTTATAATATACTTGTTAAACCCCGCCATTTGGCCGAAATTGCCTGGGGGTGGGGTGGGGCACAGCAACTCGAGAATCCCCTTATTATCCAGAGTGAACATTTTTCATCTGATTAATGTCCTATTCAATCTTTGCACCAGCACCTGTCCTTATTTTACACCACAGGTACCAGGACATTTACCATTTGGTATTCACATGTCTACACATTTGTGTCCAGCCTCAACGTACGTGCGACCGTTACACTTTACAGTGACTTCGTGCACTTTATAAACTGGAACACAGGGTAAATAAGCTCAATCTTCATTATCATTTATATATGCAGTGTGATGGAGGTTTCAGCGGCTATCTCGGAATGCTCTTAACAAATAGTATTCACAATCATTGTCGTTGTCAACTGGCTGATTGTGATACACACATATATATATGTATATAGTACGTTGAACTTTTGTTCAACTTTTCGTCATTTCCCATCAGAAGTGTTGAGGGAAATCGAATCTGCTTACTATACATATGTTTGTATTGCTCTAATTGCGTGTTCAAGCGCAGCATAAATTGTGTTAACGACTGCCCTCCCATGAATTCAAAAGAAATCTGCTTTCGACACGATCCTCACCATATATCCAGTCCGTAATAGGCACTGCTGTAAAATGAGATTGACAAGAAAATGATGACACTCCTCATTACATTTCACCTTTTTGTACTGTGTAGGAATGTAACCAACCTGACAGCAGTATGACAGCTGTATCCGTTCTTGACATACCGCGGTATACATTAATTTTGGTAATTACTTTTCAACAGTGTCTCCTCTCTTTCTTTCCAATGGACTAATTATTACTGACTACTCCCATTGTATTGTTGTGTTAATGCGGTACTATATACTAATATTGGCTGTCCGATTAGCGCAGTGGTTATCGTGCTCGCTTCTCACCAATGCGGGTTCGTTCCTCGGACCGGGAAGTATGTGAGATGGTACGGTGGTCGCCAGATCGGACAGGTGGGTTTTCTCCGTGTACTTCGGTTTCCTCCCACACGAATGACCACATATTCGCTTTCATCCGCGCCAACGAAAGTGATTAATATAAGTTGTTAGAACTTGCTTCGCAATTGTTGTAAACTAAATAAAATTTAAACTTTTTATAATATATACCATGTTATTCATTATAATATATATTCGGGCCTGGTGTCATAACACTGAATTTGAACCGGAATATACGGGAAACGAAGAATCTTTTCCGGCGAAATGCCTCAGAGGCCGATTAATAAGTTCGTTGCCTTAATATAATTTGTCCCTAACTGCTGCAGGTTCGAATCCGAATGGGGCCGTCGAATTCCTTCAAGCAAGGAAGCTATTCAGTTTGCTTGCGGAAGGTCGGTGGTTTTGCATGGGTGCCCGGGAGTAAATTTTGTAGCTGTACAAGCTACCGCATGATTTCCGGAATTAACGAACATATATGTTGTGATACAAGTAATTTAATAATCGGGAACCGCCAGGAAACATATAGAATTTTACAACCATAGTGTTGAACATTGGTGCTTTGGGTGTCGCCTATATCCAAATAATGGCTTACAAAGGGAATCATATTCAGGATATGTCACGCACCTAGCACACGTGATAAACGGTAAAGTGTGTGTTTTACTTTTATTTATCGTCGCAACCGGTTGCCCATATGAGTGATGCCTCCTGAAGAGATTTTAGTCATTTTAGATTTTTGGAGGAGGAAAGTGCAATGATACAGACAGAGACCCATTCCAGAGTCTCCTCTGGTTCTTTTACGTGAACGATGTAAAGCACCGACACGAGACCTCGGTTTAAAGTCCCATCCGAAAGACTGTTAATTGTATTAGGGTCAGACGGGGGATCGAACCTGAGATCCCTGGATTACCAGTCCAGCGTGTTACCCCTGGACTACAGATCCGTCTGCAACGGTAAAGTAATCACAATGATATACGTTTGTACAGCCTAACATACTGATTATGATGATAGCTTTAAATTGAACATCATTGTTTCCCTGCCTTGCTGACGTTTTCCTTTAATAAGCGCTACTTTTAGTACTCTTATATAATACCCAATGCAATAACATATGGTTAAACTAAAAGCCTTAAGCTGATAAATATTACACTGGTAATATGCAGGCATAAACAATACTATAACTTCCGCGAAGCGCACTATTCTATACAATCAACAGCTTAGAGCTCGCTCTGTCTGACTATATATGTCTGACTCGATAAATGCTCGCCCTGTCTGTCTGTATAAATGCTCGCCCTGTCTGTCTGTATGTATGTATATATATATATATATATATACAGACAGACAGGGCGAGCATTTATCGAGTGGGTACGGAGGGCCAGCGTGCATATCCAGCTGTACGGTATCGACAGTTGGGCAAAACCGTTTCGAAAATGAATTGATTGAAAAGTTCCGTCACCGGAAGTAATTTGAACCGGAAATAGCCAACAGTACGAAATAGTGACACTGATCGGATAAATATATGTGTGCGTTTATATGGTCGAGACTAAATAGTTGTAACTTCATCATGATAAAAAAGTAATTATTTTGCAAATCTACTAGGCGTATATTTGGAAGCGTGCGTAGGAAAAACAACAGCAATACAAATAAACAAGAACATTCCGAGATATCAATTTTGCACAACATCCATCATTGACCAGTGTACCACCAATGCGCAACGCTGCTGAGGACTTTACCGATATATAAATAATATTAACCAAATCAATTAGAGAAGTATGTGAGATGGTACGGTGGTCGCCAGATCGGACAGGTGGGATTTTCTCCGGGTACTCCGGTTTCCTCCCGCACGAATGACCACATTTACGCTTTCATCTGCGTCGACGAGAATGATTAATATAAGTTGTTAGAACTTGCTTCGCAATCGTTGTAAAATAAATAAAGATTAAGAAAAACAAATAGAAATAATCTTTTTAAAACCTGTTTTATTTTGTATTTTTATGAGGTCCCTTTATACTTCCGCTTTACCAAGTTAATGCGCGCAAAATACAACCAAACCTGGATCAATCACCTCCAAAATGTGTTAGTCATTGGCCCGATGCCCACACCTTCCACCAGATTTCACGAAAATCCGCGCATAACCTTTCCGTAATCATGTTACCATACAAACCACAAATAAATAAACGGAAAGAAAAGTATAACCTCTTTTGCGGAGGTAATAATGAAACACAGAATTGAAAACGAGGGACAATCGGGTATTCCTGTATTTAAATATTCGAATGTGGACAAGTCTCGATAAAGAACGAGGCTCACTGACCTCTCAATTAGGCGCTCAAATAGTCCAATAAATGTGTACATTTTATGTGAAACATTGGAAAAAACAAGGGAGAGATGAAACTTGGTGGGGAATTGTTATATAGGACCCTATACTGAAAATCCACGTATGTCACATGTGAGTTTTCGACGTCATGTAGAATTGACGTAACCACCATAAAGCTATTTTTAAACTGTTCCTATACAATATATACATCAAGATATACAATATACACCAGATGGATGTCGGGGGAAACATTTTAATACTAGTGTAGTACTAGTTTCTTGGTTCTGTATTTTATTCATTCAAAATTTAGAAAATATATTAATATTCTTCTTCTTCTTTGTTTATACAGCACTCCTTCACTTATGACGATTAGGTGCTGGCGCCGTGATAAAAAGTGTTAGTTAAGTGCTTGATCAGAAAGTGCTCATTAGAAAGGATACAGTGAATAGACATAATTTGAATAATATGAAGCAAGTAGCAACTTTAAAGTAGCATTACATCGTAATAAAGGATGTTTTGGGTAAAATATAAATACTAATGTGTGTGTGTGTTTACAAAAATCGAAATGGTCACTCAGAAACGATAAAATTCCAATAAATATAAACCGTCGTAGACGCGAATTTGTTTATCAACACACGAAATGTAAACACGCACAGCGCGCATGCGTGAAACAACAGAAGATGTAGAAAACAACGTATATATTTTGAACATGAAAGACTATCTATCTATCGTCCTCTAATGTCGAACCCCTCGCGGGGATGTAGACATGTCACTAACAGACTTAGATAACAGAGGTATGAATCAACATCTCAAGTAATTTAATTAAAAGACAACGTGGGCCAAATGGGGACGATGCATTCCGAATGTAAACAAGTGCGGACGATGCATTTCGGTTGTAAACAAGTGCGTGACCGATCGATTCGGAAAGTCTTACTTTCGGTTTATAGTTTGTTTTATCGCAAACAAACATTGTTTACCAATTGAACATAAGTATACAAAGTATAATGTTAGAATGTGTAGCAGTATTGCTACCCATACGTAAAATTTGAATTTTTCAAATATCTTTTATTTCATACGATGTAATGCTGCTTTAAATGTTCTAGATGAGTTTAATACTTAGAAATCAGAAATATCAATTGTCTATATATGTATGTTCATAACCGCCTTGTAATGATACTATATATGTATGTACATAACCGCCTTGTAATGATATTATATATGTATGTACATAACCGCCTTGTAATGATACTATATATGTATGTACATAACCGCCTTGTAATAATACTATATATGTATGTACATAACCGCCTTGTAATGATACTATATATGTATGTACATAACCGCCTTGTAATGATACTATATATGTATGTACATAACCGCCTTGTAATGATACTATATATGTATGTACATAACCGCCTTGTAATGATATTCCGTTGTAAAATAATTAATATAATACTTTGTAGAAGACTTGTTTTCGTCGAAGATTTGTTTTCTAAATCAATCTGTAAATTGTCGTGTATAGTGTGTAATAATGCACGTGTTATCATAGATACATTAAACTTATTAACGGTCCAAGCGATTGACACTTGAAAACTTGCATCTTGGTACGAAATACTTGCAGACGAAACATTCAACCCCATTACAAGTTATGAAACTGTCTGATTATACGTGACTTCTGACAATTTTGAAAATATTCAGAGTGAAGAATCAATCTATTTTCTTACCTAATTTGCATGTGTGTTTTGCTATTTTATGCAAGTTAGATGAAATATTGGATATCATATTTTCCAATCATATGTCTTGCTTAGAGGGAGTAGGGTGCATATAATTGTTTTCGATTATCAACAGTTGCAGTGAATTGCACTGGATCCACTGGGGCATCGATTTTAGACATGAGTTATTGCTGTTCCTTATCTACTTAGTCTGAGCCATGTTTTCTCTTTCACATCTCCTTGGAGATGCTCTGAGAACTCATCGACGTTCAAGCTGTAGGTTCATACCAAGCTAGTCCACTTGTAGATCAGTGTCAGCCTCATCATCAGAGGACGCCACAAGCTCCGAATAAACATAGCTAGCAAGCTCGTCCACTTGTAGATCAGTGTCAGCCTCATCATCAGAGGACGCCACAAGCTCCGAATAAACATAGCTAGCAAGCTCGTCCTCTTGTAGATCAGTGTCAGCCTCATCATTAGAGGACTCCACAAGCTCTGAATAAACAGAGCTAGCAAGCTCGTCCACTTGTAGACCAGTGTCAGTCTCATCAGAATAATGCACAAGCTCTGAATAAACAGAGCTAGCAAGCTCGTACTCGTGTAGATCAGTGTCAGTCTCATCATCATAGGGCTCCACAAGCTCTGAATAAACAGAGATAGCAAGCTCGTCCTCTTGTAGATCATTGTCAGTCTCATCAGAATAATGTACAAGCTCTGAATAAACAGATCTAGCAAGCTCGTCCTCTTGTAGATCAGTGTCAGCTTTATCATCACCCACCCGAAATCATTTGATTCCTAGTAGTTGGTTCCATGTTTTCATACCTTCTCAACGTTCGTAGCGGACGGACTATCTGTAAACACCGGGACTTTTAACATTATGGTTTTAGTGCACGAGAACGCGTTTAAACAGGGCGAACATCTTGAGATCGATTCCCTATCAAACGAAATTAGCAATTTATAAATGGACAGATATATCTGTTTGCAAAACTAATCATGTGCACCCTAATTGCTTAGTTTCCCAGCAAGTGGATAAATTCATTGAACAACAAGTTTTTCTTGTGGCTAATACTTTTATTATTATAATTTTATCAAGCCTAATTCGTTTTAATCTGCACACAGACATTAAAATATCGCTCATTATCAAGCAAGCACGCTCCCATATTATAGATATGATCTCGCCTTTTTACTGTCAGTAAATCTAAGTTGATATTAAAACTCCACTAAGCTACATTTAATTATGCTGATATACCATTTCTATGATGTCTTGATTTGATTACGCAAATCGGCAAGCGTTTTGCCTTAGGGCATTGACAATATACGTGGAAAATGACAACAACACCAACACCAACACCAACACAACAACAACAACAACAACAACAACAACAATATCAAAGATATATCATTAAATACATCAATATATATATATATATATATATACATATTGTGCATTCGTTTGCTCAAACATGACTATGTTAAATTACCGTACAATTTGCATTTACAGACGGGTCTGTATTCCGGTGGTTAACACGCTGGACTGGTAATCCAGGGATCGCAGGTTCGATTCCCCGTCTGACCATAATAAAATTAACAGTCTTTCAGGTGGGACTTTAAACCGATGTCTCATTTCGGTCTTTTACACCTTGCACGTAAAAGAACCAGATGATACTCTGGAATGGGTATCTGTCTCTATCATTGCACTATCCTCCAAATATCTAAAATGACTAATCTCTTTAGGAGGCTTCGCTCATATGGACAACCGGTAGCGACGATAAATAAAAGTAAAACACAAAGTTTGCATTTTGCACACGACATAATCACTTAATAGATGAATAAGATCACCACTATGTTTGGTAAATCTAGTGATATCATCTGTGAAAACAACAACTTACAGCATTCTCTTTTACATTGACAATAGAATGAACACGAAGTGTATGGGCATACGGCTAAGTGATATACGGGCAGCCGGCTAAGTGATTCACGGACATAACATAATGGATCAATTGACGCTGATTAATCATTAACAACATGTGAAACTATTTAGCATCCTTTATCACGGTCCCTTTTATTTCTCCATTTGAAATATAGGAGATCGCTTACATGTACGTTTACACATATAATACTGAATTCAGTAGGAAAACTAACAAACGAAGTTCTAGTGAGTTTGTCAAGTGGTACTTTAATCTTGATGAATGGTCTTGATGTGATTTTCGTCTGCTTTTTTACTTGACAATATACCAAGAACACAGAACTGACCTCACTTAATGCCAACTGAACTCCAATTAATTGGACACGGATATGAGACAGAACAATTTTGCGAGTGAAATCAAACTAGGTAACGGGATATTTACGATTTCTAACATAAACCTCATGTTACAGCGGACAGAAAGATGACACTTGTTTGTTGTATTGGGGGGGGGGGGTGAATGTGGCAGCAACAGCTTTGGTCATATGTCGACTCTCCGTGTGCCCATTAGAGTATTATTTCATGCACGGGCGGGCACCATCAAGAACAAAACGGGAAATGTTCATAAAGAGTTGATTAGCCGTTGCAGCATAACAATTCTGAACCATCAAGAACAAAACGGGAAATGTTCATAAAGAGTTGATTAACCGTTGCAGCATAACAATTCTGAACCATCAAGAACAAAACGGGAAATGTTCATAAAGAGTTGATTAGCCGTTGCAGCATAACAATTCTGAACCATCAAGAACTAAACGGGAAATGGTCATAACGAGTTGATTAACCGTTGCAGCATAACACTTCTGAAAACCAACCAGAATTCACTAGACTAATTATTCCTGACGTACATACGATCTGAGATCTTATTCACGCGATGATTGATGACGTGCAACACAGTGTTTTCTTTTATCGTTTCCATGTACAAGTGTCTATTTTTATCAAATCGCAACTTAACCGACTATAGTCAGTTATAATGATACCAGTAGCATTTTATAACGTCAAATTAATAGTGTGATTTACATGTGGTGACATTGCATCATACTGCCCAGTGTTCGCCCCCTCCCCCATACCAATGCATGGACAAAACTTTAATCAAATTCATATTGATTAATCTAAAAACGACTGACCACTAACATAATCATCGGTGATGATTGAGCTTATTTACCCTCGCCGCCGGCGAACCATGTGGGCGAGCGTGCACATAATCATCATCTACCGGTGTACGGTGTCTTCTACGGAGAGCTTATGTGTCATATCACCTAAAAATACACACAGTTAGCAGCTGAGTACCATTAGGTGTTAGTGGCCACCGTGACTTGAGTGGCTAAAGTTGTTGACTTCAAATCACAGACTCCATCACCGCTGTAGGTTCGAATCCCTCTTGGGTGTCTTTCGTGTGAGGAAGCTATCCAGCTGGCTTGCGGAATTTTGGTGTGTCTACCCGGGTGTCCGTCTGTGCCTGAAATACTGCTCAGAGGAGCACTCGGATGCTTCGTCCACCAATAATTATAATAGTTGAATGGTCGTCTTGTGACCTAAGCTGTTTGTACGACTTTACACCCCCAAAAACAAACAAACAAAACCATCAGGTTTTCTTAATGTACCAATCTCGGGTAAGCTATAGCTAGAAAAGAGCTTTGGTTCGATGTGAGTAGATTCCAAGCTTTTGACTTCAAACATGTTATCATTGACATCAAGATGAACTTCCACGTATTGCTGAATACTAATACTGTACTTAACATGTAGTGTTTCTTTAATTAATATGTTTTCTTAGCCTGGGTGCCAGTCTGTCGATTTTTCACTTTTAGCAAAATGACAGAAACTCAATACGGCCCAATTAATAGTATCGGTGTCAAAATATATTTATTTGACTGACCAGGCAAAATATATCGACGCCTGTTCACAGACTAATGTTTGCTATGTCATTGTATATATGTTGAGGGCCTTATTTGTATTAGTCATGTGTTATGTAAGCTCCCTCGTAAAATAAAGTTTTTATTATTATTATTAAGACCCAGTGTACACCTTCGTCATTGTCTCCATTATTGCTAGACAATGATGACGTACTATCACGATGCCTAAATAATATATCAGGATAAGTGTTTGTCGTTCCAGATATGTATTCAATTGCACAATTGTACCATGATTTGCTAAAGCCCAAATGCGGTATCTTTTTGACTTGCATTGGAACCTCAAGTAAATAGTTGTGAGGCTTATGATCTCGTTGTACTGGTAACTGTGAACTGTGCATATAGTGATCAAGTACATAGTGTATTATACCATATTCTATACTCATACCAATGTCATGGACACAAGGAAAACACTTAAAAATCTACGTTTACAGCATTCATCGATTTTTAGAAAGGTTTATGATTATATGAACAGAAATAAACTTTGGAAAATACTTGTTGAATCTTGTGTGTCTTGTAAAATATTGAAAGCTATTCTTTTTACTCATCTGTAAAATATTGTCAATTCAGAGTCAATTCAGGGGGATGGCCGTAACTAATGTTGTTAAAACTTGTGGCCCAACCCATTTGCTTCAACAATGACAATAAATCGTATATACTATGCATAATTATACAAGTTTGTTCATTTGTTTTGTTCTTTTGTATTCATAGAATGAATGCAATAAAATATTATTAAACTAATTCACATAACACTGTGCAGCCTGATTTGAGACAAGGTTGCATCCTGTCTCCATTGCTTTTCAACCTTTATATGTTTGAAGGCCTCATGATAGATTAACTTTTGTTAAATGCGTTCTCTCGAAAAATAAAGTCTTTATTATTATATTACTATATATATTGTTATTATTATTATATCAATGACTTACTTGTATATCTAAAATGCATTGACATATGTGCTGCTTATGGTTTCAAAATAAATCAATTCTATTGTACGCTGATGATGTTGTCTTATTAGCTGAACATGCTGATGATTTGCAAACACTATGGATTGTCCCACTACACTGGTCTAATATTAATGCTATGCATACTAACAGCGATAAGATTAATACTGTGAACTATCGCCCTGCTTTTGTACAAGTTATTGAGTATGTATTTACATGTGGTAAAGCTAATTATTCTACTACTGTTGACAAGTATACTTACTTGAATATTGTTCTTGACGAACACATCGACTAAACTGTATCAGTAAAAGGAGTTGCTTAAAGTGCTAGCCATTGTAACATAATGGGGTTAATTATGGTGACTATGTTAATTAATTACCTCCATCATTATTTGTATTGTATGTTATATATTCATTGATACTAATAATGCTGTATAAGGTCTTTATAAAACTGCACTGGCTATCTATGTTGGCAGAGAAGCAAACACATTTGGCAGAGAAGCAGTGGACACTCCTTACACGTATACTTGGCCATCTTAAAGCAGCATTACATCGTAATAAAGGATGTTTTGGGTAAAATATAAATACTAATGTGTGTGTGTTTACAAAAATCGAAATAGTCGCTCAGAAACGATAAAATTCCAATAAATTTAAACCGTCGTATACGCGAATTTGTTTATCAACACACGAAATGTGAACACGCACAGCGCGCATGCGTGAAACAACAGAGGATGTAGAAAACAACGTATATATTTTGAACATGAAAGACTATCTATCTATCTATCTTCCTCTAATGTCGAACCCCTCGCGGTGATGTAGAAATGTCCCTAAAAGACATAGCTAACAGAGGTATGAATCAACATATCAAGTAATTTAATTAAAAAGACAACGTGGGCAAATGGGAACGATGCATTCCGAATGTAAACAAGTGCGGACGATGCGTTCCGGTTGTAAACAAGTGCGTGACCGATCGACTCGGAATGTCCTACTTTCGGTTTCGAGTTTGTTTTATTGCAAAAAAAACACTGTTTACCAAATGAACATAAGCATACAAAGTATAATGTTAGAATGTGTAGCAGCATTGCTACCCATACGTAAAATTTGAATTTTTCAAATATCTTTTATTTTTTACGATGTAATGCTGCTTTAAATGTTTTCCCACAAATGTTCGAAATTACATCAGAATGTACTCCAATATTTAATGTTATAATGTGAGTATTGGAAGGTTAACTTGTTATTCACGTATAATCAGGTGTTGCATCAAAACAATATATCCGAATTAATATTTTAATATTTAGTGACACTTATACCAAACATGCTTACTGGAACATCTGTAGCTTAACATTTCACGAAGTACATGCTTGCTTCTCGATAACCAGCGACCCTCTAAAGGCATTGTACGGAGTGCGTGTGCACATAATAACAGTTTGATGTGAATAAATTACTTATGATTCACGTGGAGTTAAACATTTACGGAAACCAAAAAAGCTATACGATTATAGTACGCCATGCTCTCAATTCAATTCAATTATTCTTTATTAACTCAGATCATTTACATGACATATGCGTATACATGTAATTAGTTAACAGAAGTTGTGACACGGATTGATATATAAATAATAAAGAGCATATGTCCTCTTATTGCTACATCCATAATAACCGATGGTGTTCCGTATGATGTGTTTACACAATTAATGGTGGAATCGTGTGGTCTCCCGCGGTAGTTCGACTATGGTCCATTGGTGTATTTTGGGCCAGTCTGTATAATGCTTTATCTTCTAGAATAAATAAACGAATATCACCTTGGGGACATCGGTTGTTCTTGTAAGAAGTGGTTTTTTATTGATAAAAAATTATCGAATTGTCGCTTGTCTGTAAAACATATATAGATACGAGAATTAGCAATCCTCGCGGGGGTTATAGAGTGATAACTATCATGTTAAGTCTCGCATGTTTGTCTTAATTCTCGCATCGGGAAGTTGATCATCTACTAAAGTTGAGCTTCACAACACGATGTGTAGCTAAACTCATGCTTTGTGGTGTTGTCTGCGATAGCTAAATGGCTGATGAACAAATACTTAGACATATGTTCTTTGTAGTTAATAGTATATGTTATTTGGTGTGTTGACAAGGTATATACGTATATAGTGACGGCCAGGGGTAATATTCCCTGAGCCGCATAATACTCATGTTTATCCCATCGATTCTGCCTCAATTAACAAATGTGTGATTTTACATTGACACCTGCACGTCCATGTTTGTCTCCCATAAATGTCAACCACTGCTTAGTAAAAGGGGTCAATATCCAATAAAAATATGATCAGTAATATTTCGTATCTATGGCATCCACTAATGTTTTCCGCAACCTGTTAGTCTATGTTTTAGTCCCGTGACAAGGTAACAGTGAAATGAAGCAACTACTCGGATTAAATATAATTTCCAATTTGCCGTTACGAGAATTGAGAAAGACATGCGATAATTAAGACGATAATTAACGCCATAAAAATTCTCGCGAGGATTGTTAATTCTCGTATGTATTTATGTTTTACAGACAAGCGACCATAATTATCGCGTCGTCACGTCTTCGGAAGGTGCGGTTTTAATTGAGACGAACAAGACACCGTTGCATATATGCATCGTAAAAAGAATAGCTGAAAACAGTAGTCTACCACCAGTGGCGGGTTAAGGGGAGGACTGACTGGGCTGAAGCCAGTCGCCCCCGATATTTAGGGGCCCCCAAATTAGTATTTTAAATCTGTAATTAACTGAATAAAATTTAACGAATTTTTTTAATGACTACATAAATAGATAGAACTTAGAAGATATCCTGAGCTTTCTAACGATGTATGACTTTAATAATATTTTGTGTTTAGTCGATTGCAGCAATAACGTATAGTGCACTGTTCCCCGAGTCTCATAGTCCCGCAATACGCGTCGACAGGTGAAATCCTATCTTACCAACCAATGCGATAGCGGAAAGCCGTAATTTCTGTGAATTTCAGCCAAGTGGGGGTAATGTGAGAAAGGTGTATAATAGAATATTCTTGTTTGCTTACACTAGTATTTATCTTAATGACAGGGGCCCTGTTTGAGCTACAGTCAGGGGGCCCCATGCAACCGTAACCCGCCCCTGTCTACCACATGCGACACAGAGTACAACAACAAGGCCAACCAACGTAAACGTGTTGCTATACGTTACGCACTCATGCAGATCTCTGTAAACATTAATGTTTTTTTCTTCTTGTTTTGTATATTGTGTACTTTCGCATCTTGGGTATATACTGTAGTTATACTTCGATATCTTAGTCTCAATCTACTACATACTTATTGTATTTATTCCAGACATGTTTCATTTGGTATAGTAGCACTGTGATGTATGTAAATGTAGTTGCTATATTATTAATGTATCACGTTTGCAAGGCTACTGACGAGGGCAAGGAAGTGCGAGCGGTATTATGTGACGTCTCAAAAGCATTTGATCGTGTCTTGCACAAGGGTCTCTTATTCAAGCTCTCCTCACTTGGTATTCGTGGTAAATTACTGCACTGGTTCAGTTCTTACCTCTCTAATCGCAAGCAACGTGTGGTCTCCGCTAATTCATATTCTGATTGGTGTTCTACCAATACCGGCGTTCCTCAAGGTTCCATACTGGGTCCCTTACTGTTCTTAGTCTATATTAACGATATCGTCTCCGAGATACGCTGTCATATCAGACTGTTTGCTGATGACACTAGTATTTATATTGTTGTCGAAAATCCTACATCGGCTGCTGCAACCGTAAACACTGATCTTGACAGTATCCGATATTGGTCAAATTCATGGTTAGTTACATTCAACCCAGCTAAAACAGAAACTGTTACTTTCTCCCGAAAAACTGTTCGACAAGCACCGCTTGACCTGTTCTATGATCATGTTATGTTGCATCCGACAAACACTCACAAACACGTGGTTCTATTCCTGTCCGACAACTGTAAATGGACTAATCATATCACTGGATCAGTAAGGAAAGCTTGGAAAAGACTTGCACTTCTACGTTCTTTTAAATATCTCCTCTCTAGACAATATCTCCGTCGCCTATATATCTCTGCTGTACGCCAACTTCTAGAATATGGCGACGTAGTCTGGGACAACTGCTCTGGCTATCTGTAAACAGAACTCGAATCTGTCCAAACGGAGGCATTAAGAATCATAACTGGTGCCTCAAAGTATTGTAGTCTAGACAAATTGTACAGTGAAGCAAAAATTGAGCTCCTTGCAACTAGACGCAAAAAAACACAAATTAATCTTATTATACAAAATGAAGAACAATCTTACACCTTCTTATCTAAGCAACCTTATCCCGCAACATATTGGCCATCGTTTCAATCTTAGAAACACACATCATATACCCCGATACAATGTAGAACATAGTTCTATAGATCTTCTTTTCTTCCGTTAGAAAATTCGTGACTGGAACCAGCTGCCATCAACAATTTCAAACCAGAATAGTATTCAGTCGTTCAAAAATGCTCTAAATCCTAGAAATAACACTACACCAAATCCACTATTTGACTTGGGGCCAAGAACGACACAGATTCTACATTCATGCCTGAGACTCTCTTGCAGTTCACTGAACTATGATTTACATCGTCGGTCATTAATTGACTCCCCGCTGTGCTCATGTTGCCAAGTTGAAAGAGTTAGCCACTTCGTACTGTATTGTACAAACTTCACTCTTCTTAGACAAAATATGTTCACACATCTCCCGTGTGCACGCACAGCTGAACATTTACTATCAGGAAACAACAATCTGTCTTCTGAACAAAATTAATGTGTTATCGTAACAGTACAGCAATATATAGCAGCGACAGAAGATTCCAATAAGGTCACGATCTGGAACGGTGGGGGTGTATCCGGAGCAGCACAGGGTTGTTTCTTAAGTTTACAACTGATTCCAACAAAATCGTAAATTTCCGAACGTTTTTGTTGCATGTTTTATTTCCTTCGTGTGCTTAAACTCACTTTATAGCTTTATAAAATATGCCATACTAAGCAATACTGTAATGTATCCTGTCATAACAGAATATGTGTGTATGTAATTGTATTGAAGGAAAGGGATTCGAATAAGTTACTATGTAACTTTCCCCCCAATCCTAACTGTTCTGTTGTAACTATTCCTATGTTATGTACCATTCTTGCCAATCCTAACTGTGCTATTGCATCTATTCCTATGTTATGTACCATTCCCCCAATCCTAACTGTGCTATTGCAACTATTCCTATGTTATGTACCATTCCCCCAATCCTAACTGTGCTATTGCAACTATTCCTATGTTATGTACCATTCCCCCAATCCTAACTGTGCTATTGCAACTATTCCTATGTTATGTACCATTCCCCCAATCCTAACTGTGCTATTGCAACTATTCCTATGTTATGTACCATTCCCCCAATCCTAACTGTGCTATTGCAACTATTCCTATGTTATGTATCATTCTTGAATAAAATATTGTTTAAACTGTTGAAAATCTGCATACTGAGAACATGTAACAACACTTGAAACTTGAAAACTAAATGTCCAATAAAAGTGAACATAATTTAAAGAAACCTATCTCATATATCATCGAAGTCGTGATAGCGCAGTGGATTCGCGTTCGCTTCATGTGCGAAAGGCCCGTTACGAGTATGCCCTTAGGCACGGCATTTAAGTTCCACATGCCTCTTCTCTCTCCCTCATGGCGATGAATTCCATCAGGAATGAGGTCTCGAGAGTGATTAATATAAGTTATAAGAACTTGTTTCGCAATCGAGCTAAAATAAATTTGTATAAACTATGATACATATCCATGGAGGGAAAACACGAATTTTAGATGAATCTGTATATATATCTGTATATATACGCTTTCAATGAAAATTAAAACATATAGTCCATACTTTGGCTGCCCGATTAGCGCAGTGGTTAGCGTGCTCGCTTCTCACCAACGCAACCCGGGTTCATTCCTCGGGCCGGTAAGTATGTTTAGATGGTACGGTGGTCGCCAGATCGGACAGGTGGATTTTTCTCCGGGTACTCCGGTTTCCTCCCACACGAATGACCAATTTAACGCTTACATCCGCGCCAACGAGAGTGATTAATATAAGTTGTCAGGGCCGTCGCTGGGGCTATTTTGATGATACGCACGGCCAAATATGCTTGCTTGTCGAGTGAGTATAGCGAGCGAGTACACTAGGGGGGGGTCCGGGGGGAGATATTTTGGAGTTTTCATTTTTTTCATTTTCTGAGACCAATGATACGCACGTGCGTACTTGCGTATGCCCAGCAACGGGCCTGGTTGTTAAAACTTGCTTCACAATAGTTGTAAAATAAATAAAGTTTAAACTTTTTTATCGTCCGTATATATTGATTATATTCAGTGCATTACATTCTAATTCAGTGCATCCGTGACCGAGTGATTACGTTATTGACTTCAAATCACCTGCACCCCGTCATCCCAGTACTGTACATAGCTTCGAATACAACTGGATGTGTGGTGCCTTTTATGTAAGGAAGCATCTAGCTGGCTTGTGGAAGGTCGGTGGTTCTTCCCAGGTGCCCGTCCGTGCCCGAAATACTGCTCTAAGTAGCACCCGAGGTGAATAATAACTGGAGAGTAGCAATATGGCATAAGCTGTTGGCGTGACTTTAAACCATCCACATGAGCATTATAGTATTATTTGCACGAGCTGCAGAGAGATATATATATATTGGTAAAGACATAAGGATTGTCTGCATACAAATGATACAATGCACTTTTCATTTGTAGCTTGTAGATTTAGGTTGTTCAGTGATTGACTGCGAAAATAATATTTACATTGTGTCAAATATCTGCGTATATCCCAGACATAAGATATTTCGAGCTGCCTCCCCAGAGCACACTCATTAATATAGGTCAAATATAATATTCAGATTGAGCTATGCTCTTTATATCTCATACATTGCTTGGAGGCAAATACATCGCAGGTTCGATCCCCCGTCTGACCCTAATACAATTAATAGTCTTTCAGATGGGACTTTAAACCGAGGTCTCGTGCCGGTGCTTTACAGCGTGCACGTAAAAGAACCAGAGGAGATTCTGGAATGGGTCTCTGTCTGTATCATTGCACTATCGTCCAAAATCTAAAATGACTAACCTCTTCAGGAGGCGACGCTCATATGGGCAACCGACAACAACGATAAATAAACGTAAAACACACAGCAAATACTTGTTCAAGGGCAGGTGACATTAGTTCAAATATCACCCCATGAATCCATACCTAATTTGAAGTGTGATGGCTAATAACTTTAAGGTAGATCTAATTGGGTGACAATCTTCGGGAAGATGGGATGGTGGGGTTTGCTCGGTGTGAGCGTAGCTAATAATTTAAAAACGTTACATGACTACGTTTAAACTGTAAATGACTACGGTTAAACTGTAAATGGCTACGGTTAAACTATATAATTATGCCTACGGTTTAACTGTAAATGACTACGTTTAAACTGTAAATGACTACGGTTAAACTAAACGGTACATGACTAAGGGTAAACTGTAAATGACTACGGTTAAACTGTAAATGACTACGGTTAAACTATATAATTATGCCTACGGTTTAACTGTAAATGACTACGGTTTAACTGTAAATGAATACGGGTAACCTGTAAATGACTACGGTTAAACTGTAAATGACTACGGTTAAACTGTAAATGATTACGGGTAAACGGTAACTGACTACGGGTAAACGGTAACTGGCTACGGGTAAATGGTAAATGACTACGGGTAAAATGTAAATGATTACGGTTAAACGGTAAATTACTATAGGTAAACGGTAACTGACTACGGGTAAACGGTAACTGACTACGGGTAAACGGTAAATGACTACGGGTAAAATGTAAATGATTATGGTTAAACGGTAAATTACTATAGGTAAACGGTAAATGACTACGGTTAAACGGTAAATGACTAAGGCTACAAATGCAACAGACTTTCTAAAATAGCATATTTATGATTAAGAATTTAGTTTGTCAATATAGTGGAGTATTATATTATAATTCCACCCATTCTCGTCAATCGTCCTGATTTCGTTCCCGACATGTTTTCGAATTTGTTTGCGAATGCCGGCATCGCTGTCAGTAACATTTGATTGGTTCCATGATAGAACTGCCAAACAGGAAAATGTACAAAAAAGAGATACATATTCACAAAATATTTCGAAAATATGTAAATGTTTTCATTACTCTCGATCACGTATACCTTAACAAAAAACCTTAAGCAAAGTGAAGAAATATGTGTTGTTGTAAATGGGTGAAGTCCCATGTATTACTTTGCACGGTCATGTGCCAGTCATGCGAAAATGCTTCAAAACACTATTCCATGGAATTTGACTGGTGTGTCGAAAACAGGTCTTTTTTTGGACGCCATGTTGAATTCGCATGTGAGTGAAATTGTACTTTTATTTTAAAAGATGTTATGCAATCTGAGTTTAGTCAAGTGCATTAAATACAAGATGAATGATCACTTGCCATTGTATTATTCTGTCATCTGCTATGAAATAGGCTGACTAGAAGTTATTCACAGACAACATAAGTGTCAGTAGTCCAGTGGTTAACACGCTGGACTGCGAATCCATGGATCGCAGGTTCGATCAGCACCCATCCCATCTGACCCTAATAATATTAACATTCTTTCATTGGGATTTTAAACCTAGGTTATTGTAGTAATCCGGTGTACGTAACAGAACCAGCGGATAATCTGGAATGGGCTTCCTTCTGTATCATTGCAATAGCCTCTCGAATGGGTCTCATTCTGCATTATTGCATCCTCCTCCTCGTGAATGGGTCTCCTTCTCTATTATTGCAATATCCTCCTCTCGAATGGGCCTCCTTCTGTATCATTGCAGTATCCTCCTCTCGAAATGGTCTCCTTCTGTATGCACGATCCTCCTCTCGAAAGGGCCCCTTCTGTATCATTGCAGTATCCTCCTCTCGAATGGGCCTCATTCTCTATCATTGCAGTATCATCCTCTAGAATGGCCCCCTTCTGTATCATTGCACTATCCTCCACAATATAAAATGACAAATGAAAAGCGTCGCTCATATGGGCAACTGGTAGGGATGATAAATAAACGTAAAACTAACCTCACCCACACTGGTGATTCACCGATGATACACCAATTTCAAGACTAAAATCGCCCAAGTATTAATGTCCAATGGTATTCTTTTATATTTTGAATAGATAGCGATGAATAATATTCTCCATTTTACACACATGTGGTGCTATGAACACGAACGGACTGCTGCACGGTCACGGATCTCATAGCATTGGCCAATACTCCAGCACCGTAGCTATCCACTTTTGGCTTCCAAATGCTATTATGCAAAAGTGATACGTTGTCGTGTTGAAACGTGTGCACTTATCTTGTATTGATTAGTTGTCGTGTTGAAACGTGTGTACTTATCTTGTATTGATAAGTTGTCGTGTTGAAACGTGTGTACTTATCTTGTATTGATAAGTTGTCGTGTTGAAACGTGTGTACTTATCTTGTATTGATAAGTTGTCGTGTTGAAACGTGTGTACTTATCTTGTATTGATAAGATGTCGTGTTGAAACGTGTGTACTTATCTTGTATTGATTAGTTGTCGTGTTGAAACGTGTGTACTTATCTTGTATTGATTAGTTGTCGTGTTGAAACGTGTGTACTTATCTTGTATTGATTAGTTGTCGTGTTGAAACGTGTGTATTTATCTTATATTGATAAGTTGTCTTCTTGAGCACGTGTGACCACGGTATACAAATAGTGTGCATTTTGTAGCAATACGCGTAAATAAGTTTAGTAAGAAATTTCAATATCCTATGATGCTGAGCTAATGTTTACTTAGACTGAACTAAGGATAGTGTAAACAACTAGGAATAAGCACCGTACCATTGCGTATACCAGTGAATGAATCGAAGATATATAAGAGAAGCCTCGAGTGATTTTGAGCCATAGCTTGTTGTTATTTCTATGATAGCATATCAATAGAACTATTGCTATCTAACAATACTCTTTTCATGGTGGAAGTTGACGTTTTTAAGGACTATGTTAAATATGTCAACTGCACGACCTGCTCAGTTGTAATATGTTTGTTTTACATCAGTTCAGTTAGAGAAATAACAGTTAAACTTTTCAAGCATAGAAATATGAAACAAATATATCGACCTCACTCAAATGATCTTAACATGCTAGTAATCACAATTCCTGGACATACTGACATATAATACCCATAATACCCCACAAGCTAATCCTGGCAACTAAGCTTGACTACACAACAACAGGAGGTATGCCAACTGGGAACTACTACGTCCTTACAAGAGAAACATGTCAACTGGGAATTACTACGTCCTTACAAGAGAAACATACCAACTGGAAACTACTACGTCCTTACAAGAGAAACATGCCAATTGGGAACTACTACGTCCTTACAAGAGAAACATGTCAACTGGAAACTACTATGTCCTTACAAGAGAAACATACCAACTGGAAACTACTACGTCCTTACAAGAGAAACATGTCAACTGGAAACTACTACGTCCATACAAGAGAAACATGTCAACTGGAAACTACTACGTCCTTATAAGAGAGACATGTCAACTGGCTGGGAACTACTACGTCCTTGCAAGAGAAACATGTCAACTGGAAACTACTACGTCCTTACAAGAGAAACATGCCAACTGGGAACTACTACGTCCTTGCAAGAGAAACATGCCAACTGGAAACTACTACGTCCTTACAAGAGAAACATACCAACTGGAAACTACTACGTCCTTACAAGAGAAACATACCAACTGGAAACTACTACGTCCTTACAAGAGAAACATACCAACTGGGAACTACTACGTCCTTACAAGAGAAACATACCAACTGGAAACTACCACCTTCTTACAAGAGAAACATGCCAACTGGGAACTACTACGTCCTTACAAGAGAAACATGCCAACTGGAAACTACTACGTCCTTACAAGAGAAACATACCAACTGGAAAATACTATGTCCTTACAAGAGAAACATACCAACTGGAAACTACTACGTCCTTACAAGAGAAACATACCAACTGGAAACTACTACGTCCTTACAAGAGAGACATGACAACTGGAAACTACAACGTCCTTACAAGAGAAACATGTCAACTGGAAACTACTACGTCCTTACAAGAGAGACATGCCAACTGGAAACTACTACGTCCTTACAAGAGAAACATGTCAACTGGAAACTACTACGTCCTTACAAGAGAAACATGTCAACTGGGAACTACTACGTCCTTACAAGAGAAACATGCCAACTGGAAACTACTACGTCCTTACAAGAGAAACATACCAACTGCAAAACTACTACGTCCTTACAAGAGAAACATGCCAACTGGAAAATATTATGTCCTTACAAGAGAAACATACCAACTGGAAACTACTACGTCCTTACAAGAGAAACATACCAACTGGAAACTACTACGTCCTTACAAGAGAGACATGACAACTGGAAACTACAACGTCCTTACAAGAGAAACATGTCAACTGGGAACTACTATGTCCTTACAAGAGAAACATGTCAACTGGAAACTACTACGTCCTTACAAGAGAGACATGCCAACTGGAAACTACTACGTCCTTACAAGAGAAACATGTCAACTGGAAACTACTACGTCCTTACAAGAGAGACATGCCAACTGGAAACTACTATGTCCTTACAAGAGAAACATGTCAACTGGGAACTACTACATCCTTACAAGAGAGACATGCCAACTGGGAACTACTACATCCTTACAAGAGAGACATGCCAACTGGGAACTTCTACGTCCTTACAAGAGAGACATGCCAACTGGGAACTACTACGTCCTTACAAGAGAGACATGCCAACTGGAAACTACTACGTCCTTACAAGAGAGACATGTCAACTGGGAACTACTACGTCCTTGCAAGAGAAACATACCAACTGGAAACTACTACGTCCTTACAAGAGAGACATGTCAACTGGAAACTAATACGTCCTTACAAGAGAGACATGCCAACTGGGAATTACTACGTCCTTACAAGAGAGACATACCAACTGGAAACTACTACGTCCTTACAAGAGAAACATACCAACTGGAAACTACTATGTCCTTACAAGAGAAACATACCAACTGGAAACTACTACGTCCTTACAAGAGAAACATACCAACTGGAAACTACTACGTCCTTACAAGAGAACCATACCAACTGGAAACTACTACGTCCTTACAAGAGAAACATACCAACTGGAAACTACTACGTCTTTACAAGAGAGACATACCAACTGGAAACTACTACGTCCTTACAAGAGAAACATGCCAACTGGGAACTACTACGTCCTTACAAGAGAAACATACCAACTGGAAACTACTACGTCCTTACAAGAGAGACATACCAACTGGAAACTACTACGTCCTTACAAGAGAAACATACCAACTGGAAACTACTACGTCCTTGCAAGAGAAACATACCAACTGGAAACTACTACGTCCTTACAAGAGAAACATACCAACTGGAAACTACTATGTCCTCACAAGAGAAACATACCAACTGGAAACTACTACGTCCTTACAAGAGAGACATACCAACTGGAAACTACTACGTCCTTACAAGAGAAACATACCAACTGGAAACTACTACGTCCTTACAAGAGAGACATGACAACTGGAAACTACTACGTCCTTACAAGAGAAACATACCAACTGGAAACTACTATGTCCTTACAAGAGAAACATACCAACTGGAAACTACTACGTCCTTACAAGAGAGACATACCAACTGGAAACTACTACGTCCTTACCAGAGAAACATACCAACTGGAAACTACTACGTCCTTACAAGAGAGACATGACAACTGGAAACTACTACGTCCTTATAAGAGAGACATGCCAACTGAAAACTACTACGTCCTTACAAGAGAAACATACCAACTGGAAACTACTACGTCCTTACAAGAGAGACATGACAACTGGAAACTACTACGTCCTTATAAGAGAGACATGCCAACTGAAAACTACTACGTCCTTACAAGAGAAACATACCAACTGGAAACTACTACGTCCTTACAAGAGAAACATACCAACTGGAAACTACTACGTCCTTACAAGAGAAACATACCAACTGGAAACTACTACGTCCTTACAAGAGAGACATGCCAACTGTGAATTACTACGTCCTTACAAGAGAAACATGCCAACTGGGAATTACTACGTCCTTACAAGAGAGACATGCCAACTGGGAATTAATACCTACCGACTGAGAAACATTACCACTAAGCACTACTCTGAAGTCCCAAGATGAGACACAGGAGAAACGAAACATATCAACGTTGTACTACTGGGAGCAAGTATTATGTTATATTATAATTATATTAGTACGTACACCTAAGGTATGTAAAGTAAACAATTTGTTTGTTCATTATATGCTTGCCCATAATGAAAGGGGCAGCTATTTCTGGATCATGAAACACCTCTTATGAACGCGTTCGCTTCAGGTGTGAGAGGCTTTGAGTTCGCTCCAAGCTGTAGCCGTTACGATTGTGTCCTTAAGATAGTTTCCATCAGGAATGAGGTCCCGAGAGCGATTAAACTAAGTTGTAAGAACGTGTTTCACAATCGAGCTAACTTAATCGTGTATAAACTAAACATGAACAGCATAACTTCCCGAGTCATATCCTTGCAGGTCAGGTGCCAGGCTAATCGGTAACCATTATTTAAACTAGATGATTGAAAACAAACCGGTTGTATCCGATTATCGGCTGTCCGATTAGCACAGTTGTTAGCGCGCTCAATTCTCACCAATGCAACCCGGGTTCGATCCTCGGACCGGGAAGATTTTGCGATGGTCGCCGGACATGTGGATTTTCTCCGGGTACTCCAGTTTCCTCCCACATTTACGTTTTCATCCACTCCAACGATAGTGATTAATATAAGTTGTTAAAGCTTGCTTCGCAATCATTGTAAAAATAAATAAAGATTAAACTTTAGTATCAGAATAAACTCCTAATGTGGTTTGAACTCTCGACCTCCTGCTCCGTAGGCGGACGTATTAACAACTATGTCACTGAGATGATGTATGATGCCAATTTATATTTATATTATGTTAAAATGTAAGTAAGAACGGACCGGTAAGACAGCTAGTTCGCATGAATTCCAGAGCTTTCTCCACGTCATTGCTTTCTGTGAATATTGCATGCAAACAAAGCTTATATCCAATGGTTCATATTTAAAGGCACAATGCCGAACTGTGATTCAGTGAGTCCCTATGACAGTAATTGGACATAGAAGATTGATTGTGTATACAGTTATCCGTATATTCTCATATAATCATATCATGGACATTGACATTCCGAATTTACGATACAAAACTTAATGAATAAAAGGGGACTCCGTTGCTGAGTGGTTTAGGTCCTTTCTCACAAATGCAACCCTGGTTCGAGGATCGAACCAGGAAGTATGTGAGATGGTACGGTGGTCACCAGTGGATAAGTGGGTTATCTCCGGGTACTCCGGTTTCCTCCCACACGAATGACCACATATACGCTTTCATCCGCGCCAACGAGAGTGATTAATATAAGTTGTTAGAAGTTGCTTCGCAATCGTTGTAAAATAAATAAAGTTTAAACTTTAGGTTGTATAACAACAAATAAATTGCCTATTAAATACATAGTAAAAAGTAAAATCATACAATCTGTTAATTTATATTTCCAATGTTTTTATTTCTTCTGATACAGGCCCGTAGCCAGCTTTTTCTATGGGTGTCGTTTCGAGGTACAGAAGGGTATTCGCGGCCCCGAACGGACCGAGGCCGCTAGGGGTCCGAGGGCATGCCCCCTGAATATTTTGAAATCTAGATGATCTGAAACGCCATTTCCTGCATTGTGCATAGTTAAAAACCGACCGCATATAGAGAAAGTTCAGAGAGAGCCTCTTATAAACTATCCAAGGTATTGCCTGCATCAATATTATTATAGTAAATGTGTAAACATTCTGATAAAGTACATGTAAAAGTGGACCTCGTGGGAATTCTGGGGGGGGGTGTCGTCCGACCGCTCCGACCCCCCTAGCTACGGGCCTATGATACCACATCCACTGTGAAGCGGTATTCAAATCAAACTGAAAGACAACAGAAATATTACAAATCCCATGGCAAACATTGACACCTGTTACCTGTGAATAACGGCAAATATTACAGTATACCCCACCTTCAGTTTGCAATTGCCTGAATTCTTATATAAAATAAGTTCTCAAAAAACACAAAAACTATACACTGCCTTGTCATGAAAATGCATATTTTACCAAAAAGAAAAAATGAACTATATTAGTCGTCAGGACTACATTCGATGTACGTATATACAACTTATACATGTACACGTAGGCTACTCAAATATATTTGCATTGAAACAGTTGGCGAACATATGATATCCTAGAGTTTCCGCCGAGTCTGTGATGATTATTTTAGCTCGATTGCGAAACAAGTTATTTCAACTTATATAAATCACTCTCGAGACCTCATTCCTGATGGAATCCATCGCCACGAGGGAGAGAGAAGAGGCAATGTGGAATTTAAATGCCTTGCCTAAGGGCACACTCGTAACGGCTCCAGTGGGGCTCGAACTCCGGACCTTTCGCACCTGAAGCGAACGCGCATCCACTGCGCTATCACGACTTCCACGATGTGATGGTTGTGTATCCCGGTTGAACATTATTGAGATATATAGAGGATATTTGTTTGTTTTGAGTGAATATGGAATATATCTCACTGAGAAGTGAGAACATTTCAAATATTTTCACGAGCGCGTAGCGTGAGTGAAAATTGAACATTTTCTCACTTCGAGGTGAGATATATTCCATATTCACTCAAAACAAACAAAGTTTCTTTTTATTGTATGCTAATTGGTGAAAAACAAATACAAAATGAAGAAATTAAAATAGCTGGCCGCCGTGTTTTTGCGCGGATGAATACATTGACGACTGACTATACGTCGTGAGTCGATACACAAATCTGCCGCCATCTTGAATTTAAAGTTGAATCGAGGAAAAATACATGAAAACTTTTATTGGATTTATTGTTACAATTTGCAGTAACAAAATTCGCTTTTGATTTGTTTCATAACAAAAACAATAATACAGGTCATTGAAGCCAGGTAAACGGTGAAAATTAAATGACACGTGTGACACGGTGAAGAATAGTGTATTTGCAGTGAGTGATATGGATTATATCTCACTGATAGAACACTGTATTTCATCAATTAGCATCAAATAAAATACATGTACATGTCCATGTCCATGGGAACTTATTGAATTATTTCCTCCATCTATTTAGGCGTTCTCTAAAGTTTTGAAAAAAAGCTTACAATAATAGAATTTGTTCATACTTGGTACATCACTAGTACTATGTATTACTAACCAAAATATGAAATAAAATTGATATGCTAACGACTTGGTTTTTTTTAGCATGCCTATTTTCCATTTCGGCCAATAATTACTCATTATGGCGACAAAAGTAAAATAAAACATATTTGCAATCATTATGTGTGTATTGATATACTAATATGTTAATCATAAGTGTATGTAACTACACACATAAAATATGCATATTTCGAATACAATAATCCTAAATCATGAATTTTCCATATTCGAGTACTTAATGTTGGTGAGATTGTTTGTATTTTTCATGTAATATTTAGGATATAATTTCAAATATTTTTTCTTCACAATAATAGAATTTCTTCAAATGTTTTATATCATTAGTTCAATGTATGCCTAAGTAAAACATTACATACAATTGGTATCCTAATGACTGTTTTTTTATGAATTAATTTGTAACATGCCAATTTTCCTACTTTTTCTTTAAAACTGTTGGAAATCTATGTATCTCGTTTACAACAGGCATATTATTATATAAAAATAACTGTTACAGCATTATAGAAGATCTAATTATGTCCATGTGTATTCATTAACATCATTGTTGACACAGGGAATAAGTAACGTAATGTAAGGGAGGTAATATTTCTATCATAAAAATGAAAAATGCAAATATTGTGATAATATTTAAAACTAAGCACCATATATGATAACACTGATTAATACAGTCAAACCTGCCCAAGAGAATACCTCAATAAAGATACAACCTGTCCTAAGAGGCCAAATTAGGTGTTAATAACTAGCTAAAATTGTCGTGAAAATGAGTGTGTCCTTATGCAAGGCATTTAAATTCCACATTGCCTCTTCTCTCTCCATCGTGGCAATTTATTCCATAAGGAATGAGTTCTCGAGAGGGATTAATATAAGTTTTAAGAACTTGTTTCGCAATTAAGCTAAAATAAATTTGTATTATAAACTAAAATTCCATAAATATCTCAACTTCAAATTGTTCTCAACTCAAGATTCTCAAAGTTAATAATTCCGTAAACGCCTTCATAGAGAAATTTTATCAATGTAAGAACATTTGAGCCCATAGCAATCTCAAAGTGAGAAGCTTGATGAAAGTAGGGCCAGAGAGTGCAATGACAAATGCCCAGTTCAACAATCTTCCGACCAGATGGCCATGATTCCTTGGTTTAAACATATATATTTTCTATCATGTACATGGTTATTTACAACAATTGAAATAAGGAATTGGACAGAAAGCTATACAGCTTATGGTTGTCCTCTCCTTCCTGAATAATTTACACAAACATTTCATGGCATGACTATTAATAAGTTCAATAATACTTTTGGTATGTATAGGGAAGATGTAATGCTTACAAAGCTTAATTCATGATATCTAAATTAATTTTGTGATACATAAGAGTACAGAGCTTGAAAAGTTGTGGAGAAAAAAAACCAATTAAAAGAAAGAAAACTAACTGTAGTCCAGTGGTTAACACGTTTGACTAGTAATCCAGGGATCGCAGGTTCGATCCCCCGTCTGACCCTAATAAAATTAACAGTCTTTCAGATGGGACATTAAACCGAGGTCTCGTGTCGGTTCATTACACCGTGCACGTAAATGAACCAGAGCAGAATTGGGTTTCTGTCTGTATCATTGCAATATCCTCCAACAATCTAAAATGACTAATCTCTTCAGGAGGCGTCGCAACGGTGACGACGATAAATAAACGTAAAAAAACAAAACAACTTGCTAGCAGTCCGCCTCCGTAGTCGAGTGGTTAATGTCGCTGACTTGTATACTACTGTCATCTATCATCACTGATGGTCACGAGTTCGAGCCCCGCTCAGACCGTGTCTCGTTATATGAAAAGTTGGCAGTTTCTTACGGAGGTTGGGGCACCAAGTACTGGTTAACTGCTTGAACCTGCCCAAGCAAGGTGTTGTTAGGTAATCTGCCCGTCCGTCATTAGTCAACCGGTAGCGACGTTAAATAAACTTAAACACAGTTCGGAGAAAGCTTAGACATATATTTAGTTTATACAAATTTATTTTAGCTCGATTGCGAAACAAGTTCTTACAACTTATAGTAATCACTCTCGAGACCTCATTCCTGATGGAATCCAATGCCACGAGGGAGAGAGAAGAGGCAACGTGGAATTTAAATGCCTTGCCTAAGGACACACTCGCAACGGCTCCAGTGGGGCTCGAACTCCGGACCTTTTGCACCTGAAGCGAACGCGCATCCTCTGCGCTATCACGACTTATATACTCTAGACCAGTACTCATATCTTCCGTGATACTCTGGAATGGATTTGATCATATCATATTCATAAATCATCTTTAAACTAATCCATAAAATAGGCCTACATTTCAAACCACCTTTTGAATACGTTTTATGCATGAAAGAAGTTACTCAGTTTACATTTACCAGACTCAGAAATAAATGTAGTAATTTGAACGGTGATCTCGTTCGAAACCATTTAAGTAAAACCTTCTCTTGCGAATGTGAAGTTACCGAGCACCCACCAACAAAGCTACAGCTTATTCCAAGCAATTCGTACATTTCATCCTGGAAAGGAAAATACCTCACGGAAGAAGAAAACGAATTGACATCCTTGAAGTAGTGGAATTTATAAAAGTGCACAGAAAAATATAATCTTGCAACTAGTTTAGAATACAAAACGTTTTATTTTCAATCATTTACTCTTGTTAGTATTAATTAATACAATTTAGCTACTGTTTTAAGACTGTTGTATTTAATTAATGCGATATAGATACTGTTTAAGACTGTTGTATTTAATTAATGCGATATAGATACTGTTTAAGACTGTTGTATTTAATTAATGCGATATAGCTACAGTTATAAGACTGTTGTATTTAATTAATGCGATATAGATACTGTTTAAGACTGTTGTATTTAATTAATGCGATATAGCTACAGTTATAAGACTGTTGCATTTAATTAATACAATATAGCTACTGTTTAAGACTGTTGTATTTAATTAATGCGATATAGCTACAGTTATAAGACTGTTGTATTTAATTAATGCGATATAGATACTGTGCTAAGACTGTATTTAATCAATGCAATATAGCAACATTTTAAAGAGTGTTGTATTTAATTAATGCGATATAGCTACAGTTTTAAGACTGTTGTATTTTAATTAATGCGATTTGGCTACAGTACTAAGACAGTATTTAAGTTATGCAATATAGCTACTGTTTTAAGACCGTTGTATTTAGTTAATGCGATATGGCTACAGTTATAAGACTGTTGTATTTAATTAATGCGATATAGATACTGTGCTAAGACTGTATTTAATTAATGCGATATAGATACTGTGCTAAGACTGTATTTAATTAATGCGATATAGCTACAGTTTTAAGACTGTTGTACTTAATCAATGCGATATAGCTACAGTTTTAAGACTGTTGTATTTAATTAATGCGATATAGAGACTGTGCTAAGACTGTATTTAATTAATGCGATATAGCTACAGTTTTAAGACTGATGTACTTAATCAATGCGATATAGCTACAGTTTTAAGACTGTTGTACTTAATCAATGCGATATAGCTACAGTTTTAAGACTGATGTACTTAATCAATGCGATATAGCTACAGTTTTAAGACTGTTGTACTTAATCAATGCGATATAGCTACAGTTTTAAGACTGTTGTACTTAATCAATGCGATATAGCTACAGTTTTAAGACTGTTGTATTTAATTAATGCGATATAGAGACTGTGCTAAGACTGTATTTAATTAATGCGATATAGCTACAGTTTTAAGACTGATGTACTTAATCAATGCGATATAGCTACAGTTTTAAGACTGTTGTACTTAATCAATGCGATATAGCTACAGTTTTAAGACTGTTGTACTTAATCAATGCGATATAGCTACTGTTTTAAGACTGTTGTACTTAATCAATGCGATATAGCTACAGTTTTAAGACTGTTGTACTTAATCAATGCGATATAGCTACAGTTTTAAGACTGTTGTACTTAATCAATGCGATATAGCTACAGTTTTAAGACTGTTGTACTTAATCAATGCGATATAGCTACTGTTTTAAGACTGTTGTACTTAATCAATGCGATATAGCTACAGTTTTAAGACTGTTGTACTTAATTAATGCGATATAGCTACAGTTTTAAGACTGTTGTACTTAATTAATGCGATATAGCTACAGTTTTAAGACTGTTGTACTTAATCAATGCGATATAGCTACAGTTTTAAGACTGTTGTACTTAATCAATGCGATATAGCTACAGTTTTAAGACTGATGTACTTAATCAATGCGATATAGCTACAGTTTTAAGACTGATGTACTTAATCAATGCGATATAGCTACAGTTTTAAGACTGTTGTACTTAATCAATGCGATATAGCTACTGTTTTAAGACTGTATTTAATCAATGCAGTATTATAGCTACTGTTTTAATTTACCAATTTACTCGAAATGCCCGATTCGCTCTAAACGGCTTCATCGTCTGAAGTATTGCCTTTCTCCTCATTGCAGAAAATGTCCCTGACGTGCAGTGTTCTCATTTACCTTAACATGTTTATATCTTGGCACAAATGTTGCCTTGAGCATTTTTACAAATCCTCTTAATTCCCCATCTACTAGGGGGTAATGTCTCGTTTAGGGGGCTGTCGCGGGGGAATAGAGGAAATACATGAGAAAGGAGGGTGCCAGATGTAGAAAGGAGTCATCTAATGGTTCTTGTCCCCTCGACATAGGCACTGTAATTAGTAAGGTACTTTTCTTGTCGTCAGGATATAAATGCATTGAAGGCATTGGTGAACTCCTCTTGTACGCATTAAAGCTAGTAGTGTACGGTTCTTGTGGTCATAATAAACACATTAGTTTAAACTTTTTACAACGATTGCGAAACAAGTTGCAACAAATTATATTAATCAATCTCGTTTGCGCGGATGACAACGTATTTGTGGCCATTCGTGTTGGAGGAAACCGGAGTACCCGGAGAAAATATACCTATCCGATCTGGCGACCACAGTACCATTCCACATACTTTCCGGTCCGAGGACCGAATCCGGGTAGAATTGGTGTGCCGCGAGCGTGCTTACTTACTGCGCTAATCAGCCATTGACGTTCGCCAGAATAAACACATTGAATGTAGTAATGAGTATTGTGTGTTAAACTTTATATTAATTGAAACATAATATACACTAACACTGTGTGTTTTACGTTTATTTATCGTCGCTACCGGTTGCCCATATGAGCGACGCCTCCTGAAGAGATTAGTCATTTTAGATTTTTGCGGATAGTGCAATGATACAGACAGAGACCCATTCCAGAGTCTCCTCTGGTTATTTTACATGCACAATGTAAAGCACCGACACGAGACCTCGGTTTAACGTCCCATCTGAAAGACTGTTAATTTTATTAGGGTCAGACGGGGGGTCGAACCTACGATCCCTGGAGTACCAGTCCAGAGTGTTACCACTGGACTACAGATCCGTCTAATGAGTAATGTATAGGCCTTGTCGCCATGATAGTCGCATCGATAATGTACTGTTCGTTTCGCCAGCATGAACGCATGCATTGAATACTGTATTACTATCTTTATTTATTATCTTCAATACATGCGTTCTGTGCCGTCTGATCTGGCTCTGTTTGCAAACGTAATAGTATCAGCCGCTAGCGCGCAACGGGTTAACCTAATGACGCTAAGCTTTTGCTATCAGACTTAGGTGATACAGTACAACATGAGCTTGGCGGAAGCGTATATTGTGCTGTTTGGTTGCTATCAGACTTATGTGATAAAGTACAACATGAGCTTGGCGGAAGCGTATATTGTGCTGCTTGATTGCTATCAGACCTAGGTGATACAGTACAACATGAGCTTGGCGGAAGCGTATATTGTGCTGCATGATTGCTTTCAGACCTAGGTGATACAGTACCACATGAGCTTGGCGGAAGCTTATATTGTGCTGCATGATTGCTATCAGACTTAGGTGATACAGTACCACGTGAGCTTGGCGGAAGCTTATATTGTGCTGCATGATTGCTATCAGACTTAGGTGATACAGTACCACGTGAGCTTGGCGGATGCGTATATTGTACTGCATGATTGCTTTCAGACTTAGGTGATACAATACAACATGAGCTTGGCGGAAGCGTATATTGTGCTGCTTGATTGCTATCAGACTTATGTGATACAGTACAACATGAGCTTGGCGGAAGCGTATACTGTGCTGTTTGGTTGCTATCAGACTTATGTGATAAAGTACAACATGAGCTTGGCGGAAGCGTATATTGTGCTGCTTGATTGCTATCAGACTTAGGTGATACAGTACAACATGAGCTTGGCGGAAGCGTATATTGTACTGCATGATTGCTTTCAGACTTAGGTGATACAGTACAACATGAGCTTGGCGGAAGCGTATATTGTGCTGCTTGATTGCTATCAGACTTAGGTGATAAAGTACAACATGAGCTTGGCGGAAGCGTATATTGTACTGCATGATTGCTTTCAGACTTAGGTAATACAGTACCACGTGAGCTTGGCGGATGCGTATATTGTGCTGCTTGATTGCTATCAGACTTAGGTGATAAAGTACAACATGAGCTTGGCGGAAGCGTATATTGTGCTGCTTGATTGCTATCAGACTTATGTGATACAGTACAACATGAGCTTGGCGGAAGCGTATATTGTGCTGCTTGATTGCTATCAGACTTAGGTGATAAAGTACAACATGAGCTTGGCGGAAGCGTATATTGTGCTGCTTGATTGCTATCAGACTTAGGTGATACAGTACAACATGAGCTTGGGGGAAGCGTATATTGTGCTGCTTGATTGCTATCAGACTTATGTGATGCAGTACAACATGAGCTTGGCGGAAGCGTATATTGTGCTGCTTGATTGCTATCAGACCTAGGTGATACAATACAACATGAGCTTGGCGGAAGCGTATATTGTGCTGCTTGATTGCTATCATTTATCAACTAACCCGTATGTGGGATTTACAAATGTTATCGGATTTCCTAAAAACAAAGCCATAGGAAATGCTTCAAATGTAGAAAGCTTTTAGACGAATCCATATATATGTAATATAAAATTTCCATTCAGTTCGTCAGCTTAATGCGTGTCGTATTACATTAATAATCTACTAGGGTTTTTGCATAGGTAGTGTCTCTATTTATTGACCAGGGTGGATATTACGTAATGATATATATGTTGTCTATATCAGCTAATATGTAACATAAATGTTCAGACAATTGCTTAATAAATCACGAATCTAACGAGAATTTAGATGAGATGATGCTACCAGACCTAACATCCGGTAAGCAGTGTGCTACGTTAAAGCTGCTGCGCCAAATTCCAATGAAACTTCTGCCATCCAAAAACTGAAATGAAGTGCTGGGGTCGTATCCATAAACTTAATGGCTATGACTTGTCGTAAGCATAATAGTGATTAATATAAGTTGTTAAAACTTGCTTTGCAATCGTTGTAAAATAAATAAAGTTTAAATAAACAAAAAACAAAAATGCATAGTTCGTCTCAAGTTATTTTATGACAAAACTGAATGCTGATTTAAGTTTAGTATGCATCTTTGTTTTAGATATGTGTACTATAAATGGATATAGAATTAATGTTTCAATGAAGCTAAGCTTATTGCTCTACCCAGGTTATATGCACCCGCCATAATAATGCCCAGTCGCAGAAGCATCACACGTTACACATTACTCTACTGGACGCCATAATGTCATTAAAACTGTTAAATATTCGATGAGAAGTTAAATATTTATTACATTATAATGATTAGTTTAACACCTATTGTAAAATCGCGATTAATTTGGCATCATAATTATTGTAAAACATAATGATTAGTTTGGCATCACATTGTAAAATCGCGATTAATTTGGCATCCTATTGTAAAACATAATGATTAGTTTGGCATCACATTGTAAAATCGCGATTAATTTGGCATCCTATTGTAAATCATAATGATTAGTTTGGCATCACATTGTAAAATCGCGATTAATTTGGCATCCTATTGTAAAAAATAATGATTAGTTTGGCATCACATTGTAAAATCGCGATTAATTTGGCATCCTAGTGTAAAATCGCGATTAAGTTGGCATCCTATTGTAAAATCGTAATTAGTTTGGCATCATATTGTAGTCAAGTCAAGTCAAAATACATTCTCTCATTCCACATACATACTTGAAAGAATGAGGCTTACGATAACACATATTGTACGAGGCTTGTATAACATGATATGTTACAAATACTACTATTAATGTTGACATGGAACTATTGGATGTTCAGGTACAGCATACTTGAGGAGATCGTCAATGTTGACATGGAACTATTGGATGTTCAGGTACATCATACTTGAGGAGATCGTCAATGTTGACATGGAACTATTGGATGTTCAGGTACAGCATACTTGAGGAGATCGTCAATGTTGACATGGAACTATTGGATGTTCAGGTACAGCATACTTGAGGAGATCGTCAATGTTGACATGGAACTATTGGATGTTCAGGTACATCATACTTGAGGAGATCGTCAATGTTGACATGGAACTATTGGATGTTCAGGTACAGCATACTTGAGGAGATCGTCAATGTTGACATGGAACTATTGGATGTTCAGGTACATCATACTTGAGGAGATCGTCAATGTTGACATGGAACTATTGGATGTTCAGGTACATCATACTTTAGGAGATCGTCAATATGAACACGTGTCATTCTTTGCATTGGTACAAGAATAATAATTAATTTGTGATCGACGGAGAGTTCATTTTACGACGGTCATTTATGTTTTTTGTCAATGGCCTAACTTAGAAATAATTAGTATCTAAATTGTAAAACCGTGGTTAATTTGACATCAAGTTGTAAAATAATTATTAATTTGGCATATAAATTGTAACTGGGTGTGTCGAATTATTTCAAGTGAGGAAACTATCCAGTTGGTTTACGAACGGTGGTGGTTCTACCCGGGTACAAGCCAGTGCCTGGCATACTGTTCGGAATTTACACCCGGGGATTTCCTCCACCCAAAGATGGATAGTCGCCATATGACCCAAGCTGTTAAACCCCACAAATACTGTATGGCCATGATGGCATGCCATGTGAAAAACCCCGATCATGAGGGGGCATCGATGCCCCTAGGGTCACTGGTTTATAGTTGTAGCTTTACATTTAATTTTGTTGTGTTTCTATTTACAGATACCTCAGTGGCACGGATATTCGGTCTGTTGCAGCATATTCTTTCTCCATATATCCATTTCTTACAGAACTGTAAGTATAGTTTGGTAATATAATTAACCCTATCCCACATAGAAGCGCCTCTCGACGCCATTAGCAATACCACATTCACTGGCACTTTAGTAGCCAAACCAACACATGTAACAATGGTCAGCATAACAGAGAGGTTACAACGCATAGCTTCTATATTTGTAGGGCTATTGCATTTCCTTCGATGAACGTATGTGCCGCGATTGTACACATTTTCGTAAGAGGGTTCTCAAAACCATCTCTAATAGCTTGACAAATACAAGTCAATGGTGCATAGCCGCGCAATGATCTACACTAACAACAATAGTCCACACACACTGGCAGCCATTTTGAACAATAAGTGAAGCTTTATAATACCCATATCTGCTTTACTCGTGTGTGTTCATAACTTGTTCAGTATTATGTTCATATTTCCAATTAAACGGTGCTTAAATGGGTAAACAGTCAGGCGGACTATTTCCCTTAATTAACACCGCCGAGACCCAGGTCCTGAAAACAAATCAAACTGTCCAAATTGATAACGTGTTATATAAGTAAATATTAGGTTCGTAAATGGACGAATATATATTGCTGTTATACGTCAACTTAAGCACAATTCGTGAGAGAAGACAGGGGTATTGGAGACATTGTAGAGAGTCCTGCCATCGCTTCACTATCATGTCACTTGATGTCGTGTCGTGCCGATATTTGCTAGAACGGTATACATTGGGCACGATCAGTAGAGAACATAGTAGTAAATGTGCAACAAACTAGTTCAAATATTCAGAATAATAATACAAAATGATCGTACAAGTAGTTGTAACAGCGTCTGTTCACGCCAAGCAAATGTGTATGCACTTTTACATGACAGATCCTTGTATGCAGATAGGTCCTAGTATACATACAGTTCCTTGTATGCAGATAGTTCCGAGTATACATACAGTTCATTGTATACAGATAGTTCCTAGTATATATATACAGTTCCTTGTATGCAGATAGTTCCGAGTATACATACAGTTCATTGTATACAGATAGTTCCTAGTATACATACAGTTCCTTGTATGCAGATAGGTCCTAGAATACATACAGTTAATTGTATGCAGATAGGTCCTAGACTACATACAGGTCCTTGTATGCAGATAGGTCCTTGTATACATACAGTTCCTTGTATGCAGATAGTTCCTAGTATACATACAGTTCCTAGTATACATACAGTTCCTAGTATACATACAGTTCATTGTATGCAGATAGTTCCGAGTATACATACATTTCCTTGTATGCAGATAGTTCCTAGTATACATACAGTTCATTGTATGCAGATAGTTCCTAGAATACATACAGTTCATTGTATGCAGATAGTTCCTTGTATACATACAGTTCAGTGTATGCAGATAGGTCCGTGTATACATACAGTTCCTTGTATACATACAGTTCAGTGTATGCAGATAGGTCCGTGTATACATACAGTTCCTAGTATGCATACAGTTCATTGTATGCAGATATGTCCTAGTATACATACAGTTCATTGTATGCAGGTAGTTCCTAGTATTCATGACAGTTCATTGTATGCAGATAGTTCCTAGTATACATACAGTTCATTGTATGCAGATAGTTCCTTGTATACATACAGTTCCTTGTATGCAGATATTTCCTAGTATACATACAGTTCCTTGTATGCAGACGGTTCCTTGCATACATACAGTTCATTGTATGCAGATAGTTCCGAGTATGCATACAGTTCCTAGAATACATACAGTTCCTTGTATGCAGATAGTTCCTTGTATACATACAGTTCCTTGTATGCAGATAGTTCCTAGTATACATACAGTTCCTTGTATGCAGACAGTTCCTTGTATACATACAGTTCCTTGTATGCAGATAGGTCCTAGTATACATGCAGTTCAGTGTATGCAGATAGGTCCGTGTATACATACAGTTCCTAGTATGCATACAGTTCATTGTATCCAGATAGGTCCGTGTATACATACAGTTCCTAGTATGCATACAGTTCATTGTATGCAGATAGGTCCTTGTATACATACAGTTCCTAGTATACATACAGTTCATTGTATGCAGATAGGTCCTTGTATACATACAGTTCCTAGTATACATACAGTTCATTGTATGCAGATAGGTCCTTGTATACATACAGTTCCTAGTATACATACAGTTCCTAGTATACATACAGTTCATTGTATGCAGATAGGTCCTTGTATACATACAGTTCCTAGTATACATACAGTTCCTAGTATACATACAGTTCCTAGTATGCATACAGTTCCTAGTATGCATACAGTTCATTGTATGCAGATAGTTCCTAGTATACATACAGTTCATTGTATGCAGATAGGTCCTTGTATACATACAGTTCCTAGTATACATACAGTTCCTAGTATACATACAGTTCATTGTATGCAGATAGGTCCTTGTATACATACAGTTCCTAGTATACATACAGTTCCTAGTATACATACAGTTCATTGTATGCAGATAGGTCCTTGTATACATACAGTTCCTAGTATACATACAGTTCCTAGTATGCATACAGTTCAGTGTATGCAGATAGTTCCTAGTATGCATACAGTTCATTGTATGCAGATAGTTCCTAGAATACATACAGTTCAGTGTATGCAGATAGTTCCTAGTATGCATACAGTTCATTGTATGCAGACAGTTCCTTGCATACATACAGTTCCTTGTATACATACAGTTCATTGTATGCAGATAGTTCCTAGTATGCATACAGTTCCTAGTATACATACATTTCATTGTATGCAGATAGTTCCTAGTATACATACAGTTCATTGTATGCAGATAATTCCTAGTATACATACAGTTCCTTGTATGCAGATAGTTCCTAGTATACATACAGTTCCTAGTATACATACAGTTCATTGTATGCAGATAGTTCCTAGTATACATACAGTTCATTGTATGTCGATAGTTCCTAGTATACATACAGTTCCTTGTATGCAGATAGTTCCTAGTATACATACAGTTCATTGTATACAGATAGTTCCTATTATACATACAGTTCCTAGTATACATACAGTTCCTAGTATACATACAGTTCATTGTATGTAGATAGTTCCTAGTATACATACAGTTCATTGTATGCAGATAGTTCCTAGTATACATACAGTTCCTAGTATACATACAGTTCATTGTATGCAGATAGTTCCTAGTATTCATACAGTTCATTGTATGTAGATAGTTCCTAGAATACATACAGTTCCTTGTATGTAGATAGTTCCTAGTATACATACAGATACTTGTATGCAGATAGTTCCTAGTATACATACAGTTCATTGTATGCAGATAGTTCCTAGTATACATACAGTTCATTGTATGCAGATAGTTCCTAGTATACATACAGTTCATTGTATACAGATAGTTCCATGTATGCATAGAGTTCATTGAATGCAGATAGTTCCTAGTATACATACAGTTCATTGTATGCAGATAGTTCCTAGTATACATACAGTTCCTTGTATGCAGATAGTTCCTAGTATGCATACAGTTCATTGTATGCAGATAGTTCCTAGTATACATACAGTTCATTGTATGCAGATAGGTCCGTGTATACATACAGTTCCTTGTATACATACAGTTCATTGTATGCAGATAGTTCCTAGAATACATACAGTTCATTGTATGCAGATAGTTCCTAGTATACATACAGTTCATTGTATGCAGATAGGTCCTAGTATACATACAGTTCAGTGTATGCAGATAGGTGCTAGTATACATACAGTTCCTTGTATGCAGATAGGTCCTTATATACATACAGTTCAGTGTATGCAGATAGTTCCTAGTATACATACAGTGCATTGTATGTAGATAGTTCCTAGTATACATACAGTTCCTTGTATGCAGTTCCTAGACTGCATAGACAGAAATCTATGTGTATCTGGGTCTCACGATCTGTTTGTGGTAGAAAGCTATGTGTATCTGGGTCTCACGATCTGTTTGTGGTAGAAAGCTATGTAGATCTGGGTCGCACGATCTGTTTGTGGTAGATTGCTATGTGTTTCTGGGTCTCATGATCTGTTTGTGGTAGAAAGCTATGTGGATCTGGGTCTCACGATCTGTTTGTGGTAGAAAGCTATGTGGATCTGGGTCTCACGATCTGTTTGTGGTAGACAGCTATGTGTATATGGGTCTCACGATCTGTTTGTGGTAGAAAGCTATGTGGATATGGGTCTCACGATCTGTTTGTGGTAGAAAGCTATGTGGATCTGGGTCTCACGATCTGTTTGTGGTAGAAAGCTATGTGTATCTGGGTCTCACGATCTGTTTGTGGTAGAATGCTATGTGTTTCTGGGTCTCCTGATCTGTTTGTGGTAGAAAGCTATGTGGATCTGGGTCTCACGATCTGTTTGTGGTAGAAAGCTATGTGTATCTGGGTCTCACGATCTGTTTGTGGTAGAAAGCTATGTGGATCTGGGTCTCACGATCTGTTTGTGGTAGAGACCTATGTGTATCTGGGTCTCACGATCTGTTTGTGGTAGAAAGCTATGTGGATCTGGGTCTCACGATCTGTTTGTGGTAGAAAGCTATGTGTATCTGGGTCTCACGATCTGTTTGTGGTAGAAAGCTATGTGGATCTGGGTCTCACGATCTGTTTGTGGTAGAGACCTATGTGTATCTGGGTCTCACGATCTGTTTGTGGTAGAAAGCTATGTGGATCTGGGTCTCACGATCTGTTTGTGGTAGAAAGCTATGTGTATCTGGGTCTCACGATCTGTTTGTGGTAGAAAGCTATGTGGATCTGGGTCTCACGGCTAACATAGTTTTTGGATTATAACATCACTATCAGGTATGTAGGTACAGCGCTGGGTCTTGTAATCGCAAAATATAATGCCGCTGGTAGTCTACCATTTAATGAATTGTATGACTATACAGTCTGGCCTTACAGACGGATCTGTAGTCCAGTGGTAACACGCTGGACTGGTAATCCAGGGATCGCAGGTTCGATCCCCCGTCTTACCCTAATAAAATTAACACAGTCTTTCAGATGGGACATTAAGCCGAGGTCTCGTATCGGTGCTTTACACCGTGCACGTAAAAGAACAAGAGGATATTCTGTATCATGCACTATCCTCCAAAATCTAAAATAACTAATCTCTTCAGGAGGCGTCGCTCATATGGGCAACCGGTAGCGACGATAAATAAACGTAAAACACACACACAGCGTCTGGCCGGTGGTTTCATATGGTGCACCGTTTGGGGTACATAGTCAATTCATATATACATCATACAACAATGCTATTGTTCTTGGGCGTTAGGAGGTATACGCCAAATTCAGCAGTCACCGGAGATATGTATTGAGTTCGAACCTCTGGACGACAATGGCAGACTGTACGCAACCAGTGGCCAATGTTTAGTAAAATAAATAAGTCAAGGCTTAATAAGAAGGTGTTAATGTATGGCTACAAGGCAGCTGGAGGAAAGTGTGCAAACTGCATGTATAGAGTTAGTTTATACATATTTATTTTAGCTCGATTGCGCAACAAGTTCTTGTAAATTATAGTAATCACTCTCGAGACCTTATTCCTGATGGTATCCATGCATCGCCATGAGGGAGAGAGAAGAGGCGACGTGGATTTTAAATGCATTGCCCCTTGACAATCGTGACAGCTCCAGCGGGGCTCGTACTCATGGCCTTTCGCACCTGAAGCAAACGCGCTACTACGGCGTTATCACGATTTCCATGTATAGAGTTAATATTTTGTTTAAACTAAATATATATTGTTCGTAAAGTGTAAGTCTACAGAACGTGTTTGCAAAAATAGTAATGCACATCGCTCAATAGTAATGCACATCACTCAATAGTAATGCACATCACTCAATAGTAATGCACATCACTCAATAGTAATGTACATCACTCAATAGTAATGCATATCACTCAATAGTAATGCATATCACTTAATAGTAATGCATATCACTCAATAGTAATGCACATCACTTAATAGTAATGCATATCACTCAATAGTAATGCACATCACTCAATAGTAATGCACATCACTTAATAGTAATGCACATCACTCAGTAGTAATGCACATCACTTAATAGTAATGCATATCACTCAATAGTAATGCACATCACTCAATAGTAATGCACATTGCTCACTACTTATGTACATTGCTCAATAGTAATGTACATTGCTCGGTATATTCAACATTTAGAGCTGGGTAGCCCTCATTAGAGTTGAGACAGAGCGGTGTGAACGTTTACCACTACTATAATATTATATGCAATTTAATGAGATTATAATAAACTAATACGTCTATCGGTGTATTCATTATCCCGCTCCCGTACACATGTGCATTATCCTGCTCAAGTACACATGTGTATTATCCCGCTCCCGTATGCATGTACATTATCCCGCTCCCGTACACATGTGCATTATCCCGCTTCCGTACACGTGTGCATTTTCCCGCTCCCGTACACTTGTGCATTATCCCGCTCCCGTACGCATGTACATTATCCCGCTCCCGTACGCATGTATATTTTCCCGCTCATGTACATTTGTGCATTATCCCGCTCCCGTACGCATGTGCATTATCCCGCTCCCGTACATGTGTGCATTATCCCGCTCCCGTACACGTGTACATTTTCCCGCTCCCGTACACATGTGCATTATCCCGCTCGCGTATACGTGTGCATTATCCCGCTCCCGTACACTTGTGCATTTTACCGCTCCCGTACACTTGTGCATTTTCCGGTTCCCGTACACATGTGCATTTTACCGCTCCCGTACACTTGTGCATTTTCCGGTTCCCGTACACATGTGCATTTTACCGCTCCCGTACACTTGTGCATGTTACCGCTCCCGTATACTTGTGCATCTTACCGCTCCCGTACACTTGTGCAATTTACCGCTCCCGTACACTTGTGCATTTTACCGCTCCCGTACACATGTGCATTATCCCGCTCCCGTACACTTGTGCATTTTCCGGTTCCCGTACACATGTGATAAATCGATGTAGTGATTAGCTCATTCCAGTGCACACGGGAATCATCGATAAACACGTTAACAGTCTTTGAAACTGAAGAACCATTTCTTTTATTTTTATTTTATTATCTATTTCATGTTTTATGAGGTCTGATTTACAAATCTAGAAGCGAGTTGGTTGCGTAATGCGACTTCCAACGTTCATTGCTTTCAATGCATTAACACTGACATGGCGTTCTAATTATGCAAATGAGAGAATATTAACAAGTGCTAAAGCATTTCATTCCATGCTACTTTAGAACTGAGTTTCTTCTAATGACTGTAGCTGGGTATATGCAAATACACATACAATGAGTGTTTTTAATAATGCAATGTAAAATAAATACATAAATAACGTTGATATTTTGTATAGCGATTATACTAATATATATGCACGTTTGTTTTCACAATTGCTTAATATGCTTTACTCGTACGTTATTACTGAATTAATTCTTGCATTTCTTTTCGTCAATGTTTTTTTTTGTTGGATATTAAATATACGTACATAATAAAAGTATGTTTTGTGAACATATATTGATACCAAAAAGAAACTGTGCATTCGTAATGGTAACTGGTAATCCAGGGATCGCAGGTTCGATTCCCCGTCTTATAAAATTAACAGTCTTTCAGATGGGACTTTAAACCTAGATCTCGTGTCGGTGATTTACACCGTTCACGTAAAAGAACCAGAGGAGACTCTGGAATGGGTCTGTATCATTGCACTATCCTCCAACGTTCTAAAATGACTAATCTCTTTATGAGGCGTCGCTCATATGGGCGACCATTAGCGACGATAATCCGTATAACACATGCACTTAATGGTGCATTCGGAACACATCGCCCTCTATCGGCAATCAGAACAATCATCTACGACAACTGTTTCAACAATTAGTTATTGAATTTATTTAACGTCTTCTAAAAACGATAAAAACGAGCCTCCTTAGAAAAGAAAAGAGCCGAAGAAAAAACAATCAAACAATTAATAATAAATAATGCATTAGATAATAATCAATCAAACATTCTTAATCAGGCCAAAAAATACTACGAACATATATATAGCGAAAATCCTGCTATAGACCACGAAAACATCAGTTTCTTTAATGAACCCGGCATCCAGCTGAAGGAAAATGAAAAATGATTATGCGAAGGTCACATCAGTGAATATGAATGTCAAATAGCTATTAAAGATATGAAAAATATGAAATCACCTGGGTCGGATGGGCTAACAGCTGAGTTTTATAAACTATTTTGGAATGATATTAAACAATACTATGTCGCTTCTATTAACTACTGCTATGAAAATGGAACACATACAGAACTTCAAAAACAAGGAATAATTACACTCTTACCCCAAAAAGATAAGAATACACTCTCAATTGACAATTGGAGGCCTATCTCTCTTTTAAATGTAGACTACAAGATAGCTACAAAAGTAATAAGCAATAGAATAAAAAATGTACTAGACTCAATAATTAATGTTAATCAAACTGGATTTATAAAAGGCAGATATATAGGAGAAAATGTTAGAACACTAATGGAAATCATTGAAGAAACAAACGGTAATAACATACCTGGAATAATCTTCTTTGCCGACTTTCAGAAAGCATTTGATAGAATAGATCATAAATTCATGATTAAATGCCTACAACATTTCAACTTTGGCGATTCTCTTGTGAAATGGATCTCATTGTTTTACAACGATTCAAAAAGCTGTATTTCAAATAATGGACATTTATCAGAATTTCTTAGGGTAAAAAAGGGGGTACGACAAGGTTGTCCATTATCCGCCTATATATTCATAATATGTATAGAAAGTCTGTCAAGATCAATAAATAATAATCAAGATATTAAAGGGTTGGTTCTTGACGATAATGAAATAAAACAAACATTATTTGCTGACGATGCAAGCTTCACATTAATAAAAAACTTAGAAAAATTCTCAACAATATCTGGTCTAAAACTAAATAAGTCAAAATGTTCTGTCCTCAAACTAGGAACAACGAAATTTAATACAAGCAATTGGTGCAATAATAATATGTATACATGGTCAATCGATCAAGCTACAACGCTTGGAATAATATTTGCAAATAAAAAATCAATGCTACTTCCATTAAATTTGACTCCCAAAATTAAATCATTACAGCACTGCTTAAATAACTGGAAAAAATGGAATCTAACTCTAATTGGTAAGATAACAGTTTTAAAAACGTTTGCCTTCCCAAAGCTGGTATATCCATTAACAGTGCTCGAAACATCAGCAGAGGAAATAATTACAGAAATAAATAACATAATGTACGACTTTCTTTGGGATGGCAAACCGGATAAAATATCGAGGAAAACTATCATACAAACATACGAAAATTTCGGACTTAAAATGATTAATATACATGCATTCATAAATTCCTTGAAATGTTCATGGCTTAAACGACTAAAAGGTAAACAGAGCCACTTAAAACTAGCATACAATGCTGAACTAGAGAAGTATGGAGGAGATTTGATATTAAAAAGTAATATTAACCCAATAGATGCTAGTAAAATCACCAATCGCTACCATTTTTTAAATGATATAATAGTTGCATGGAGCAAAATTAACTATAGTTGCATGGAGCAAAATTAACTATACTACAACAAGTATTAATATATCTAATACCATTTTATGGCACAATTCACAATTTAAAAACGCAAACAGTAATCCATTTTTCTACAAGGAATGGTTTAATAAAGGAATTATGTTCACACATCATATATATGATTATAGAATAAAAGACTTTTACACTTTTGATAACATTATAGCTTTATACAATATAGACAATAGAGATTTTATGAAATATTACACATTAATAGGAAACATAAAAAATGAATGGAAAATGAGGCTGAAGACAGAAGTAGCAGACAACAACATACCAAGCTATCTAATTAACAACATATTATTATTAAAAAATATTAATAAAATATTATATAATAAACAAATTGAAGCAATGAGGTTAACACAATTGAAACACATTATTAAATGGGAAAACGAATTAGACAAACAAGATATAGAATGGAAGCAAATATTTTCAATACCATATACATGTAGATGTACAATAAGTACAAAACTTAGGGCATTCCAATATAAATATCTCATGCGAATTGTGCCGAATAACTCTTTTTTATTCAAATAAAAACTAAAACCATCTAATCTCTGCGAGTTTTGTCTGATGTCAATCGACTCAAATAAACATATGTTTTGGGAATGTAATATTGTGCAACCATTTTGGTCTGAAATAAAAAAACTTCTACATTCTAGAAGATTGAAACTGTTATCAAATCTATCCTATGAAAATATATCATTCTGCAATGCAAATAATGCAAATTCTAGTAAATCAAAACCTGTCATAAACTTCATAATTCTATTAACAAAATACTTTATTTTCAAGTGTAAATGTAATTCAGAAATACCATCAATTAGCATGTTTAATCTATATCTGAATCAAACTATAAAACTCGAAGAAACCATTGCAATAATTAAAGATAAAATGGAAATGTATGACAATAAATGGAAATACTTTTTCCAGTCAGTAATATGACAAGTCAATTATTACGTGTTACCCATTTATTAGCATAAAAACCGTCAAATATAAACACATTCATAAGGGTATGGATATATATAATACAGTGTCAATTATACACCATATATTCCCCTCATTGTCATATTGAAATCTAAAAATACTTAAATGAACATAGAATATACAATATAATATATAAGGATCCCTCCTATCTCCATTCCACTATCCATCTTTATCCTTCTCTATCAGTGTCCCCTACACCAATCCCCAACGATAGCTACCCATATTACTACACATATCAATCATAATGGTTTACATAAATACCTTATATAACCTCTATTTGTCGACATTAATGTTCATGTCTACACTGATCCCATAAACATATTTTTATAGTCCCCCCACAACATAGATAAAAACCTCATTTGTTTATAATAATGACTATGCACATACTATATTAAGTAATGCATAACGTTGATACTGTCATGCTATGTACTTATCTGTATATATATTATGTTAATAATACTATGAAATTATGAGGAATAAAAAACAATAAAAAAATTAATAAAAAAAAACCAGCCTCTGGTGAGTTACTGAAAATTATTTTGCCGTCAAAGCATATACAGTAAATTCAAATATGATGTGGCACTATTACGTATGGACACTGGCCGCTATGTAAATTTAGCAATGTCCAGTTTGAAACATGATAGAAGATCAGCTTTATGTCCTTCTTGAATGCCATTTATATGCTGATTTACGAGAACATTTATATTAAAAAATTTTCAATCAGACTTTTTTAATATTCTGTGATGATAAGAATCGCTACCAAAACCTGTTTTAATATGTTACAACGGCGTGTATCTAATATATGTAAATAATGCCGTAATATCAGATGTTTTATAAATCTGAAAGAGGCTTGCCAATCTGATTGAAATTGAATTGATGTTTATAGATGTTTTGAAACGCACATTGGTGGTTTTTTTCCTCTTCATTGTTTTAATCAGCACGTTTTCCTTTAAGTTTGTTTTGTTTGTTGGGGATTTGCCTGTATCAGCACCATTTTGGGCTATGCGAGCGACGGGCAGTTTTCCTAACAACACCTTTCATGGGCAGGCTCCAGAGGTTAACCAGTACTGGGAGGTTAACCTCCGTAAGAAACTCCCTTAAGGTTTTTAAAATACAATTAGCGTCCATTTTTCCGTGTTGCTTGTCCATATTGCTATATCATAAGCATGCATATATTATTTCTATACATGTATGTGCAATGATGTGATATAATGTTCTGTAATACTGATTATAATCTGTTAAATGTCTGTTCCTCCTCAACGTTCTGTGCTTTTCAAATATCTGGCATACATGCACATTCTGAATATGTGAGCATGTGCTGTTTTATGCTGTCTTATGACATCATTCTCACTCAATCCGGAATTCTTGTGCATGTGCTGTTTCAAACTGTCAGATTGGCTAAATGCCGCATTGCATATTTCACATTCATGAGGTCGTTCTTCGGTATGTATGCGCATGTGCAGTTTTAACTGGCCAGACAGGCTAAACGTCTTATTACATATTTCACAGTCATGCGGTCGTTCTCTGGTATGTGTGTGCATTTGTTGTTTCAAATTGCCAGAATGGTCAAAGGCAGCATTGCAAAGTTCAAACTGAAAGCCGTATTACATAATTCACACTCATGTGGTCGCTCTCCGGTATGTATGCGCATGTGCTTCCTCAAGCTGTCAGACATGATATACCGGTAAGCCGTATTATATAGTTCACTCATGTTGTTGCTCTCCGGTATGTATGCGCATGCGCTTCCTCAAGCTGTCAGACATGATATACCGGTAAGCCGTATTATATAGTTCACTCATGTTGTCGTTCTCCAGAATGAATGAGCATGTGACTATTTTAAAATATAACATAAGATCAACGCACTGCATACCTTTCTACACATCTGACATTTGTGTGGTCGTACTCCGGAGTGTGTGTTTTACGTTTATTTATCGTCACTACCGGTTGCCCATATGAGCGACGCCTCCTGAAGAGATTAGTTAGTTTAGAGTTTGGAGAATAGTGCATGATACAGACAGAAACCCATTCCAGAATCTCCTCTGGTTCTTTTACGTGCACGGTGTAAAGCACCGACACGAGACCTCGGTTTAACGTCCCATCTGAAAGACTGTTAATTTTATTAGGGTCAGACGGGGGATCGAACCTGCGATCCCTGGATTACCAGTCCAGCGTGTTACCACTGGACTACAGATCCATCTGTTCGTACTCCGGAAAATGCATACCCTGCTTTATACTCCTAGATATGTTAATTACATTATTATGTTAATCAATGTGTCGTCTCCAATACGTACACATGAATATACTTAGTAGGTCGGTTCCTACATATTATAGCACCCTTCTCACATCGCGTTCACATGTAGTGTCACGTGTAAAGCGCCCCCAGCCCATGTAGTGTCACGTGTAAAGCGACCCCAGCCCATGTAGTGTCACGTGTAAAGCGCCCCCAGCCCATGTAGTGTCACGTGTAAAGCGCCCCCAGCCCATGTAGTGTCACGTGTAAAGCGACCCCCCCAGCCCATGTAGTGTCACGTGTAAAGCGACCCCCCCAGCCCATGTAGTGTCACGTGTAAAGCGACCCCCCCAGCCCATGTAGTGTCACGTGTAAAGCGACCCCCCAGCCCATGTAGTGTCACGTGTAAAGCGACCCCACCCTATGTAATGTCACGTGTCTCTTCATCCGAACATAGATGCATTATATTATATGATATAATGCCATAACGTCTGAATATGTTTATATCTATTTCAGGTTTTTCCGAGACACGTCCTCAGATCCGTGCATGCTTGAAACTGTTGAACCGGGGGCATTTGATGGCCTCCCAAAACTCGAAGTGTTGTACGTATTTTTATGCCGATTCGGTTACATGCATTATTCTGTAGATGGCTGTCCGATTAGCGCAATGATTATCGCCTCGTTTCTCACCAATGCAACCCTGGTTCGATCCTTGCACACTATTTATGTTCACTGAAATAGTACAGTATCCCGGCGTGAAGAGTTTTAGGCAATAACGTGTTTTCGCATAACTGCAGGAGAGATCATGCGAGATTCCACGCTCCAGTTACCAATCGATTTTATTCGATTTTTTATGAATGAAAGGTAAAAGGTTCCATATTTAGTCACTTGAAATTGTTTGCAGTGAATGTACATTCAAAATTTATAGTAATCGATTATGTGTTATATACTGCATCGCCGGAAACAGGTAACGCCGGAATATAATACAATATTTCACAAAGGTCAAAGGACGAACGGTTGTTACAGCTTACGAGATGGTTGACTGGTACGGTATTCCGGTAGGGTTATCGCGATATTAATAAAGAATTCAGGAAGGCCATAGTGCGATGACGAAGGTACGATGACGACGGTACGATGACTAGATGGTACGATGACGCGGTAATACGATGCCGCGGTGATACGATGACGATGGTACGATGATGACGGCACGATGACTAGATGGTACGATGACGCGGTAATACGATCCCGCGGTGATACGATGACGATGACACACTTGTGCCATGCCGATGGGAAGATAGCACCGTCGTCATCGTTCCATCGCGTCATCGTACAACCGCCTTCCTGAATTCGTTATTATACCGCTATAGCCCTGATGGAACTACTATGGTGGAAGATCAACAGTAAATAAAAGCTTAAAGACAACTGGCGGGCATGACAAAAAGTGGCAGTTGATGGCAATATGAATTAATTGTGGTTTGATGGGAAACCCAAATAACTGACACAAAGATGACACTCATATCGAAGGCAGACATTCCACTCATTGCAGAAGCCTTTTTTCCACCGCTCAATCGAATTGATCAGTTTTATTATATTCATTATTACTAAATGGTACTGACAGCATGACCCCAAAAGTAAAATAGAATACGGGGAATCTTACCAAACATGAACACATTACTTTGCATAGCTTACATGTAACTATTGCGAAAGTGAATTCTATTAGACACTCTTTTTAATATAGTACAGTAATACCAACGTAGCGCATATTTGTTACGGTCGCTGACTTATATACTACCATAACCTATCACCACTGCTAGTCACGAGTTCGAGCCACGCATTATATGAAAACGTTGGCAGCTTGGAGGTTGATGCACCAAATACTGGTTAACCGCTGGACACTGCTCAGGAAATGTGTTGTTACTTGTTAGGTAAACTGCCCATCGCTCAAATGGGCAATCATGGTTTGGTTACTTGCTTATCTAGCTAGACGTTGGTTATTGGTTAACGTGCTAGTATATGAAACAATACAACCCGGGTTCTCGCCTCTGACTGGTAGGTATGTGCTCTCCCCATAAAGTATGACTTTAGTGTGGGTATATGGATATATTAAGAAGATGGCCTCCGTGTTCGAGTTGTTACGGTCATTTACCATTTACCACCATTGTATGTTCGAATCCCACTGTTAGGTGTCGAAATAGTTCGTGTGAGGGAACTATCCAGCTGGCTTGCGGAAGGTCGGTGGTTCTACCCGAGTGTGCGTATGTACCTGAAATACTGCTCGGACCTATCCCCCACCAATAATAACTGGACAGTCGCCATCTTACCTAAGCTGTTGGTGCGACTTTACTTTAAACCACCAAATAAACAAGAAAGCAGACTATATATGTACGGATTAAGGATAATGCAGCAGACGTTTCGGGACGCATACGATGCAATTACGGCTATGATAGGCTCTAACGTAATCACCTTATTATTCTCCATAATGGAAATCCCCCCAGACGTATCATAACATAACACTAAACAAAGCGATTATCCCCTTGTAACATTTGTCTGATACAGAGGAGAGCAACATTTGTTAATGGAGTTAAATCTTCTAAAATAACATGTCTGTTTTATGTTGACATTCAGCTACAACTTAATCCTATATAGCACATTTACCATACCCCTGGGAGCCAGCGCTTATGCGGACATTGCATCCCTGATTCTCGTATTTATCTTATATCCGAAAGTAATAGTTCATGTTAATGAAAGTTTCAAATGCGGATGTTATTTTCGGCTACATATCGGATAAGACAAGTCAATCCGGCCTACTTATAAAGCTTACGTATATCTCAAACACGTATCCTTCTTAGATATCTCTTCTAGTATTGATAATGTTGTTTATTTTGTTTTGGGGTTTAAAATCACCAACAGCTTTTGTCATATGGCAATTCTCCATCTAGTATTGGTGTAGGAAGACCCATCCGAGCAGTGCATTCTCCAGCTAGTATTGGTGGATTAAGACCCATCCGATCCGTGCATTCTCCAGCTAGTATTGGTGGATTAAGACCCATCCGATCCGTGCATTCTCCAGCTAGTATTGGTGGATTAAGACCCATCCGATCCGTGCATTCTCCAGCTAGTATTGGTGGATTAAGACCCATCCGATCCGAGCATTCTCCAGCTAGTATTGATGGATTAAGACCCACCCGATCCGCACATTCTCCATCTAGTATTGGTGATTTAAGACCCATCCGATCCGTGCATTCTCCAGCTAGTATTGATGGAGGAAGACCCATCCGATCCGACCATTATCTTGCCAATATTGGTGGAGGAAGACCCATCCGATCCGAGCATTCTCCAGCTAGTATTGGTGGATTAAGACCCACCCGATCCGCACATTCTCCATCTAGTATTGGTGAATTAAGACCCATCCGATCCGAGCATTCTCCAGCTAGTATTGGTGGAGGAAGACCCATCCGATCCGAGCATTCTCCAGCTAGTATTGGTGGAGGAAGTCCCATCCGATCCGAGCATTCTCCAGCTAGTATTGGTGGAGGAAGACCCATCCGATCCGTACATTCTCCATCTAGTATTGGTGGAGGAAGACCCATCCGATCCCCGCAGTATTGCAAGCACGGACGGGAACCCGGGTGGAACAATCGGCCTTTCACTAGCTAACTAGTGTACGAATTGGAAAATATACACGTCTATGGAAAAGCGGCTTATAAAAGTAACCACACAATCAGGATAATGTCGATCCCCGTCTGACCCTATAATACAATGAACAGTCTTTTCAGATGGGACTTTAAACCGAGGTCTCGTGTCGGTGCTTTACACCGTGCACGTAAAAGAACCAGAGGAGACTCTGGAATGGGTCTCTGTCTGTATCATTGCACTATCCTCCAAAAATCTAAAATGACTTCAGGAGGCGTCGTTCATATGGGCAACCTCTAGCGACGATAAATAAACGTAAACATATTTACATATGGCATTTTAACACACATGACATGACACTCATATCAGAAAATCAGATGCAGGTTCTTTTTCCGCTACTTTGAAGTATTGAACTATTACATTGGTAGTGGGTGGGGTACCTTTAACCCCTGAAAAAGGTCTTATTTTGTCAACCATTTTAGTTTTATTTAAGCGATTTGCATCAAATATGGCTAGTTATCGAATACATGTATGTGCATGTAAAGAAAATCTAACAAATTGAAATAGCAATACTATGACATGCTTTTATTACACACCAAATGGGCAGAATAAATTACCCACTATTTCGTCAGTTGTCTCTTTCTTGGACATTTTTTACCAATTTTTGCCAATAGTACAGAGTGCAACTTTTAGTATCCAGAGTTTCACATATCACAGTCATAACTGCTAAAATAAATTCTTTTGCAATTAGTTTGCACCTAGATGCCAATCCCAGCTACCTTGACTAGGCTAGGAGCAGTCATTATAAAATTGCTTTCAATGTTCATTTGGTGAAATATAATTCGGTTATGTTATATGTTATATTTCGGGTTTTACGCCTGCATCAGCACCATTTCGGGCTATATCGCCGGCGGGCAGTTTACCTAACAACACCTTTCCTGGGCAGGCTCCAGCGGTTAACCAGTACTTGGGTGCACCAACCTCCGTAAGAAACTGCCAACTTTTTCATATACATGAGACACAGCCTGAGCGGGGCGAATATAATTCGGTTAGATACGGAAACAAACAAATCTCTCCTTATATATATATATATGAGAAATATCAGTAGATCTATCATTGCATTGTCGGGCTGACATAGGAGCTGTCAATTAGCGCTAATGGATTGGACAGTGCTTCGGCAAGGGAAAGCGGCCTGACATGCGCAATGTAAACGGAAGCAGTAGTATGAGTGACGATTATTGATGTATGAGTAGAATTATTGTTTTTATTTCCAGAGGAATGATTGGTTGTGGTCAGCTGACGTCATTAGTTGGAGGAGTACTGGCCACTTTCCAAAATCTTGAGACACTGTACGATTTTGTATTATATTTTTGGATTAGCAGTCTGCAGTCGTATTTTGATATACAGTCAAACCTGTCTTAAGCGGTCAGCCAAGGGAATGGTATTGCGTTGATTACAGCTCATACTATTTATAGCTTAGGTTGTATGACAAACATAATTTTCTTAAATTATGGCAGAGTGTATATACATTTATGAACGTGACAAGTTATTCAACTGCAATGATATAAATGTAAATAAAAATAATATGTATGGCGAAGACTGCTTAACACAGGTGGCTGCTTAATAGAAGTTAAATGCTGAACCAATTGCCACAGTGGGAGTTTGGTTACTGGCTGCTTAATAGATGCTGGCTGGCTGACCGCTAACACAGGTTTGGCTGTAAAATAGTGGGTGACAATAATATCGGTACAGCCACCAGGGTCATTATCATACCATGTCATATAGTACACCCATGACCGTTATCATACATGCTAGCTTCTTAAATTGCATCAACATTTGTGGTACACCCATGGCCATTATCATACATGCTAGCTTCTTAAATTGCATCAACATTTGTGGTACACCCATGGCCATTATCATACATGCTAGCTTCTTAAATTGCATCAACATATGTGGTACACCCATGGCCGTTATCATACATGCTAGCTTCTTAAATTGCATCAACATTTGTAGTACACCCATGGCCATTATCATACATGCTAGCTTCTTAAATTGCATCAACATATGTGGTACACCCATGGCCATTATCATACATGCTAGCTTCTTAAATTGCATCAACATATGTGGTACACCCATGGCCATTATCATGCATGTTAGCTTCTTAAATTGCATCAACATATGTGGTACACCCATGGCCATTATCATGCATGTTAGCTTCTTAAATTGCATCAACATATGTGGTACACCCATGGCCATTATCATACCTGTGATAGTTTCTTTTGCATCAACATATGTAAATACAGACAAGGCACAACAAAAACAAGTTTTAGGTACCAATAACTCTGTACCTCTATCCTAGGACTCCCCTCTCTCTATATAAACAACAGGAATACAATGCCGTACCCCACCCACCACTCAACACAAGATAATTCTAGATAACACCGTGTGACAGGCAAACATTTAGGCTTGTTAGTTAAAGGCTACTAAAGCTTCCATCGTGTAGTTGGTGATATGCAATGTCTAACCTACAGATATTCGTACATGTAATACAGACAAGGCACAAACCGTGTGACAGCCAAACATTCCTCGTGTAGTTGGTGATATGCAATGTTCCCCTCCCGTCTAACCTACAGATACTCGTACATGTAATACAGACAAGGCACACCACCGTGTGACAGCCAAACATTCCTCGTGTAGTTGGTGATATGCAATGTCCCCCTCCCGTCTAACCTACAAATAATCGTAATGTTCGACAACATAATTCTATCGTTGACTCCATTCCGAGCGGCATCGATATAAAGTGATATACAGTCTACATCAGTTATGTCAAAGTCGGTTATGTCGAATTATCCGGTTATCTCTAAGTCTGATCAAAGTCCCGTTTCAGACACTATCATTTTACATATAACTGGATCTATTTATATCGAATTTCGTTAAGTCAAACGTCGCTTATGTCGAAATATTTTGTTCGGTCCGACGGAATTCGACATAACGGATGTAGACTGTATCTTATACTGTAACGTTCAGATTAGCTCAAATAAATTGCTATCTAAGCGAGCACGGTTAAATGGATGGATATCTATTCAGATCCATAACGGTCATGTGAAACAGTCATTTTCCCGATTCAATTGTGATCTAATCGCTGTTGGTATGTTTCTAGTCGCTTACACATTCAACTGTCAGTTTTCGATTATCTAAAGCACCAACATCTCTGTCAAATTTCCCATGAACTATCTTAGAATTATATACTAGAGGACATAGAAAACGCACACTTCGAATAAGTGTGTTTTTACATGAAAACCATAACTATATAAATACATAGTTTTAAATATTTTTGGAATATTTTCAGTTTGTGTTTTGTAACAAAGATGTGATATATCTTTGATGGAATACTTCGTATTTCGTTTTCATGTAACAATAATCATATACTGTATAGGTGTGCGTTTTCTATGTCCTATATTATAGCGTATTTAGTTTCTGAACAGCTACCAAATGAACATTCAAAGTTATCTTACACAATGATGTAATCCACATCGTATTCTTCTTCAAACTCAGGCGAGTATTCGATTACGGAATCATTCCTTACACATTGATTTGGAATGATTTCATCCATCGCAGCGATCACATTTCAAACACACTACATGTGTGTGGCTGTCCGGTTAGCACACTCAATTCTAACCAATGTAACCCGGGTTCGATCCTCGGACCGGGACGTATGTGAGATGGTACGGTGGTCGCCAGATTGGACAGGTGGGTTTTCTCCGGGTACTCCGGTTTCCTCCCACACGAATGACCACATTTACGCTTTCATCCTCGCCAACGAGAGTGATTAATATAAGTTGTTAAAACTTGCTTCGCAATCGTTGTAAATAAATAAAGTTTAAACTAAACATGTTTGTATTTAGAACTACACACTTTGCGGAGTATTTGTGTTTGGTCTATTTCCATCTTTGTATCGGGCAATATTGTGACCTGGTGTCTCTCTTTCACTTATGTCTAGTAGGTGCATATTGAAATATTCCTAAACCATTCAGACGATGATGTATTACTGCAATTCTAGCTGGTTTCCCCACAGTAATAACCAATAATAACTAAGGTATTTGTCATTTATGATTCAGTCAATTCTGTTATCATTCTGTTTTGTAATTGGAATTGACTTCACGTCAGATTCGATAACATAATGTTTTAATTTGAGTTGTGTAGTTATTTGTTTTACTCTTTCTTTCCCAATATATGTGCGACACGATTGCTTGGCATTAGGGGTCACCGTGGCCGAGTTATTACTGTCGTTGACTTCGAATCACTTGCCCTAACCGATGTAGGTTCGAATTCCACTGAGGGTGTTGACTCCTGTCACGTGAGGAAGCTATCCAGCTGCATTGTGGAAGGTCGATGGTTCTACCATGGTGTCCGTTCGTGTCTGAAATTACTACACCCAAAGCTTTCCTCCGCCAATAAACCCTTAAAACAAGCTTGGCACTGGCCGGTTCGCTGGCGTCGGGGTTAAATACACTTACTCATTATGGTTTGGCTGGTCATTGTAACCCTGTAAGGAACCCCGTGACCGAGTGCTTACGGTCGTTGAATTCACATCACTTGCCCATTAATGCCGCAGGTTCGAATCCCACTTGGGTTGTCAAATTATTTAATGTGAGGAAGCACCCCAGCTTGCGTGTGGACGATCGGTGGTTTTACCAGGGTGTCCACTGTGTCTGAAATACTGCTCGAATGGGCACCAATAACAGCTCGAGAGACGCCATAGGACCTAAGCTGTACGTGGCGACTTTACGCTAAAACTGATCCTTCTCAATTACTTTACAGAAGAACTTTATATTCCAATCTGTCTCTTCCGTGTGCGGATATTGTCCGCAACACTGCCCTCTACCATGTCAATATTTGAATTTTGGTTCAATTGATTTCAGTGTACCCTAATGTGCTTAATGCCCATTTATGAACAATAATTGGGTGCGAAATCTGAAATTAGTACAAAAACAAACGAATGGGGGATATTGTTTTTGACTACGTCTGTGTGGAGCACAGAAACGTGAGAGATTATATACATAAGGCACAAACGTGTTAAGAACATATATCCCTGTATCTCATTCTAGGACTCCCCTCTCTCTCTCTCTCTCTCTCCCTCTCTTTCTCCCTCCCTCTCTCCCTCTCTCTCTATAAACAACAGGAATACAATGCCTACCGTACCCCACCGCCACTCAAAACAAGATAATTCTATATAACACATTGTGACAGCCAAACAACTAGGCTTGTTAGTTATTTAAGGTAACTAAAACTTCCCTCATGTTGTTGGTGATATGCAATGTCTCCCTCCCGTCTAACTTACAGATACTCGTACTGTTCACAACAAAATAATTCTATCGTTGACTCCATTCCGAGCGTCATCGATATACAGTGATATACAGTCCACATCCGTTATGTCAAAGTCGGTTATGTCGAATTATCCGGTTATCTCGAAGTCCGATCAAAGTCCCGTTTCAGACACTATCATTTTACATATAACTGGATCTGTTTATATCGAATTTTGTTACGTCCAACTTCGGTTATGTCGAAGTATTCGGTCCGACGGAATTCGACATAACGGATGTAGACTGTACATATATGAATGTGAAAGTCATGACTATACATACTAGTATATCTTGAAACATGGTTCAGTAGGCCAATATATGTTATACATGGTACATATATGGTGATTTTGAACAATCCTAGTTCAAATGATCCACTATGCATGAACACATCATTCACTTTGGTAGGTGTTCAGTTCCATGCAGAATAAAGCATTGTTCTTCTATACTCACACAGCCGCCACCATGTGTATTGTTCATACTTACACCGCCGCCATCATGTGTATTGTTTATACTTACACTGCCGCCACCATGTGTATTGTTTATACTTACACCGCCGCCATCATGGGCATTGTTTATACTTACACCGCCGCCATCATGTGTAGTGTTTATACTTACACCGCCGCCATCATGTGTGTTGTTTATACTTACACCGCCGCCATCATGTGTATTGTTTATACTTTAATACACCGCCGCCATCATGTGTGTTGTTTATACTTACACCGCCGCCATCATGTGTGTTGTTTATACTTACACCGTCGCCATCATGTGTATTGTTCATACTTACACAGCCGCCATCATGTGTGTTGTTTATACTTACACCGCCGCCATCATGTGTATTGTTTATACTTACACCGCCGCCATCATGTGTATTGTTTATACTTACACCGCCGCCATCATGTGTATTGTTTATACTTACACCGCCGCCATCATGTGTGTTGTTTATACTTACACCGCCGCCATCATGTGTATTGTTCATACTTACACAGCCGCCATCATGTGTGTTGTTTATACTTACACCGCCGCCATCATGTGTGTTGTTTATACTTACACCGCCGCCATCATGTGTGTTGTTTATACGTACACCGCCGCCATCATGTGTGTTGTTTATACGTACACCGCCGCCATCAAGTGTGTTGTTTATACTTACACCGCCGCCATCATGTGTATTGTTTATACTTTAATACACCGCCGCCATCATGTGTGTTGTTTATACGTACACCGCCGCCATCATGTTTGTTGTTTATACGTACACCGCCGCCATCATGTGTGTTGTTTATACGTACACCGCCGCCATCATGTGTGTTGTTTATACGTACACCGCCGCCATCATGTGTGTTGTTTATACGTACACCGCCGCCATCATGTGTGTTGTTTATACTTACACCGCCGCCATCATGTGTGTTGTTTATACGTACACCGCCGCCATCATGTGTGTTGCTTATACTTACACCGCCACCATCATGTGTGTTGTTTATACGTACACCGCCGCCATCATGTGTGTTGTTTTATTCGTACACCGCCGCCATCATGTGTGTTGTTTATACGTACACCGCCGCCATCATGTGTATTGTTTATACTTACACCGCCGCCATCATGTGTGTTGTTTATACTTACACCGCCGCCTTCATGTGTGTTGTTTATACGTACACCGCCGCCATCATGTGTATTGTTTATACTTTAATACACCGCCGCCATCATGTGTGTTGTTTATACGTACACCGCCGCCATCATGTGTGTTGTTTATACTTACACAGCCGCCATCATGTGTGTTGTTTATACGTACACAGCCGCCATCATGTGTGTTGTTTATACTTACACAGCCGCCATCATGTGTATTGTTTATACTTTAATACACCGCCGCCATCATGTGTGTTGTTTATACGTACACCGCCGCCATCATGTGTGTTGTTATACTTACACCGCCGCCATCATGTGTGTTGTTTATACTTACACCGCCGCCATCATGTGTGTTGTTTATATGTACACTGCCGCCATCATGTGTATTGTTTATACGTACACCGCCGCCATCATGTGTGTGTTTATACGTACACCGCCGCCATCATGTGTGTGTTTATACGTACACCGCCGCCATCATGTGTGTTGTTTATACGTACACCGCCGCCATCATGTGTGTTGTTTATACTTACACCACCGCCATCATGTGTGTTGTTTATACTTACACCGCCGCCATCATGTGTGTTGTTTATACTTACACCGCCGCCATCATGTGGCTTGTTTATACTTACACCGCCGCCATCATGTGTGTTGTTTATACTTACACCGCCGCCATCATGTGTGTTGTTTATACGTACACCGCCGCCATCATGTGTGTTGTTTATACTTACACAGCCGCCATCATGTGGTTGTTTATATTACACCGCCGCCATCATGTGTGTTGTTTATACGTACACCGCCGCCATCATGTGTATTGTTTATACTTACACCGCCGCCATCATGTGTGTTGTTTATACTTACACCGCCGCCATCATGTGTGTTGTTTATACTTACACCGCCGCCATCATGTGTGTTGTTTATACTTACACCGCCGCCATCATGTGGCTTGTTTATACTTACACCGCCGCCATCATGTGTGTTGTTTATACGTACACCGCCGCCATTATGTGTGTTGTTTCTACTTACACCGCCGCCATCATGTGTGTTGTTTATACTTACACCGCCGCCATCATGTGTGTTGTTTATACGTACACCGCCGCCATTATGTGTGTTGTTTATACGTACACCGCCGCCATCATGCTGTTGCGAATATAGGACCATAAGAGATACAGACGTCCATAATACTAACCAGTGTACATTGTTATTGCAGACATATATACCGGAGTGGTCTAACAGCCGTACCAGACATGTCCCAGTTCCGTACACTGAATCCAGATATGAATGCCATCATGAGAGAAATGTACGTGTTTGATATACTATATCCGCTAATGTGATGCACATATATATGTAGTATTAATGTGACTATATACAAATGTAACATGACAGAAATATGTCTATGTATAAATAACCTGGCTAAAACATGTCCCGATGTACAGAACATACCTGATAGTTTACATAGTGTAAGATTACTTACCTAATAGTTTACATAGTGTAAGATTACTTACCTAATAGTTTACATAGTGTAAGATTACTTACTTAATAGTTTACATAGTGTAAGATTACTTACCTAATAGTTTACATATTGTAAGATTACTTACCTAATAGTTTACATATTGTAAGATTACTTACCTAATAGTTTACATATTGTAAGATTACTTACCTAATAGTTTACATATTGTAAGATTACGTACTTAATAATTTACATAGTGTAAGATTAGTTACCTAATAGTTTACATATTGTAAGATTAGTTACCTAATAGTTTACATATTGTAAGTGTACTTACCTAATAGTTTACATAGTGTAAGATTACTTACCTAATAGTTTACATAGTGTAAGATTAGTTACCTAATAGTTTACATATTGTAAGAGTACTTACCTAATAGCTTACATAGTGTAAGATTACTTACCTAATAGATAACATAGTGTAAGATTACGTACCTAATAATTTACATAGTGTAAGATTACTTACCTAATAGTTTACATATTGTAAGAGTACGTACCTAATAGTTTACATATTGTAAGAGTACGTACCTAATAGTTTACATATTGTATGATTACTTACCTAACATTTTACATAGTGTAAGATTACTTACCTAATATTTTACATATTGTAAGCTTAGTTACGTAATATTTTTGTAAGATTAGTTGCCGTTTGTAATAGATTTATTTAATTTATTTGCAGTGACTTCCACAACAATATGATAGGGAGGATTCGCTCACGTGATTTCTTTGGTATCAAAACAGATGTGTTGTAAGTTTGTTTCTTGTTGAATTTCACAATGCATTCGAATACATTGTTTCAGCTTAAATGCAAGTTGCAAGATATACTTGCTTTGGGTTGATATATGTCTAACTGTTCTCTAGTAGTTTATTCTAAAGATGGTGTAAGACAGTAGATATTAATATAATATGAAAGATAAATTATATAGGCAAATTATGGAACGTCATAGCTGCCATATTGTATGCAATTACATATTGCTCTTTTATACATGTCATTCTGTTATATATATCTGTATAGGTAAACGTCATTATGGTCGTCATCAACATCACTATCTGTGTTCTATACAAACCTCATTATATTCTGTACAAAAGTTATTACCATATGTACAATAATATGTTCTCTTTAAACGTCATTTCTGTAAAAACGTCATTAAATGCCTTAAACACGTAAGTATGTTATGCTAAAACGTGATTATGTTGTGTACACACGTCATTATGTTTTGTAAAACATCACTATGTTCTGTAAAAACGCCATTATGTTCTGTATAAACTGTACAGATTGTATTGTATGTGTTATACAGGAAACTAGAACAGAACCAAATTGTACTGTATGTGTTATACAGGAAACTAGAACAGAACCAAATTGTACTGTATGTGTTATACAGGAAACTAGAACAGAACCAAATTGTACTGTATGAGTTATACAGGAAACTAGAACAGAACCAAATTGTACTGTATGTGTTATACAGGAAACTAGAACAGAACCAAATTGTACTGTATGTGTTATACAGGAAACTAGAACAGAACCAAATTGTACTGTATGAGTTATAATATTACAGGAAACTAGAACAGAACCAAATTGTACTGTATGTGTTATAATATTACAGGAAACTAGAACACAACCAAATTGTACTGTATGTGTTATAATATTACAGGAAACTAGAACAGAACCAAATTGTACTGTATGTGTTATTACAGGAAACTAGAACAGAACCAAATTGTACTGTATGTGTTATACAGGAAACTAGAACAGAACCAAATTGTACTGTATGTGTTATACAGGAAACTAGAACAGAACCAAATTGTACTGTATGTGTTATACTATTACAGGAAACTAGAACAGAACCAAATTGTACTGTATGTGTTATAATATTACAGGAAACTAGAACAGAACCAAATTGTACTGTATGTGTTATACAGGAAACTAGAACAGAACCAAATTGTACTGTATGTGTTATAATATTACAGGAAACTAGAACAGAACCAAATTGTACTGTATGTGTTATAATATTACAGGAAACTAGAACAGAACCAAATTGTACTGTATGTGTTATAATATTACAGGAAACTAGAACAGAACCAAATTGTACTGTATGTGTTATACAGGAAACTAGAACAGAACCAAATTGTACTGTATGTGTTATAATATTACAGGAAACTAGAACAGAACCAAATTGTACTGTATGAGTTATAATATTACAGGAAACTAGAACAGAACCAAATTGTACTGTATGTATTATAATAATAAAGGAAACTAGAACAGAACCAAATTGTACTGTATGTATTATAATAATAAAGGAAACTAGAACAGAACCAAATTGTACTGTATGTGTTATACAGGAAACTAGAACAGAACCAAATTGTACTGTATGAGTTATAATATTACAGGAAACTAGAACAGAATCAAATTGTACTGTATGTGTTATAATATTACAGGAAACTAGAACAGAACCAAATTGTACTGTGTGTGTTATAATATTACAGGAAACTAGAACAGAATCAAATTGTACTGTATGTGTTATACAGGAAACTAGAACAGAACCAAATTGTACTGTATGTGTTATATATACAGGAAACTAGAACAGAACCAAATTGTACTGTATGTGTTATACAGGAAACTAGAACAGAACCAAATTGTACTGTATGTGTTATAATATTACAGGAAACTAGAACAGAACCAAATTGTACTGTATGCGTTATAATATTACAGGAAACTAGAACAGAACCAAATTGTACTGTATGTGTTATACAGGAAACTAGAACAGAACCAAATTGTACTGTATGTGTTATACAGGAAACTAGAACAGAACCAAATTGCACTGTGTGTGTTATACTATTACAGGAAACTAGAACAGAACCAAATTGTACTGTATGTGTTATACAGGAAACTAGAACAGAACCAAATTGTACTGTATGTGTTATACAGGAAACTAGAACAGAACCAAATTGTACTGTATGTGTTATAATATTACAGGAAAGTAGAACAGAACCAAATTGTACTGTATGTATTATAATATTACAGGAAACTAGAACAGAACCAAATTGTACTGTATGCGTTATAATATTACAGGAAACTAGAACAGAACCAAATTGTACTGTATGTGTTATACAGGAAACTAGAACAGAACCAAATTGTACTGTATGTGTTATACAGGAAACTAGAACAGAACCAAATTGCACTGTGTGTGTTATACTATTACAGGAAACTAGAACAGAACCAAATTGTACTGTATGTGTTATACAGGAAACTAGAACAGAACCAAATTGTACTGTATGAGTTATAATATTACAGGAAACTAGAACAGAACCAAATTGTACTGTATGCGTTATAATATTACAGGAAACTAGAACAGAACCAAATTGTACTGTATGTGTTATACAGGAAACTAGAACAGAACCAAATTGTACTGTATGTGTTATAATATTACAGGAAACTAGAACAGAACCAAATTGTACTGTATGTGTCATGTTATTACAGGAAAGTAGAACAGAACCAAATTATACTGTATGTGTTATACAGGAAACTAGAACAGAACCAAATTGTACTGTATGTGTTATAATATTACAGGACACTAGAACAGAACCAAATTGTACTGTATGTGTTATACAGGAAACTAGAACAGAACCAAATTGCACTGTGTGTGTTATAATATTACAGGAAACTAGAACAGAACCAAATTGTACTGTATGCGTTATAATATTACAGGAAACTAGAACAGAACCAAATAGTACTGTATGTGTTATACAGGAAACTAGAACAGAACCAAATTATACTGTATGTGTTATAATATTACAGGAAACTAGAACACAACCAAATTGTACTGTATGTGTTATAATATTACAGGAAACTAGAACAGAACCAAATTGTACTGTATGTATTATAATAATACAGGAAACTAGAACAGAACCAAATTGTACTGTATGTGTTATACAGGAAACTAGAACAGAACCAAATTGTACTGTATGTGTTATAATAATACAGGAAACTAGAACATAACCAAATTGTACTGTGTGTGTTATAATATTACAGGAAACTAGATCAGAACCAAATTGTACTGTGTGTGTTATAATATTACAGGAAACTAGAACAGAACCAAATTGTACTGTGTGTGTTATAATATTACAGGAAACTAGAACAGAACCAAATTGTACTGTATGTGTTATACAGGAAACTAGAACAGAACCAAATTGTACTGTATGTGTTATAATATTACAGGAAACTAGAACAGAACCAAATTGTACTGTATGTGGTATAATATTACAGGAAACTAGAACAGAACCAAATTGTACTGTATGTGTTATAATATTACAGGAAACTAGAACAGAACCAAATTGTACTGTATGTGTTATAATATTACAGGAAACTGGAACAGAACCAAATAACGAGCGTTGACAGGCATGCATTTAAGAATGCCACTATAGTGAGCTTGTAAGTAACTGCGGTGATTGCATGTTGATAAAATGAGACACAGTGGTCAGTTACTGCTCCCTGAATACGGGATTGGTCCTCTTAATTGGTTTCCTCTGCTTGTATCGTTGTTTCCTTTGCATAACATGATATCTATTTTCATTAACTTTCGCATCTTTATAAATATTAAATTATTAAAATTACTAAATCCCGACAGATGTCCTATAGTATCTACAATGGATAGTTCACTATAAAAATGTTATCATTTAATAAACATGATTCTGATATAATCGCATTTATCATACCACCATTTAGGCCGGTAACAACCGCAAAAACAAAGGAGTCCAACTAGAAGGACACACATACATTTCGGGATAAATCGGGCTTTATCTATCAAGGGAGGTAATAGAAAAATTAGCAATGCCACCCAATGACGTCACAGTGATATTTTTACCGTATTTTAATATATCCGACATCGCACTGTTGTTTTGATAAAATAAGAAGTACCAATACACATGGAAGACAAACTGATCATTTATATTAAGGGTATCATTAATGTATTTTGATGTCACATACTAAACGTAAGTTATATATGTATTGGTTTATCCCTGACCCTAATAAAATGAACAGTCTTTCAGCTGGGACTTTAAACTGAGGTCTCGTGTCGGTGCTTTACACCGTGCACGTAAAAGAACCGAGAATAGACTCTGGAATGGGTCTATATCTGTATCATTTCACTATCCTCCAAAAATCTAAAATGACTAATCTCTTCAGGAGACGTCGCTCATATGGGCAACCGGTAGCGACGATAAATAAACGTAAAACACACATTGGTTTATACATTATATTATGCCGGATTTCAATAAGAATTTTTGTTACGCGCTCAGATTAGCGCAGTGGTTAGCCTGCTCGCTTCTGACCAATGAAACAAGTGTTCGATCCTCGGACCGGGAATTATGTGAGATGATAAGGTGGTCGCCAGATCGGGTTTCAGCTCCTTGTGTGCTACCACACGAACGACCACATCTGGTAGTTAATAGTTTCCATTGAGGTATGAACTATACACTGGTCGTGGCTATGGTGTGCAGAGGACGAAATCTGAATGCTGTCGTTATTGACACAACAACCGACCCTATTCAACCACTTATCTCTATACTAATCTCTTTTTCTTCAAGTGCTCCGATTTGATAGTTCATGTTCTTGAACTTTCTTCATATATTCCTTTAAATATTAACCATTTTCTTTTTTACATCCAAAACTATTGACTCACTAATACATTAAGTTCTGAAATTCTTTAGCAAATACCTAGAATAGATTTCACGTATTTTCATTGTTATAATTATTATATATTATTTTCCTGCCTATTGTATATCAATCAATTGATAGGGAGAAGAACTATATAAGTTTTCTTTCGTTCTAATCCCTTTCAGTCTACTGCTGTTAAATTATATGTAAAATGTTCATTTCTTGATTACATGTAGGCTACAAAAACTGAAATAAATAATGTTTAAACTAAATGGATAACATGTGTTGATGTATTTAATAAAACATTATTACCGTTAGATAACTATGCTTTATGGTAATTTAGTACTGCATGACGGGAAACAATGTAAAGTAAAACTGACGCGATAAAACTAGCATTTCAATCAAGAAAGTACACAGGAATATGGTGGTGTGCATCTCCATATATTTGTATCCCAACTTTCTAATTTTCAGGTCACTCAGCAAGAATATCGGCTTACGGCAAATAGATGACAATGCATTTGATGGTGTTCATCTTCTTGATAAGCTGTGAGTTACCATGCAAAGAGAAATGCATGCGCACGCATGTGATTTTCCAAGCAAGCGTTCAACAATTCTAGGAATTATTCTTGTAGTGTCTTTGTCTTATATACCGGAACAGCCACATAACCCCAGGCTACCAATTCTCGACCGATTTTCGGAAGTAAATTGTATTGAAAAACAATGTTTGCATTCAGTGAATAATATTTGTAACTATTTCAGTAGACTGACCTTATTTACTGACATTTTCGACCTATTTTCTGTTATTGTTTATTTGCGAAATTTGACGTATTGTAGACAGTTTAATACTGGCATGTTTGATTCACAACGAAGATGTTAGATGGAACCAATTCTCGACCTTGACATACAGTGCTAATTGTGGCGAATATATAATCTGAAACAAAACTTAAAAACCACCAATTTATTTAACAATGTCTTGATATATATTTAAACTAGTTAGTATATAAACATAAATTAAATCTACTAAACTAAACCCAATAACACTAAGACAGTATTGAACAATTAATCAACATTTAACAAATACATGCTCTATGCACATGTTTCATACTGTGTTATGTGTTTTTATACTGTTTTAGTTTCCCCCTCGATGCATGGTTATCTGTAAAACAACAAAAGCATTCCAATTATCCTACCAGTATGTGTAGAGTGCTGGTTACATACTACTCGATTAAACATTTGCTCAACTACCCACACGTCATAAATGGAGCACATATATTTACATGGGGGGTGGGGGTTACTACTGGATTACGAATGTTTGGCAGATTTAAACAAACCGTGTTCAGTTAAATTATACTAAGTATGGTTAGATTTTGTCTTCTGATTTAAATAGTTCCGTAAAACATTGTAATATTTACCACATTTCAGTTTGAATCTCCTCGTTGAAACATGTGAATGTTGCATGCTGAATGTGTTTCTAAAAATATTCGTCTGCAAACACTAGAATTCAAATCGAGGCCAGAATGTTTTACCTATGCCATATTTTATAACCGGAAGCTGACTTTAACTATCCGTGAACATATAATAAAAATAATGAGATTTATTACAGTAATCTGGGGGAATATTAAAAATAGTCGAGCATTGGTAGTAGTCGAGAATTGGTAGCGGTCGAGAATTGGTAGCTGAGGCTACCAATACCGAGACCGGACCTACCAATACCGAGACCGGATCTACCTATACCGAGACCGGACCTACCTATACCGAGGAGACCGGACTTACCTATACCGAGACCGGATCTACCTATACCGAGACCGGATCTACCTATACCGAGACCGGATATACCTATACCGAGACCGGACATACCTATACCGAGACCGGACCTACATATACCAAGACCGGACATACATATACCGAGACCGGACCTACATATACCGAGACCGGACATACATATACCGAGACCGGACCTACATATACCGAGACCGGACATACATATACCGAGACCGGACATACATATACCGAGACCGGATCTACATATACCGAGACCGGACATACATATACCGAGACCGGACCTACATATACCGAGACCGGACATACATATACCGAGACCGGATCTACATATACCGAGACCGGATCTACCTATACCGAGACCGGATCTACATATACCGAGATCGGACATACATATACCGAGACCGGACCTACATATACCGAGACCGGACATACACATACCGAGACAGGACATACATATACCGAGACCGGACCTACATATACCGAGACCGGACATACATATACCGAGACCGGATCTACCTATACCGAGACCGGACCTACATATACCGAGACAGGACTTACCTATACCGAGAACGGACATACATATACCGAGACCGGACCTACATATACCGAGACAGGACCTACATATACCGAGACCGGACATACCTATACCGAGACCGGACATACATATACCGAGACCGGATCTACCTATACCGCGACCGGACCTACATATATCGACACCGGACATACCTATACCGAGACCGGACATACATATACCGAGACCGGACCTACATATACCGAGACCGGACATACCTATACTGAGACCGGACATACATATACCGAAACCGGACATACCTATATCGAGACCGGACCTACATATACCGAGACCGGACATACATATACCGAAACCGGACATACCTATATCGAGACCGGACCTACATATACCGAGACCGGACATACATATACCGAGACCGGACCTACGTATACCGAGACATGACATACATATACCGAGACAGGACTTACATATACCGAGACAGGACCTACATATACCGAGACCGGACATACATATATATCGAGACCGGACCTACCTATAACGAGTCCGGACATACATATACCGAGACGGACCTACCTATACCGAGACCGGACCTACATATACCGAGACGGACATACATATACCGAGACACGGACATACATATACCGAGACCGGACATACCTATACCGAGACCGGACTTACCTATACCGAGACCGGACTTACCTATACCGAGACCGGACCTACATATACCGAGAACGGACATACATATACCGAGACCGGACATACATATACCGAGACCGGACATACATATACCGAGACCGGATCTACCTATACCGAGACCGGACATACCTATACCGAGACCGGACATACATATACCGAGACCGGACCTACATATACCGAGACCGGACCTACATATACCGAGACCGGACATACATATACCGAGACCGGACCTACATATACTGAGACCGGACCTACCTATACCGAGACCGGACTTACCTATACCGAGACCGGACATACATATACCGAGACCGGACATACATATACCGAGACCGGACATACCTATACCGAGACCGGACCTACCTATACCGAGACCGGACATACATATACCGAGACCGGACCTACATATACCGAGACCGGACATACATATACCGAGACCGGACCTACATATACCGAGACGGACCTACATATACCGAGACCGGACCTACATATACCGAGACCGGACATACATATACCGAGACCGGACATACATATACCGAGACCGGATCTACATATACCGAGACCGGACATACATATACCGAGACCGGACCTACATATACCGAGACCGGACATACATATACCGAGACCGGATCTACATATACCGAGACCGGACCTACCTATACCGAGACCGGATCTACATATACCGAACGGACCTACATATACCGAGACCGGACTACATATACCGAGACCGGACCTACATATACCGAGACCGGACCTACATATACCAACCGACCTACATATACCGAGACCGGATCTACCTATACCGAGACCGGACCTACATATACCGAGACCGGACCTACATATACCGAGACCGGACTACATATACCGAGACCGGACATACATATACCGAGACCGGACCTACATATACCGAGACCGGACCTACCTATACCGAGACCGGACATACCTATACCGAGACCGGACCTACCTATACCGAGACCGGACCTACCTATACCGAGACCGGACATACCTATACCGAGACCGGACATACATATACCGAGACCGGACCTACCTATACCGAGACCGGACATACCTATACCGAGACCGGACATACATATACCGAGACCGGACCTACATATACCGAGACCGGACATACATATACCGAGACCGGACCTACATATACCGAGACCGGACCTACATATACCGAGACCGGACTTACCTATACCGAGACCGGACATACATATACCGAGACCGGACATACTATACCGAGACCGGACTACCTATACCGAGACCGGACCTACATATACCGAGACCGGACATACATATACCGAGACCGGACATACATATACCGAGACCGGACATACATATACCGAGACCGGACATACATATACCGAGACCGGACTACATATACCGAGACCGGACCTACCTATACCGAGACCGGACCTACCTATACCGAGACCGGACATACATATACCGAGACCGGACCTACATATACCGAGACCGGACATACATATACCGAGACCGGACCTACCTATACCGAGACCGGACCTACCTATACCGAGACCGGACATACATATACCGAGCGGACCTACATATACGAGAACGGACCTACATATACCGAGACCGGACCTACATATACCGAGACCGGACCTACCTATACCGAGACCGGACTTACCTATACCGAGACCGGACATACATATACCGAGACCGGACCTACATATACCGAGACCGGACATACATATACCGAGACCGGACATACATATACCGAGACCGGACCTACCTATACCGAGACCGGACCTACCTATACCGAGACCGGACATACATATACCGAGACCGGACCTACATATACCGAGACCGGACATACATATACGAGACGGATACATACGACCGGACCTACCTATACCGAGACCGGACTACCTATACCGAGACACATACATAACCGAGACCGGACCTACATATACCGAGACCGGACCTACATATACCGAGACCGGACCTACATATACCGAGACCGGACCTACCTATACCGAGACCGGACTTACCTATACCGAGACCGGACATACATATACCGAGACCGGACATACATATACCGAGACCGGACCTACCTATACCGAGACCGGACCTACCTATACCGAGACCGGACATACATATACCGAGACCGGACCTACATATACCGAGACCGGACATACATATACCGAGACCGGACCTACATATACGGAGACCAGACCTACATATACCGACACCGGACCTACATATACCGAGACCGGATCTACCTATACCAAGACCGGACATACATATACTGAGACCGGACCTACCTATACCGAGACCGGACTTACCTATACCGAGACCGGACCTACATATACCGAGACCGGACTTATATATACCGAGACTGGACATACATATACCGAGACCGGACCTACAGATACTGAGACCGGATCTACCTATACCGAGACCTACATATACCGAGACCGGATCTACCTATACCGAGACCTACATATACCGAGACCGGAACTACCTATACCGAGACCTACATATACCGAGACCGGATCTACCTATACCGAGACCTACATATACCGAGACCGGATCTACCTATACAGAGTCCTACATATACCGAGACCGGGTCTACCTATACCTAGACCTACATATACCGACACCGGATCTACCTATACCGAGACCGGTCCTACATATACCGAGACCGGACATACCTATACCGAGACCGGACATACCTAAAACAAGACCGGACCTACATATACCGAGACCTGACCTACATATACCGAGACCGGACCTACATATACCGAGACCGGACATACATATACCGAGACCGGACATACATATACTGAGACCGGACATACATATACCGAGACCGGACATACATATACCGAGACCGGATCTACCTATACCGAGACCGGACATACCTATACCGAGACCGGACGTACCTATACCGAGACCGGACATACATATACTGAGGCCGGACCTACATATACTGAGACCGGACCTACATATACCGAGACCGGACCTACATATACCGAGACCGGACCTACCTATACCGAGACCGGACTTACCTATACCGAGACCGGACATACATATACCGAGACCGGACATACATATACCGAGACCGGACCTACCTATACCGAGACCGGACCTACCTATACCGAGACCGGACATACATATACCGAGACCGGACCTACATATACCGAGACCGGACGTACATATACCGAGACCGGACATACATATACCGAGACCGGACCTACATATACCGAGACCGGATCTACCTATACCGAGACCTACATATACCGAGACCGGACCTACCTATACCGAGACCTACATATACCGAGACCGGAACTACCTATACCGAGACCTACATATACCGAGACCGGACCTACCTATACCGAGAACTACATATACCGAGACCGGACCTACCTATACAGAGACCTACATATACCGAGACCGGACTACCTATACCGAGACCTACATATACCGAGACCGGACCTACATATACCGAGACCGGACCTACATATACCGAGACCGGACATACATATACCGAGACCGGACCTACATATACCGAGACCAGACCTACATATACCGACACCGGACCTACATATACCGAGACCGGATCTACCTATACCAAGACCGGACCTACATATACCGAGACCGGACCTACCTATACCGAGACCGGACCTACATATACCGAGACCGGACTTATATATACCGAGACTGGACATACATATACCTAGACCGGACCTACATATACCGAGACCGGATCTACCTATACCGAGACCTACATATACCGAGACCGGATCTACCTATACCGAGACCTACATATACCGAGACCGGATCTACCTATACCGAGACCTACATATACCGAGACCGGATCTACCTATACCGAGACCTACATATACCGAGACCGGATCTACCTATACCGAGACCTACATATACCGAGACCGGGTCTACCTATACCGAGACCTACATATACCGACACCGGACCTACATATACCGAGACCGGATCTACCTATACAGAGACCGGACCTACATATACCGAGACCGGACATACCTATACCGAGATCGGACATACCTAAAACAAGACGGGACCTACATATACCGAGACCTGACCTACATATACCGAGACCGGACCTACATATACCGAGACCGGATCTACCTATACCGAGAACGGACCTACATATACCGAGACCGGACCTACCTATACCGAGACCGGACATACCTAAAACAAGACCGGACCTACATATACCGAGACCTGACCTACATATACTGAGACCGGACCTACATATACCGAGACCGGACATACCTATACCGAGACCGGACACACCTATACCGAGACCGGACCTACATATACCTAGACCGGACCTATATATACTGACAACGGACATACCTATACCGAGACCGGACATACCTATACCGAGACAGGACCTACATATACTGAGACCAGACATACCTATTCCGAGACCGGACATACCAATACCGAGACCGGACCTACCTATACCGAGACCGGACATACCTATACCGAGACCGGACATACATATACCGAGACCGGACCTACATATACCGAGACCGGACATACATATACCGAGACCGGACCTTCATATACCGAGACCGGACCTACCTATACCGAGACCGGACTTACCTATACTGAGACCGGACATACATATACCGAGACCGGACATACATATACCGAGACCGGACATACCTATACCGAGACCGGACTTACCTATACCGAGACCGGACTTACCTATACCGAGACCGGACCTACAAATACCGAGACCGGACATACATATACCGAGACCGGACATACATATACCGAGACCGGACATACATATACCGAGACCGGATCTACCTATACCGAGACCGGACCTACAAATACCGAGACCGGACATACCTATACCGAGACCGGACATACATATACCGAGACCGGACCTACATATACCGAGACCGGACATACATATACCGAGACCGGACCTACATATACCGAGACCGGACCTACCTATACCGAGACCGGACTTACCTATACCGAGACCGGACATACATATACCGAGGCCGGACCTACATATACTGAGACCGGACATACATATACCGAGACAGGACATATATATACCGAGACCGGACCTACCTATACTGAGACCGGACGTACCTATACCGAGACCGGACCTACATATACTGAGACCGGACCTACATATACCGAGACCGGACCTACATATACCGAGACCGGACCTACCTATACCGAGACCGGACTTACCTATACCGAGACCGGACATGCATATACCGAGACCGGACATACATATACCGAGACCGGACCTACCTATACCGAGACCGGACCGACCTATACCGAGACCGGACCTACCTATACCGAGACCGGACATACATATACTGAGACCGGACCTACATATACCGAGACCGGACATACATATACAGAGACCGGACCTACATATACCGAGACCAGACCTACATATACCGACACCGGACCTACATATACCGAGACCGGATCTACCTATACCAAGATCGGACCTACATATACCGAGACCGGACCTACCTATACCGAGACCGGACTTACCTATACCGAGACCGGACCTACATATACCGAGACCGGATCTACCTATACCGAGACCGGACCTACATATACTGAGACCGGACCTACCTATACCGAGACCGGACCTACCTATACCGAGACCGGACATACATATACCGAGACCGGACCTACACATACCGAGACCGGTCCTAATTATACCGAGACCAGACCTACATATACCGACACCGGACCTACATATACTGAGACCGGATCTACCTATACCAAGACCGGACCTACATATACGGAGACCGGACCTACCTATACCGAGACCGGACTTACCTATACCGAGACCGGACCTACATATACCGAGACCGGACGTATATATACCGAGACTGGACATACATATACCGAGACCGGACCTACATATACCGAGACCGGATCTACCTATACCGAGACCTACATATACCGAGACCGGATCTACCTATACCGAGACCTACATATACCGAGACCGGATCTACCTATACCGAGACCTACATATACCGAGACCGGGTCTACCTATACCGAGACCTACATATACCGACACCGGACCTACATATACCGAGACCGGATCTACCTATACCGAGACCGGTCCTACATATACCGAGACCGGACATACCTAAAACAAGACCGGACCTACATATACCGAGAACTGACCTACATATACCGAGAACTGACCTACATATACCGAGACCGGACCTACATATACCGAGACCGGATCTACCTATACCGAGACCGGACCTACATATACCGAGACCGGACCTACCTATACCGAGACCGGACCTACCTATACCGAGACCGGACATACATATACCGAGACCGGACCTACACATACCGAGACCGGACATACATATACTGAGACCGGACCTACATATACCGAGACCAGACCTACATATACCGACACCGGACCTACATATACCGAGACCGGATCTACCTATACCAAGATCGGACCTACATATACCGAGACCGGACCTACCTATACCGAGACTGGACTTACCTATACCGAGACCGGACCTACATATACCGAGACCGGACCTACCTATACCGAGACCGGACTTACCTATACCGAGACCGGACATACATATACCGAGGCCGGACCTACATATACCGAGACCGGACATACATATACCGAGACAGGACATACATATACTGAGACCGGACCTACCTATACTGAGACCGGACGTACCTATACCGAGACAAGACATACATATACCGAGGCCGGACCTAAATATACTGAGACCGGACCTACATATACCGAGGCCGGACCTACATATACTGAGACCGGACCTACCTATACCGAGACCGGACTTACCTATACCGAGACCGGACATACATATACCGAGACCGAACATACATATACCGAGACCGGACCTACCTATACCGAGACCGGATCTACCTATACCGAGACCTACATATACCGAGACCGGATCTACCTATACCGAGACCTACATATACTGAGACCGGAACTACCTATACCGAGACCTACATATACCGAGACCGGATCTACCTATACCGAGACCTACATATACCGAGACCGGGTCTACCTATACCGAGACCTACATATACCGAGACCGGATCTACCTATACCTAGACCGGTCCTACATATACCGAGACCGGACATACCTATACCGAGACCGGACATACCTAAAACAAGACCGGACCTACATATACCGAGACCTGACCTACATATACCGAGACCGGACCTACATATACCGAGACCGGATCTACCTATACCGAGACCGGACCTACATATACCGAGACCGGACCTACCTATACCGAGACCGAACCTACCTATACCGAGACCGGACATACATATACCGAGACCGGACCTACACATACCGAGACCGGACATACATATACTGAGACCGGACCTACATATACCGAGACCAGACCTACATATATCGACACCGGACCTACATATACCGAGACCGGATCTACCTATACCAAGACCGGAACGACATATACTGAGACCGGACCTACATATACCGAGACAGGACTTATATATACCGAGACTGGACATACATATACCGAGACCGGATCTACCTATACCGAGACCTACATATACCGAGACCGGATCTACCTATACCGAGACCTACATATACCGAGACCGGATCTACCTATACCGAGACCTACATATACCGAGACCGGATCTACCTATACCGAGACCTACATATACCGAGACCGGGTCTACCTATACCGAGACCTACATATACCGACACCGGACCTACATATACCGAGACCGGATCTACCTATACCGAGACCGGACCTACATATACCGAGACCGGACATACCTATACCGAGACCGGACATACCTATACCGAGACCGGACATACATATACCGAGACCGGACCTACATATACAGAGACCGGACATACATATACCGAGACCGGACCTACCTATACCGAGACCGGACTTACCTATACCGAGACCGGACATACATATACCGAGACCGGACATACATATACCGAGACCGGACATACCTATACCGAGACCGGACTTACCTATACCGAGACCGGACTTACCTATACCGAGACCGGACCTACAAATACCGAGACCGGACATACATATACCGAGACCGGACATACATATACCGAGACCGGACATACATATACCGAGACCGGACATACATATACCGAGACCGGATCTACCTATACCGAGACCGGACATACCTATACCGAGACCGGACATACATATACCGAGACCGGACCTACATATACCGAGACCGGACATACATATACCGAGACCGGACCTACATATACCGAGACCGGACCTACCTATACCGAGACCGGACTTACCTATACCGAGACCGGACATACATATACCGAGGCCGGACCTACATATACCGAGACCGGACATACATATACTGAGACAGGACATACATATACCGAGACCGGACCTACCTATACCGAGACCGGACGTACCTATACCGAGACAAGACATACATATACCGAGGCCGGACCTACATATACTGAGACCGGACCTACATATACCGAGACCGGACCTACATATACTGAGACCGGACCTACCTATACCGAGACCGGACTTACCTATACCGAGACCGGACATACATATACCGAGACCGGACATACATATACCGAGACCGGACCTACCTATACCGAGACCGGACCTACCTATACCGAGACCGGATATACATATACCGAGACCGGACCTACATATACCGAGACCGGACATACATATACCGAGACCGGACCTACATATACGGAGACCAGACCTACATATACCGACACCGGACCTACATATACCGAGACCGGATCTACCTATACTAAGACCGGACATACATATACTGAGACCGGACCTACCTATACCGAGACCGGACTTACCTATACTGAGACCGGACCTACATATACCGAGACCGGACTTATATATACCGAGACTGGACATACATATACCGAGACCGGACCTACAGATACTGAGACCGGATCTACCTATACCGAGACCTACATATACCGAGACCGGATCTACCTATACCGAGACCTACATATACCGAGACCGGAACTACCTATACCGAGACCTACATATACCGAGACCGGATCTACCTATACCGAGACCTACATATACCGAGACCGGATCTACCTATACAGAGTCCTACATATACCGAGACCGGGTCTACCTATACCTAGACCTACATATACCGACACCGGATCTACCTATACCGAGACCGGTCCTACATATACCGAGACCGGACATACCTATACCGAGACCGGACATACCTAAAACAAGACCGGACCTACATATACCGAGACCTGACCTACATATACCGAGACCGGACCTACATATACCGAGACCGGACATACATATACCGAGACCGGACATACATATACTGAGACCGGACATACATATACCGAGACCGGACATACATATACCGAGACCGGATCTACCTATACCGAGACCGGACATACCTATGCCGAGACCGGACGTACCTATACCGAGACCGGACATACATATACTGAGGCCGGACCTACATATACTGAGACCGGACCTACATATACCGAGACCGGACCTACATATACTGAGACCGGACCTACCTATACCGAGACCGGACTTACCTATACCGAGACCGGACATACATATACCGAGACCGGACATACATATACCGAGACCGGACCTACCTATACTGAGACCGGACCTACCTATACCGAGACCGGACATACATATACCGAGACCGGACCTACATATACCGAGACCGGACGTATATATACCGAGACTGGACATACATATACCGAGACCGGACCTACAGATACTGAGACCGGATCTACCTATACCGAGACCTACATATACTGAGACCGGATCTACCTATACCGAGACCTACATATACCGAGACCGGAACTACCTATACCTAGACCTACATATACCGAGACCGGATCTACCTATACCGAGAACTACATATACCGAGACCGGATCTACCTATACAGAGACCTACATATACCGAGACCGGGTCTACCTATACCGAGACCTACATATACCGACACCGGATCTACCTATACCGAGACCGGTCCTACATATACCGAGACCGGACATACCTATACCGAGACCGGACATACCTAAAACAAGACCGGACCTACATATACCGAGACCTGACCTACATATACCGAGACCGGACCTACATATACCGAGACCGGACATACATATACCGAGACCGGACATACATATACTGAGACCGGACATACATATACCGAGACCGGACATACATATACCGAGACCGGATCTACCTATACCGAGACCGGACATACCTATACCGAGACCGGACATACATATACCGAGACCGGACCTACATATACCGAGACCGGACATACATATACCGAGACCGGACCTACATATACCGAGACCGGACCTACCTATACTGAGACCGGACTTACCTATACCGAGACCGGACATACATATACCGAGGCCGGACCTACATATACCGAGACCGGACATACATATACTGAGACAGGACATACATATACCGAGACCGGACCTACCTATGCCGAGACCGGACGTACCTATACCGAGACCGGACATACATATACTGAGGCCGGACCTACATATACTGAGACCGGACCTACATATACCGAGACCGGACCTACATATACTGAGACCGGACCTACCTATACCGAGACCGGACTTACCTATACCGAGACCGGACATACATATACCGAGACCGGACATACATATACCGAGACCGGACCTACCTATACCGAGACCGGACCTACCTATACCGAGACCGGACATACATATACCGAGACCGGACCTACATATACGGAGACCGGACATACATATACCGAGACCGGACCTACATATACGGAGACCAGACCTACATATACCGACACCGGACCTACATATACCGAGACCGGATCTACCTATACCAAGACCGGACCTACATATACTGAGACCGGACCTACCTATACCGAGACCGGACTTACCTATACCGAGACCGGACCTACATATACCGAGACCGGACGTATATATACCGAGACTGGACATACATATACCGAGACCGGACCTACATATACCGAGACCTACATATACCGAGACCGGATCTACCTATACCGAGACCTACATATACCGAGACCGGACTACCTATACCGAGACCTACATATACCGAGACCGGATCTACCTATACCGAGACCTACATATACCGAGACCGGATCTACCTATACAGAGACCTACATATACCGAGACCGGGTCTACCTATACCGAGACCTACATATACCGACACCGGACCTACATATACCGAGACCGGATCTACCTATACCGAGACCGGTCCTACATATACCGAGACCGGACATACCTATACCGAGACCGGACATACCTTAAACAAGACCGGACCTACATATACCGAGACCTGACCTACATATACCGAAACCGGACCTAAATATACCGAGACCGGATCTACCTATACCGAGACCGGACCTACATATACCGAGACCGGACCTACCTATACCGAGACCGGACCTACCTATACCGAGACCGGACATACATATACCGAGACCGGACCTACATATACCGAGACCGGACATACATATACCGAGACCGGACCTACATATACTGAGACCAGACCTACATATACCAACACCGGACCTACATATACCGAGACCGGATCTACCTATACCAAGACCGGACCTACATATACTGAGACCGGACCTACATATACCGAGACAGGACTTATATATACCGAGACTGGACATACATATACCGAGACCGGACCTACATATACCGAGACCGGACCTACCTATACCGAGACCGGACATACCTATACCGAGACCGGACCTACCTATACCGAGACCGGACCTACCTATACCGAGACCGGACATACCTATACCGAGACCGGACATACAATACCGAGACCGGACCTACATATACCGAGACCGGACTACTATACCGAGACCGGACCTACATATACCGAGACCGGACTACTATACCGAGACCGACTACATATACCGAGACCGGACTACCTATACCGAGACCTACATATACCGAGACCGGATACTATACCGAGACCTACATATACCGAGACCGGACACAACAACGACCTACATATACCGAACCGGACCTACATATACCGAGACCGGACCTACCTATACCGAGACCGGACATACCTATACCGAGACCGGACATACATATACCGAGACCGGACCTACATATACCGAGACCGGACATACATATACCGAGACCGGACCTACATATACCGAGACCGGACCTACCTATACCGAGACCGGACTTACCTATACCGAGACCGGACATACATATACCGAGACCGGACATACATATACCGAGACCGGACATACCTATACCGAGACCGGACTACCTATACCGAGACCGACCTACTATACCGAGACCGGACCTACTATACCGAGACCGACATACATATACCGAGACCGGACCTACATATACCGAGACCGGACTACATATACCGAGACCGGACTACATATACCGAGACCGCACAAAGACATACATATACCGAGACCGGACCTACATATACCGAGACCGGACCTACATATACCGAGACCGGACCTACATATACCGAGACCGGACCTACATATACCGAGACCGGACCTACATATACCGAGACCGGACATACATATACCGAGACCGGACATACATATACCGAGACCGGACATACATATACCGAGACCGGACATACATATACCGAGACCGGACCTACATATACCGAGACCGGACCTACATATACCGAGACCGGACATACATATACCGAGACCGGACCTACATATACCGAGACCGGACCTACATATACCAACCAACGGACTATATACCGAGACCGGACATACATATACCGAGACCGGACCTACATATACCGAGACCGGACCTACCTATACCGAGACCGGACAAGACTACATATACCGAGACCGGACTACATATACCGAGACCGACATACATATACCGAGACCGGACCTACATATACCGAGACCGGACCTACCTATACTGAGACCGGACTTACCTATACCGAGACCGGACATACATATACCGAGACCGGACATACATATACCGAGACCGGACATACCTATACCGAGACCGGACTTACCTATACCGAGACCGGACGTACCTATACCGAGACCGGACCTACAAATACCGAGAACGGACATACATATACCGAGACCGGACATACATATACCGAGACCGGACATACATATACCGAGACCGGATCTACCTATACCGAGACCGGACATACCTATACCGAGACCGAACATACATATACCGAGACCGGACCTACATATACCGAGACCGGACCTACATATACCGAGACCGGACATACATATACCGAGACCGGACCTACATATACTGAAACCGGACCTACCTATACCGAGACCGGACTTACCTATACCGAGACCGGACATACATATACCGAGACCGGACATACATATACTGAGACCGGACATACCTATACCGAGACCGGACCTACCTATACCGAGACCGGACATACATATACCGAGACCGGACCTACATATACGGAGACCGGACATACATATACCGAGACCGGACCTACATATACGGAGACCAGACCTACATATACCGACACCGGACCTACATATACCGAGACCGGATCTACCTATACCAAGACCGGACCTACATATACTGAGACCGGACCTACCTATACCGAGACCGGACTTACCTATACCGAGACCGGACCTACATATACCGAGACCGGACGTATATATACCGAGACTGGACATACATATACCGAGACCGGACCTACAGATACTGAGACCGGATCTACCTATACCGAGACCTACATATACCGAGACCGGATCTACCTATACCGAGACCTACATATACCGAGACCGGAACTACCTATACCGAGACCTACATATACCGAGACCGGATCTACCTATACCGAGACCTACATATACCGAGACCGGATCTACCTATACAGAGACCTACATATACCGAGACCGGGTCTACCTATACCGAGACCTACATATACCGACACCGGACCTACATATACCGAGACCGGATCTACCTATACCGAGACCGGTCCTACATATACCGAGACCGGACATACCTATACCGAGACCGGACATACCTTAAACAAGACCGGACCTACATATACCGAGACCTGACCTACATATACCGAAACCGGACCTAAATATACCGAGACCGGATCTACCTATACCGAGACCGGACCTACATATACCGAGACCGGACCTACCTATACCGAGACCGGACCTACCTATACCGAGACCGGACATACATATACCGAGACCGGACCTACATATACCGAGACCGGACATACATATACCGAGACCGGACCTACATATACTGAGACCAGACCTACATATACCAACACCGGACCTACATATACCGAGACCGGATCTACCTATACCAAGACCGGACCTACATATACTGAGACCGGACCTACATATACCGAGACAGGACTTATATATACCGAGACTGGACATACATATACCGAGACCGGACCTACATATACCGAGACCGGACCTACCTATACCGAGACCGGACATACCTATACCGAGACAGGACCTACCTATACCGAGACCGGATCTACCTATACCGAGACCGGACATACCTATACCGAGACCGGACATACCAATACCGAGACCGGACCTACCTATACCGAGACCGGACATACCTATACCGAGACCGGACATACATATACCGAGACCGGACCTACATATACCGAGACCGGACATACATATACCGAGACCGGACCTACATATACTGAGACCGGACCTACCTATACTGAGACCGGACTTACCTATACCGAGACCGGACATACATATACCGAGACCGGACATACATATACCGAGACCGGACATACCTATACCGAGACCGGACTTACCTATACCGAGACCGGACGTACCTATACCGAGACCGGACCTACAAATACCGAGAACGGACATACATATACCGAGACCGGACATACATATACCGAGACCGGACATACATATACCGAGACCGGACCTACCTATACCGAGACCGGACATACCTATACCGAGACCGGACATACATATACTGAGACCGGACCTACCTATACCGAGACCGGACTTACCTATACCGAGACCGGACATACATATACCGAGACCGGACACATACATATACTGAGACCGGACCTACCTATACCGAGACCGGACCTACCTATACGAGACCGGACATACATATACCGAGACCGGACCTACATATACCGAGACCGGACATACATATACCGAGACCGGACCTACATATACCGAGACCAGACCTACATATACCGACACCGGACCTACATATACCGAGACCGGATCTACCTATACCAAGACCGGACCTACATATACTGAGACCGGACCTACCTATACCGAGACCGGACTTACCTATACCGAGACCGGACCTACATATACCGAGACCGGACGTATATATACCGAGACTGGACATACATATACCGAGACCGGACCTACATATACTGAGACCGGATCTACCTATACCGAGACCTACATATACCGAGACCGGATCTACCTATACCGAGACCTACATATACCGAGACCGGAACTACCTATACCGAGACCTACATATACCGAGACCGGATCTACCTATACCGAGACCTACATATACCGAGACCGGATCTACCTATACAGAGACCTACATATACCGAGACCGGGTCTACCTATACCGAGACCTACATATACCGACACCGGACCTACATATACCGAGACCGGATCTACCTATACCGAGACCGGTCCTACATATACCGAGACCGGACATACCTATACCGAGACCGGACATACCTTAAACAAGACCGGACCTACATATACCGAGACCTGACCTACATATACCGAAACCGGACCTAAATATACCGAGACCGGATCTACCTATACCGAGACCGGACCTACATATACCGAGACCGGACCTACCTATACCGAGACCGGACCTACCTATACCGAGACCGGACATACATATACCGAGACCGGACCTACATATACCGAGACCGGACATACATATACCGAGACCGGACCTACATATACTGAGACCAGACCTACATATACCAACACCGGACCTACATATACCGAGACCGGATCTACCTATACCAAGACCGGACCTACATATACTGAGACCGGACCTACATATACCGAGACAGGACTTATATATACCGAGACTGGACATACATATACCGAGACCGGACCTACATATACCGAGACCGGACCTACCTATACCGAGACCGGACATACCTATACCGAGACAGGACCTACCTATACCGAGACCGGACCTACCTATACCGAGACCGCACTACATATACCGAGACCGGACCTACCTATACCGAGACCGGACCTACCTATACCGAGACGGACATACCTATACCGAGACCGGACATACATATACCGAGACCGGACATACCTATACCGAGACCGGACCTACTATACCGAGACCGGACTACTATACCGAGACCGGACTACATATACCGAGACCGGACATACATATACCGAGACCGGACATACATATACCGAGACCGGACATACATATACCGAGACCGGACCTACCTATACCGAGACCGGACATACCTATACCGAGACCGAACATACATATACCGAGACCGGACCTACATATACGAGACGGACCTACATAACCGAGACCGGACCAACATACCCGGACCTAACTACTGAAAAACCGACCTACCTATACCGAGACCGGACTTACCTATACCGAGACCGGACATACATATACCGAGACCGGACATACATATACCGAGACCGGACCTACCTATACCGAGACCGGACCTACCTATACCGAGACCGGACATACATATACCGAGACCGGACCTACATATACCGAGACCGGACATACATATACCGAGACCGGCCTACATATACCGAGACCAGACCTACATATACCGACACCGGACCTACATATACTGAGACCGGATCTACCTATACCAAGACCGGACCTACATATACTGAGACCGGACATCTACCTATACCGAGACCGGACCTTACCTATACCGAGACCGGACACTACCATATACCGAGACCGGACCTATATATACCGAGACATAGACATACATATACCGAGACCGGACCTACAGATACTGAGACCGGATCTACCTATACCGAGACCTACATATACCGAGACCGGATCTACCTATACCGAGACCTACATATACCGAGACCGGAACTACCTATACCGAGACCTACATATACCGAGACCGGATCTACCTATACCGAGACCTACATATACCGAGACCGGATCTACCTATACAGAGACCTACATATACCGAGACCGGTCACCTATACCGAGACCCTACATATACCGACACCGGACCTACATATACCGAGACCGGACATACCTATACGAGACCGGACCTACATATACCGAGACCCGGACCTACCTCATACCGAGACCGGACATACCTATACCGGACCAGGACTACATATACCGAGACCGGACATACATATACCGAGACGGACATACTATACCGAGACCGGACATACAAATACCGAGACCGGACCTACCTATACCGAGACCGGACATACCATATACCGAGACCGGACATACATATACCGAGACCGGACCTACATATACCGAGACCGGACATACATATACCGAGACCGGACCTACATATACCGAGACCGGACCTACCTATACTGAGACCGGACTTACCTATACCGAGACCGGACATACATATACCGAGACCGGACATACATATACCGAGACCGGACATACCTATACCGAGACCGGACTTACCTATACCGAGACCGGACGTACCTATACCGAGACCGGACCTACAAATACCGAGAACGGACATACATATACCGAGACCGGACATACATATACCGAGACCGGACATACATATACCGAGACCGGATCTACCTATACCGAGACCGGACATACCTATACCGAGACCGAACATACATATACCGAGACCGGACCTACATATACCGAGACCGGACCTACATATACCGAGACCGGACATACATATACCGAGACCGGACCTACATATACCGAGACCGGACCTACCTATACTGAGACCGGACTTACCTATACCGAGACCGGACATACATATACCGAGGCCGGACCTACATATACCGAGACCGGACATACATATACTGAGACAGGACATACATATACCGAGACCGGACCTACCTATGCCGAGACCGGACGTACCTATACCGAGACCGGACATACATATACTGAGGCCGGACCTACATATACTGAGACCGGACCTACATATACCGAGACCGGACCTACATATACTGAGACCGGACCTACCTATACCGAGACCGGACTTACCTATACCGAGACCGGACATACATATACCGAG
>CM026404.1:63458396-63560308 GCA_014843695.1 Archivesica marissinica
TACCTATACCGAGACCTACATATACCGAGACCGGATCTACCTATACCGAGACCTACATATACCGAGACCGGATCTACCTATACCTAGACCTACATATACCGAGACCGGATCTACCTATACCGAGACCTACATATACCGAGACCGGTCTACCTATACCGAGACTACATATACCGAGACCGGATCTACCTATACCGAGACCGGACATACATATACCGAGACCGGACATACCTATACCGAGACCGGACCTACCTATACCGAGACCGGACCTACATATACCGAGACCGGACCTACATATACCGAGACCGGACCTACATATACCGAGACCGGACCTACCTATACCGAGACCGGACCTACATATACCGAGACCGGACCTACCTATACCGAGACCGGACCTACCTATACCGAGACCGGACATACATATACCGAGACCGGACCTACATATACCGAGACCGGACATACATATACCGAGACCGGACCTACCTATACCGAGACCAGACCTACATATACCGAGACCGGACCTACATATACCGAGACCGGACATACATATACCGAGACCGGACCTACATATACCGAGACCGGACCTACATATACCGAGACCGGATCTACATATACCGAGACCTACATATACGAGACCGGATCTACCTATACCGAGACCTACATATACCGAGACCGGACTACCTATACCGAGACCTACATATACCGAGACCGGATCTACCTATACCGAGAACTACATATACCGAGACCGGACTTATACGGACCTACATATACCGAGACCGGACCTACCTATACCGAGACCTACTATACCGAGACCGGATACCTATACCGAGACCGGACATACATATACCGAGACCGGACATACATATACCGAGACCGGACATACCTATACCGAGACCGGACATACATATACCGAGACCGGACTTACCTATACCGAGACCGGACTTACCTATACCGAGACCGGACATACATATACCGAGACCGGACATACATATACCGAGACCGGACATACATATACCGAGACCGGACATACATATACCGAGACCGGACCTACCTATACCGAGACCGGACATACCTATACCGAGACCGAACATACATATACCGAGACCGGACCTACATATACCGAGACCGGACATACATATACCGAGACCGGACCTACATATACCGCGAGACCGGACCTACCTATACCGAGACCGGACTTACCTATACCGAGACCGGACATACATATACCGAGGCCGGACCTACATATTCCGAGACCGGACATACATATACCGAGACAGGACATACATATACCGAGACCGGACCTACCTATACCCAGACCGGACGTACCTATACCGAGACCGGACATACATATACCGAGGCCGGACCTACATATACTGAGACCGGACCTACCTATACCGAGACCGGACCTACCTATACTGAGACCGGACATACATATACCGAGACCGGACCTACATATACCGAGACCGGACATACTTATACCGAGACCGGACCTACATATACCGAGACCAGACCTACATATACCGACACCGGACCTACATATACCGAGACCGGATCTACCTATACCAAGACCGGACCTACATATACCGAGACCGGACCTACCTATACTGAGACCGGACTTACCTATACCGAGACCGGACCTACATACACCGAGACCGGACTTATATATACCGAGACTGGACATACATATACCGAGACCGGACCTACACATACTGAGACCGGAACTACCTATACCGAGACCTACATATACCGAGACCGGATCTACCTATACCGAGACCTACATATACCGAGACCGGATCTACCTATACCGAGACCTACATATACCGAGACCGGATCTACCTATACCGAGACATACATATACCGAGACCGGATCTACCTATACCGAGACCTACATATACCGAGACCGGGTCTACCTATACCGAGACCTAAATATACCAACATCGGACATACCTATACCGAGACAGGACCTACCTATACCGAGACCGGATCTACCTATACCGAGACCGGACATACCTATACCGAGACCGGACATACCAATACCGAGACCGGACCTACCTATACCGAGACCGGACATACCTATACCGAGACCGGACATACATATACCGAGACCGGACCTACATATACCGAGACCGGACATACATATACCGAGACCGGACCTACCTATACCGAGACCGGACTTACCTATACCGAGACCGGACATACATATACCGAGACCGGACATACATATACCGAGACCGGACATACCTATACCGAGACCGGACTTACCTATACCGAGACCGGACTTACCTATACCGATACCGGACCTACAAATACCGAGACCGGACATACATATACCGAGACCGGACATACATATACTGAGACCGGATCTACCTATACCGAGACCTGACATACCTATACCGAGACCGGACATACATATACCGAGACCGGACCTACATATACCGAGACCGGACATACATATACCGAGACCGGACCTACATATACCGAGACCGGATCTACCTATACCGAGACCTACATATACCGAGACCGGATCTACCTATACCGAGACCTACATATACCGAGACCGGATCTACCTATACCGAGACCTACATATACCGAGACCGGGTCTACCTATACCGAGACCTACATATACCGACACCGGACCTACATATACCGAGACCGGATCTACCTATACCGGACCTACATATACCGAGACCGGACATACCTATACCGAGACCGGACATACATAAAACAAGACCGGACCTACATATACCGAGACCTGACCTACATATACCGAGACCGAACCTACATATACCGAGACCGGATCTACCTATACCGACACCGGACCTACCTATACGGAGACCGGACATACCTAAAACAAGACCGGACCTACATATACCGAGACCTGACCTACATATACCGAGACCGGACCTACATATACCGAGACCGGACATACCTATACCGAGACCGGACATACCTATACCGAGACCGGACCTACATATACCGAGACCGGACCTACATATACCGACACCGGACATACCTATACCGAGACCGGACATACATATACCGAGGCCGGACCTACATATACTGAGACCGGACATACATATTCCGAGACAGGACATACATATACCGAGACCGGACCTACCTATACCGAGACCGGACGTACCTATACCGAGACCGGACATACATATACCGAGGCCGGACCTACATATACTGAGACCGGACCTACCTATACCGAGACCGGACCTACCCATACTGAGACCGGACATACATATACCGAGACCGGACCTACATATACCGAGACCGGACATACATATACCGAGACCGGACCTACATATACCGAGACCAGACCTACATATACCGACACCGGACCTACATATACCGAGACCGGATCTACCTATACCAAGACCGGACCTACATATACTGAGACCGGACCTACCTATACTGAGACCGGACTTACCTATACCGAGACCGGACCTACATACACCGAGACCGGACTTATATATACCGAGACTGGACATACATATACCGAGACCGGACCTACATATACTGAGACCGGATCTACCTATACCGAGACCTACATATACCGAGACCGGATCTATATGCGGGTCAATATACCACCTGACCCAAAAAAAATTGCAACATTTTGTTTTTTGGTTGTTTCTTGCAGTTTAGGATGTGGACAACACCATATCAAAAGTTTACCAAATTTGCCCTACGGGAAAGTCCCTAAAATGACGTCATAAAACAAGATGACCACCAAACATAAAAATGTACTAGAAATCAGCCTTTTGGACACTATGTGTGCTGAAGATACATTTTAAACAGCCAGAAATACATTTTTGGACACAAACACATTATCCAAGGGCTCAAGAAAGCTAAATTTAACCATAAAGGTTTGATTGTTGGCGGCCATTTTGAAATTAAATATGGCCGCCACCATCAACCTAGAATCATCATTATCTCAGTAATTAAGCCAGATAGGACGATGATTCCAGTGCCTATACTCACATTTGTGGGGTCAAGGAATACAATAACATCAGTTTCAGTAATTAATGGGCTGCCCTAATGTCTGTTTTGTAAGGTGGCTGTTGGCGATTACCTGGTTTTGCTTCTATCTAGGTAATTAAGGCACATAGAACGATGATTTTAGCGTCTACGCTGACTTGAAGCTTGTTGAACTGACAAAGATTGATATAATCGACTACCGCTATGCAGAGCATGTCAACCGTGATGTCAAATTTAAGCCCCTCCCCTCCTCATCCAGTTGTTACTGTACAGTTGACATCTTCTGGGAAATGTCCTTTCGCTTCAGCAAGAGTGCACCTAGTTGGCAAGGTATGATGCATTTTTTGCATGAAGAGTGTGAGCACCCAGGGAAATCCTTGGTACAGTTTCTCCCGATGATTGATATGAATCTAGGGGACAAAACCTGCATTCTGTCCACTCTAGATTACCTTTGCAAAGTTGCATCAAAGCACAAGATGTCATCACCTTCGATCAACCACTGTTTTGGAAAGCCTCTGAGATAGTCAATGGTCTTCCAGATGATAACCCAATCAGGAATGCGGTGCTATTGCTTGGTAGCTTCCATACCTTCATGAATCTGTTGGGCGCCATTGGAAGTTTAATGGACGGCAGTGGACTGAAGGAGATCCTGGAGGCAGTGTATGGTGAAAATGCCATTGTGCACATGATGAGCGGAAAGGCGGTGCAACGAGCATTCCGTGGACACTTGCTGGTGGATCAGTGTCTTACACGTCAGATTGTGACTAAAATCATTGAGGATAACCCTCAGTTTCAAGAAGAAGTGGAGGAATTGGAGAGACTTCACGCACTCATGGAGACTGGCAGAAGGGACCTTGACTCAGTGTTGCAATCAGATTGCATTCGTTGTATCGATAACAGGTTGACCGAGGAAAGGGATAAACTTGCAACAACATCGAAAACCAGTGCACTGTGGATCAACTACCAGCGCATGGTAGAAGTTGCAAGGGGACTTGTGGCGGCTGATCGGATGGGGTCGTGGGAGATGCACCTCCAAAGTATCTCAGCTTGCCTGTCGATATTTGCAGCCGCTGGTCATCCCAATTATCTGAAGTCAGCGCGTCTCTTTCTCGAGACGATGATAGCATTAGAAGAAGACAACCCTAAGGTTCATCAAATGTTCAAGTCTAGGTTTCATGTCATCAGGCGCAGCAACCAATACTGGGCTGGCCTTGGCTCTGATCTTGTGATAGAACAGACACTAATGCGGTCACTAAAAAGCCAAGGTGGTCTCACGCGAGGTAGTGGGATGTCGGAGCACCAGAGAGCAGTTTGGACAATGTCGTCTAGTGTATCATCCTCTTATAACCTCGCAATGCAAGAACTGACCGCGAATAGCTTCACAACAGGTGAACAGCATAAAGAGTTGTCCAGCTCCAGAATTAGTCGAGATGAAGCTGACCGTGAGAAGGTTGCAGCGAAACTGAATAGCTTCACGCCATTCTCGGATGACAAGTCATTGCGCAATATCATTACAGGTATCACTGCAAATGAGGATGTCAATGTTCATGACCTATTCACAGTAGGAAATGGCGTTGTCAAGAAGATGGATGGTCATTCTGTTTTCTCCTATTCGCACAAAAGGAGTTCAAAAGTCAAGCAGGGAAGTCAGAGTTTCTGAGGACCGAACCATAGATCCTGCATTGTTATTCCAGATGTTCTTAATTGTGTCACGGACAGGCGATCTCCAGATAGACGAAGTGATGAACTATGAACTCTGTCCATACCCAATGTCTCTGTTCGAAGCAAAGAACATATTGCGCCAGCCAGATAAGCCACAATTGGCAGAAGCAATAAAAGACTATGCTTCACCCAAATCTGACAATGCCATCACCCAGACAGTTCCCGGAACAGACTGCTATGTTCTCGATGGGGGATCACTTCTGCACCGGTTAAAGTGGAAGGAAGGATGCACCTACAGTTCAATTGCTGACGAGTATGCCTCATTCACAGTCAACCACTATGGCAAAGCCACTGTAGTGTTCGATGGTTATGAAGTTGGGCCGAGTACAAAGGATTACACTCATCAGCCTAGTAGTAAAAATAAGAATGTAAACAAGGTGAACATCATGGAGTCAACAAAATTTGTTGGCAAAAAGGAGGACTTCCTATCGAATGACGCAAATAAGCAAGTACTTATCAAGCTCATCATGGAATGTTTGCGCCAGAGAGGCTGCGAGGTGATGCAAGCTGAGGGAGATGCCGACGTTGAGATCGCAAAAGCAGCCGTCACAAAGTCTGCTTTCAAGTCTACCACGCTCGTTGGAGAGGACACAGATCTCCTTGTGCTGTTGCTCTTCTACTCGGTGAAAACAAACTGCACTGAACTCTATTTCCGCTCTGACAAGGCAAAATCCAATGTGTATAATATCAAGGTCCTCAAGCGGATACTTGGAGAAACAGTCTGTAGAGATCTCTTGTTCCTTCATGCCTTCACGGGCTGTGACTCAACGTCCAGAGTCTTTGGGATCGGAAAGAAGTTAGTGTTCCAAAGAATCATGAAGAAAGAAAATGGACTCAAAAGTTGTTCAAAAGTGTTCTGTACACCACAACAAGGTCAGGATGTTGTGGAAACCACAGACTGCAGGGCAATGATGGAATTGTTTCATGCAAATCAGAAAGACTCCCTAGCATCTATCAGATACAACATTCTCTGCAAGAAAGTTGCAAGAGCTAAGGCTTTTGTTACGCCAGAAAGACTGCCCCCAACATCAGCTGCCTGCAAGTTTCATTCCCTGCGGACCTATTACCAGGTCATGGAGTGGATGGGCCATTGTGGTGAAATGGAAGCAACTGAGTGGGGATGGAGGGAAGAAGGGCAAAAGCTCGTTCCAGTGATGACAGACAAAAACCATGCTCCAGATCTACTCCTCCTGATGATTCACTGCAACTGTTCAGGAGAGTGCAAAACTCTGATATGTACCTGCAGAAAGCATGGGTTAGAATGCACCGGTGCATGCGGACGTTGCCAAGATGGCAACTGTGACAATACGAGCAATGAACCAGTGATAGAGGAGGACGAGGAGGAAGAAAATGACATTTGAGTAGGCATACAGTTGCATACTATCGCATTAGTGTCAATGTTGAGCAACACATAAGTGGTCACTTAATGATCTCTCTGATGACGTCATGGCATCATTTCAAAATTACATTCACTTCTGAGGGTAATTTTACCTAAACAAACTGGTGATCTGATGGTTATGAGGTTTCTCTGTTGACAGGCATCTGGTTTACTGATGTCATTTTATGAACTTTGGACTTGCGTCAAAATTGCCCAACTTTTGATATGTTGTTCTCCTCATCAAACACTGCAGGAAACAATTACGAAGTATTCCAAGATGGCTGCCTTACTAATCAGACACAGGGACAGTCCAAACATCACTTGAGTTAATATCATTGTATTCCTTGCCCCTGAAATGTGAGTGAAGGTGCCAACAACACCGTTCTATGTGCCTTAATTACCGAGATAGAAGCAAAACCAGGTAATCGCCAACGGCCATCTTGAAATCCAAGATGGCTGCCTTACAAAACAGACATTAGGGCAGCCCATTAATAACTGATAATGATGTAATTGTATTCATTGACCCCACAAATGTGGGTATAGGCACTGGAATCATCGTCCTATCTGCCTTAATTACTGAGATAATGATGATTCTAGGTTGACGGTGGCGGCCATCATGATTTTCAAAATGGCCGCCACCAATCAAACCGTTATGATTAAATTTAGCTTTCTTGAGCCCTTAGATGATTTGTTTGTGTCCAAAATGTATTTCTGGCTGTTTAAAATGTATCTTCAGCTCACATAATGTCCAAAAGGCTGATTTCTAGTACATTTTTATGTTTGGTGGCCATCTTGTTTTATGACGTCATTTTAGGCACTTTCCCGTGGGTCAAATTTGGTAAACTTTTGATGTGGTGTTTTCCACATCCTAAACTGCAAGAAACAATCAAAAAACAAACTGTTGCAATTTATTTGGGGTAGGGCTGTCTTGGCCATATATTGACCCATCTACTACCTATACCGAGACCTACATATACCGAGACCGGATCTACCTATACCGAGACCTACATATACCGAGACCGGATCTACCTATACCGAGACCTACATATACCGAGACCGGATCTACCTATACCGAGACCTACATATACCGAGACCGGATCTACCTATACCGAGACCTACATATACCGAGACCGGATCTACCTATACCGAGACCTACATATACCGAGACCGGGTCTACCTATACTGAGACCTAAATATACCGACATCGGACATACCTATACCGAGACAGGACCTACCTATACCGAGACCGGATCTACCTATACCGAGACCGGACCTACCTATACCGAGACCGGACATACCTATACCGAGACCGGACATACATATACCGAGACCGGACCTACATATACCGAGACCGGACATACATATACCGAGACCGGACCTACCTATACCGAGACCGGACTTACCTATACTGAGACCGGACATACATATACCGAGACCGGACATACATATACCGAGACCGGATATACCTATACCGAGACCGGACTTACCTATACCGAGACCGGACCTACAAATACCGAGACTGGACATACATATACCGAGACCGGACATACATATACTGAGACCGGATCTACCTATACCGAGACCGGACATACCTATACCGAGACCGGACATACATATACCGAGACCGGACCTACATATACCGAGACCGGACATACATATACCGAGACCGGACCTACATATACCGAGACCGGACATACATATACCGAGACCGGACCTACCTATACCGAGACCGGACTTACCTATACTGAGACCGGACATACATATACCGAGACCGGACATACATATACCGAGACCGGATATACCTATACCGAGACCGGACTTACCTATACCGAGACCGGACCTACAAATACCGAGACTGGACATACATATACCGAGACCGGACATACATATACTGAGACCGGATCTACCTATACCGAGACCGGACATACCTATACCGAGACCGGACATACATATACCGAGACCGGACCTACATATACCGAGACAGGACATACATATACCGAGACCGGACCTACATATACCGAGACCGGATCTACCTATACCGAGACCTACATATACCGAGACCGGATCTACCTATACCGAGACCTACATATACCGAGACCGGATCTACCTATTCCGAGACCTACATATACCGAGACCGGATCTACCTATACCGAGACCTACATATACCGAGACCGGGTCTACCTATACCGAGACCTACATATACCGACACCGGACCTACATATACCGAGACCGGATCTACCTATACCGGACCTACATATACCGAGACCGGACATACCTATACCGAGACCGGACATACATAAAACAAGACCGGACCTACATATACCGAGACCTGACCTACATATACCGAGACCGGACCTACATATACCGAGACCGGATCTACCTATACCGACACCGGACCTACCTATACCGAGACCGGACATACCTAAAACAAGACCGGACCTACATATACCGAGACCTGACCTACATATACCGAGACCGGACCTACATATACCGAGACCGGACATACCTATACCGAGACCGGACATACCTATACCGAGACCGGACCTACATATACCGAGACCGGACCTACATATACCGACACCGGACATACCTATACCGAGACCGGACATACATATACCGAGGCCGGACCTACATATACCGAGACCGGACATACATATACCGAGACAGGACATACATATACCGAGACCGGACCTACCTATACCGAGACCGGACGTACCTATACCGAGACCGGACATACATATACCGAGGCCGGACCTACATATACTGAGACCGGACCTACCTATACCGAGACCGGACCTACCTATACTGAGACCGGACATACATATACCGAGACCGGACCTACATATACCGAGACCGGACATACATATACCGAGACCGGACCTACATATACCGAGACCAGACCTACATATACCGACACCGGACCTACATATACCGAGACCGGATCTACCTATACCAAGACCGGACCTACATATACCGAGACCGGACCTACCTATACCGAGACCGGACCTACATATACCGAGACCGGACTTATATATACCGAGACTGGACATACATATACCGAGACCGGACCTACATATACCGAGACCGGATCTACCTATACCGAGACCTACATATACCGAGACCGGATCTACCTATACCGAGACCTACATATACCGAGACCGGATCTACCTATACCGAGACCTACATATACCGAGACCGGATCTACCTATACCGAGACCTACATATACCGAGACCGGATCTACCTATACCGAGACCTACATATACCGAGACCGGGTATACCTATACCGAGACCTAAATATACCGACATCGGACATACCTATACCGAGACAGGACCTACCTATACCGAGACCGGATCTACCTATACCGAGACCGGACATACCTATACCGAGACCGGACATACCAATACCGAGACCGGACCTACCTATACCGAGACCGGACATACCTATACCGAGACCGGACATACATATACCGAGACCGGACCTACATATACCGAGACCGGACATACATATACCGAGACCGGACCTACCTATACCGAGACCGGACTTACCTATACCGAGACCGGACATACATATACCGAGACCGGACATACATATACCGAGACCGGACATACCTATACCGAGACCGGACTTACCTATACCGAGACCGGACTTACCTATACCGAGACCGGACCTACAAATACCGAGACCGGACATACATATACTGAGACCGGACATACATATACTGAGACCGGATCTACCTATACCGAGACCGGACATACCTATACCGAGACCGGACATACATATACCGAGACCGGACCTACATATACCGAGACCGGACATACATATACCGAGACCGGACCTACATATACCGAGACCAGATCTACCTATACCGAGACCTACATATACCGAGACCGGATCTACCTATACCGAGACCTACATATACCGAGACCGGATCTACCTATACCGAGACCTACATATACCGAGACCGGGTCTACCTATACCGAGACCTACATATACCGACACCGGACCTACATATACCGAGACCGGATCTACCTATACCGGACCTACATATACCGAGACCGGACATACCTATACCGAGACCGGACATACATAAAACAAGACCGGACCTACATATACCGAGACCTGACCTACATATACCGAGACCGGACCTACATATACCGAGACCGGATCTACCTATACCGACACCGGACCTACCTATACCGAGACCGGACATACCTAAAACAAGACCGGACCTACATATACCGAGACCTGACCTACATATACCGAGACCGGACCTACATATACCGAGACCGGACATACCTATACCGAGACCGGACATACCTATACCGAGACCGGACCTACATATACCGAGACCGGACCTACATATACCGACACCGGACATACCTATACCGAGACCGGACATACCTATACCGAGACAGGACCTACATATACTGAGACCGGACATACCTATACCGAGACCGGACATACATATACCGAGACAGGACCTACCTATACCGAGACCGGATATACCTATACCGGACATACCTATACCGAGACCGGACATACCAATACCGAGACCGGACATACATATACCGAGACCGGACATACCAATACCGATACCGGACCTACATATACCGAGACCGGACCTACATATACCGAGACTGGACATACCTATACCGAGACCGGACCTACATATACCGAGACCGGACATACATATACCGAGACCGGACCTACCTATACCGAGACCGGACATACCTCTACCAAGACAGGACATACCTATACCGAGACCGGACATACCGAGACCGGACATATGTACTTCATCTCTTGACAAATTTAGCTGAAATGCACAGACAATACTTCTAGTCAATAACGCCCCGCATTGACATGTATGTGTTGAACAGGCTAATTAATGACTGCGACCACTTAACAGGCTAATGACTGCAGTCAATAAATTATAAACACGACATTTTACTATATTGACCTCATGTATTCACATATTTAGCTGATATACACACGCATGACCCAGGACGTTGCAGATCCAGCTCCCATAGCCATTAACGGCTCTACACTCGCCATGGTCGACAACTTCAGATATCTAGGATCACTGATATCCAACAACCTGTCCCTCGATGCTGAGATCAATGCACGCATTGGGAAAGCAGCCACCGTCATGTCAACACTCACCAAGAGAGTCTGGGAGAACAGAAACCTAACGCTGAACACCAAGTTGAAGGTCTACCAGGCCTGCATACTCAGCACGCTCCTCTGCGGCAGTGAGTCATGGACGACATATGCCAGACAAGAGACAAAGCTGAACTCATACCATATGAGGTGCCTTCGCAGGATCCTGGGAATCACTTGGGAAGATAGGGTCACCAATACAGAGTTCCTCAGCAGAGCGAGTTCAACAACCATCTATGCAATGCCCAGTGAACGCCGCCTGCGCTGGCTAGGTCATGTCCGACGCATGAACAAAGGCCGCATCCCCAAAGATCTACTGTACGGTCAACTTGAACAAGGATCACGTCCAACTGGTCGCCCCCACCTAAGATACAGGGACGCTTGTAAGAGGGACCTGCGTTCAGCGCAAATCAACATAGAGTCTTGGGAGGACACAGCATCAAACCGGTCATCATGGAGACACGTTGTGAAAGCTGGGGTCAGACGAGCCGAGGCTGAGCGAACTCGGCTTCGTGAGCAGAAACGACAGAAGCGAAAGGCATCAACCAAACTGGATGACTCAATCTTCACCTGCGATGACTGCAACAGAGACTGCCACTCAAAAATAGGCCTACTCAGTCACCGCAGAAGATGTTCAACAAGAGCGCAATCCATCGTCTCATAAGACGGACGGAGGCTGATGATACACACACACTACTCATAGTTAATAGGGTTCAATGTCGATACATACATTTCACCTTGACTGTAGCTCTCTCCAAAGCCAACATTCGTCTCTTGAAATAACGTTTAACTGATCTTCACAAAAATTCTCACATTACACATATCAATACATACATTTTCACCTTGACTGTAGCTCTCTCCAAAGCCAACATTCGTCTCTTGAAATAACGTTTAACTGATCTTCACAAAAATTCTCACATTACACATATCAATACATACATTTTCACCTTGACTGTAGCTCTCTCCAAAGCCAAAATTCGTCTCTTGATATAAAGTTTAACTGATCTTCACAATAATTCTCACATTACACATATCAATACATACATTTTCACCTTGGCTGTAGCTCTCTCCAAAGCCAACATTCGTCTCTTGAAATAACGTTTAACTGATCTTCACAATAATTCTCACATTACACATATCAATACATGTACATACATGTTCTCCTTGACTGTAGCTCTCTCCAAAGCCAACATTCGTCTATTGAGATAAAGTTAAACTGATCTTCACAAAAATTCTCACATTACTATGCCAATTACACGTGAAACGTCTTCAGTTACGGACAGCTTTAGCTTGATTGCGTAACACGTTCTTACAACTTATATTAATCACTCTCGATGCCTCATTCCTGATGGAATCCATCGCCACGAGGGAGAGAGAATATGCAAGAGAGCACACTCGTAGCGTTGATATGTTCATGTTGATGTTAACATCATTCAAGGATAAGCACTTGACAACCGAGTGTTGACACCCACTGTTGGCGTAGAATAATTTAAGCTACTTGTTGATCAGCACCTCGTCTGATCAGGATCTATGTTGTTTGCTATTCGGACAGGTGCTTCAGCTCCACTGTCTAAAGAGCAGTCAGCATATAGCCTGCTCAGACGGCAGGTAATGTTCTGTCTGATCAGGATCTATATTGTTTGCTATTCGTACAGGTGCTTCAGCTCCACTGTCTAAAGAGCAGTCAGCATATAGCCTGATCAGACGGCACATTATGTACTGTCTGATCTGGTTCTATGCTTCTATACGACATCATGGTGAAAGAATTAATACTATGTATTCACTAGTGATTTAATTATTTATCATTTTCAGTGACTTATCATTTACGAGAATATCAAGCCTTCCAACCAGAGGACTCAGTGTATTGCGACATCTGATCATTAAAGACACACCATCGTTGAAGCATTTTCCATCTGTGCTCGAGTTCAGTAAGATCGAGCAAGCGGAGCTAACTTATCCACATCATTGCTGTGCCTTCAGAAATCCGGAGAAGCAGAACCCTTCAGCTTGGAGGGCGAAAAACGCCCAAGAGATGATCAATGCGGCATGCTCCCTCTCTACATCGCCTCTACCAACACGACCCAGTATGATAGTTACACCAATATCTACACGTCTACCTAAATCACTAACTTTTCGCGAGACACATATTGAAGATAGTGTAGACATTGATGGCACGCTTACAGGAGATGCAGTTTTACCAAAACGTATGAAACGTCAAGCTTTCGGCAGCTTTGGAAATATTAAAATTGCAAACGACACAGATTCCAATATGAATGAGGCTTACCACCCGTCTGGTGATCGATTTGGGGGTTTTATACTAAGTAAAAGCAATAACAAGAACGAAGTGTCTGGAATGCAGACTGCTGTGTTCCATAAATCTACGGTGTCGGTGGATGAAAACTCTACGCAAAGAGCAGAGTGTGGTGAAATTTATATTTATAACAGAAACATTGCATGTACACCGGAACCCGACGCATTTAACCCATGTGAAGATGTTATGGGCTATGTATGGTTGCGGGTCACCGTATGGTTTGTACTGTTAGCGGCTCTGCTGGGTAATAGCGTTGTTCTAGTTGTCCTCACGACAAGCCGAGGAAAATTCACTGTTCCAAAGTTTCTAATGTGCAACTTGGCATTTGCAGATTTCATCATGGGTGTTTACTTAATACTTCTCGCTTCAATAGATATCCATACCTTGGGCGAGTATTTCAACCACGCTGTCCAGTGGCAGAATGAAGGAGGTTGTCAAACTGCTGGTTTTCTATCGGTGTTCTCCAGCGAACTGTCTGTCTTCACTTTGACTATTCTTACCCTGGAACGATGGTATGCCATTAGTCACGCAATTCATCTTAACAAACGCCTTAAACTTCGTCAGTCGTTTGCACTAATGGTGCTCGGCTACACGTTTGCTGCAGTATTGGCCCTTCTGCCCCTCATTGGTATAAGCAGCTACGGTAACGTTAGTATATGCTTGCCTATGAAAGCAGAAAGTGGAGTGGATATCGGATACGTTGTGTCTCTTCTTATTATGAACGGCGTCATGTTTCTAGCCATATGTTTCTGCTACGTCAGTATGTATTGGCAGGTGAAGGGTAGTGCAACTACAGCCCGAAGTAACGACGCTACTATTGCAAAACGCATGGCGTTATTAGTATTCACAAATTTCGCGTGTTGGGCGCCAATTGCTTTTTTTGGACTTACGGCATCCGCTGGGGTGCCGCTTATAGACATTACAAACTCTAAAATCCTGCTTGTCTTCTTTTATCCCCTTAATTCTTGTGCGAATCCATTCCTTTACGCTATCCTTACGAAGCAGTTCAGAAAAGATGTTTTCATTTTACTAGGAAAATGTGGAATATGTGTTGAAAGAGCCAATATGTACCGCGGAACGTTTACATCAAGAACATTATCCAACTCCAGAGGTCACAAGGGCTTAGCATTGGCAATACATCGCTCACAGCGACACACTGAATCTGTATTAACACATATTGATGGTAGCAACCACAGCTCAAAACATTCCATGAACAGTACACCGAAAGTTCACCCCGCTCATCACGAACCTGCGGAAGCTCAACCGTTCATTGAACACCGAAGTCACCTGGATCGAGCAGCCGAGTTTGCCAATAAAGAACCGGTATTGGCGGGTGATGACGTAACGTTAGACACATGGGAGAACAATGAATGTCAAGAAATTCTAAAACCTATCCATCCTAAGTATATTCGCAGCGTCAGTGATTACGCCACCCAGCTTAATTCTAGGAAACTATCAGCCGGTAAAGGTAGTCAAAGAACGAGAACCAGCGTGGACACGTATTTCAGCAGCAGTACGGACACGACTACTATTAGCGATAACTCGCATTCTCTGGACGAAATCTGGCAAGTTCGAAAAGAATTCCCGGAAGGGCCGACTATTGCGCAGGATAAAGACAGCGACAGAGCAGTAACTGGTGCAAATCACACCCTGTGTACATGCACAGTGTGCCATTTAGACAACGATATCCGAATACCTCATCATACTTGTTATACAGTATCGGCGGATATCGAGGAGAGTGATGTATACCAGCGACTTGTACATGCTACACTCATACAGAGAAAAGAGGAATGTAATAATATATCAAAACTGTCAATGAAACCTGTAAATAACACCAATAATGAAGTTAGACCTAAATATTACCTAAGCCCTTCATTGAGCAGCCTAGATGAGACGACGGAAACGTGCTTTGTGGTGCAATCGCCGTGGAATGGTATCGCAACAGGTGAATAATGTTATAATAACTGCTCACAAGCTGATTCCGGTAGTGGATAACATCAACGGTCTTGAATAGGCACAGCTGCTTACATGAATATTTTATTTTACATGTGAACTAGTGTGTATATGCATACATGGAATGGATATCTATTTTTAATTTGCTGTTGATGTTGTGGTCATGCTGTTGTTCTAAATTGATGCGTTGAATCTCTAGCCGTTGCTAACTGGTTGAACGTAATTGATGAGTGTCTTTTCAAATGCTTAAATGAAAGCTGGAATATAATGCTTGTTTATTTGGAGGTTTAAAATCGCACTAAAAGCTTGGGTCAAATGGCGACTCTCCAGCTATTGATGGTGGAGAAGACCCCGGATGTCCCTCTGATTAGTATTTCAGGCGCATACGGGTACCCGGGTAGAACCACCAACCTTTATGGCAGCTGGATAGCTTCCTAACATGAAATAAGTCGGCAACCCCAGTGGGATTCGAACATACAGCGGTGAGGGATGTCAACGATGTCAACTCGGTCACGGGTGGAATATAATAATGCTATTCCTGGGTATAACTATACAATAGCACTGGTGACGTGCTACAATGTACAATGGGGTTATTTGGTGAATAGTGTTACAAGTTACAACGAGAACCGTGCGGGAATAGAAACTCTTACCGTCCAGCGTTGTAGCTGCACCCATACTGGACGGTTTCAGGTCACCCCTCACGGAGTAACCTGGCGCTATATTATCACCGGGCTAAACAGCTGTAAATAAGTTAACTTGTTACCATGGTGAGACACAGAGCGGCACATCGACGCCTAGTTTCATTGAGCTACATACGATCGCATCCATGCTCAGTATATAGAAGCAGAAGAATTGTGTGTGAAGCATTATTAGCTTACATTCTCTATAAGGTGTTTTTAATGAGAGAAACTATGTACGCCTCGCTTCCGTTTTAATCCTTTCCTATACATGCATACTAATTTCTGTGCTTGCATGTACATGTCTTGTTTTGTATATACGTTAATAGTGGAATAAACATGTTTAAACAAAAGGTTGTTCACGCCGTATCGATTCGTCATAAACCGCGCTTGCCACCGGTTGGGGAAGCATTTTTGCAATATTTCCTATATAATTATATACACAGGGATTCGGCACGTTTGGGGGTATTAGTATATATATTTAAGTACAGGGATTCTACTCTGTGGGATGTCAGATTTCGCATCGATCAGTAAAATGGCCCTATCTGAAACAATTTTGTACAAATCTGTCCAAATATAACGCCTATCCCGAGTCTTTATATTGTTCTTCAAATAAAACACAACTTTAAACTGCATGCATGTATACTTTGCAAACAATTGCCATAGCAGGTCACATTTCCATACTAGGACACGGGTTCTGTCAGCAACAACAACAAATCTTCGACGGGAGAGTTTTAACTGTGAATAACATTATCAATAAAATGTGTTTCCACTAACGTGTAGGTTTATTCGGCAAAAATGTACGTCAAAAAGAGATTTCGTAGCATTTTCAATTTGTTTTGAAAATTTCTAAAGTAGCGCAATTCGCGTTGAAACGAGCGTTGAAACGAGCGTTCTGATTGGATTATTAGAATGTAACAATATGTTTTTTTTATATGAAGAATAATCATAATCCAACCAGAACAGCACCGACACGAGAACAACAATCAAAAGACAGAATGTAATAATCGTAAAATTAAAATGATACATGCGTAAAGATGCTAATAGCTGCTACGCTAGTCTACACGAATTAGTTTACATGGCTACTCTTGTCATAATTGCACAAGGTACGTCAAAGGAAATCGGATAGATAGCAGATCTGGGTGTCAGTGACAGTTGCTATACATATGCTACTCATAGTAACTGACATGGTCCATGCTATTTTTAGACCAATACATTTATCAGAACATTATATTTCGACTATTTCTTCTAGACGGAGAGTGTGGTGCGTTTTACGTTTATTTATCGTCGCTACCGGAGGATAGTGCAATGATACAGAGAGAGAGAGAGAGAGAGAGAGAGAGAGAGAGAGAGAGAGAGAGAGACCCATTCCAGGGTCTCCTCTGGTTCGTTTACGTGCACGGTGTAAAGCACCGACACGAGACCTCGGTTTAAAGTCCCATCTGAAAGACGTATAATTTTATTATGATCAGACGGGGGAACGAACCTGCGATCCCTGGATTACCAGTCCAGCGTGTTACCACTGGACTACAAGGAGATAGCAATTATGCATGATTAAGTAAATTATCATAATACAAAATGGTCATTCCTTAACCCTTTCAACACCACAGACCTCTAAATAGGCTTACAAAAAGTGTAGATCCAGATGAGCCGGCTCGTGACGAGCCGTCTCATCAGGATCTGCACTTTTTGCCAGTGATATGACTATTTTTAGACATAATTACCCATTTTGATAAATGAACTTGTCCAAATGTGATTTTCTGATTCATTTATTGGTTTATGAATATCATGGACCAGTCCATGTGAGTTACTTGGTGTTGAATGGGTTAATATGTAACATTATCTAAACAATCTGACAGACTGAACAGCAAACAGAAGCTTGTAATTAGTGCTAATTGGGGAAACACGATCATTGGAATCTGTTTTTCATATACTCTTTTTATATTAATTTTGTCGTGTGCATATGTTTTTGTTTTCACAGAATGGTTTTAATTTTTTTTCTCATGATTTAAACTTTTGTTAAAAATGTACCCATCAGGCAGGGGAGGGTCACAATACGAAATGTACCCATTAGGCAAGGGAGGGTACACAATACAAAATGTACACATCAGGCAAGGGAGGGTACACAATACAAAATGTACCCATCAGACAAGGGAGGGTCATAATACATAATGTACCCATCAGGCAAGGGAGGGTACACAATACAAAATGTACCCACCAGACAAGGGAGGGTACACAATACAAAATGTACCCATCAGGCAAGGGAGGGTCACAATACAAAATGTACCCACCAGACAAGGGAGGGTCACAATACAAAATGTACCCACCAGACAAGGGAGGGTACACAATACAAAATGTACCCATCAGGCAAGGGAGGGTCACAATACAAAATGTACCCACCAGACAAGGGAGGGTCACAATACAAAATGTACCCACCAGACAAGGGAGGGTACACAATACAAAATGTACCCATCAGGCAAGGGAGGGTCACAATACAAAATGTACCCACCAGACAAGGGAGGGTCACAATACAAAATGTACCCACCAGACAAGGGAGGGTACACAATACAAAATGTACCCATCAGGCAAGGGAGGGTCACAATACAAAATGTACCCACCAGACAAGGGAGGGTCACAATACAAAATGTACCCACCAGACAAGGGAGGGTACACAATACAAAATGTACCCATCAGGCAAGGGAGGGTACACAATACAAAATGTACCTATCAGGCAAGGGAGGGTCATAATACAAAATGTACCCATCAGGCAAGGGAGGGTACACAATACAAAATGTACCCATCAGGTAAGGGAGGGTCACAATACAAAATGTACCCATCAGGCAAGGGAGGGTACACAATACAAAATGTACCCATCAGGCAAGGGAGGGTCACAATACAAAATGTACCCATCAGGCAAGGGGGTCACAATACAAAATGTACCCATCAGGCAAGGGAGGGTCACAATACGAAATGTACCCATCAGGCAAGGGAGGGTCAATACAAAATGTACCCATCAGGCAAGGGAGGGTCACAATACAAAATGTACCATCAGGCAAGGGAGGGTCACAATACGAAATGTACCCATCAGGCAAGGGAGGGTCACAATACAAAATGTACCCATCAGCAAGGGAGGGTCACAATACAAAATGTACCCATCAGGCAAGGGAGGGTCACAATACAAAATGTACCCATCAGGCAAGGGAGGGTCACAATACAAAATGTACCCATCAGTCAAGGGAGGGTCACAATACGAAATGTACCCATCAGGCAAGGGAGGGTCACAATACGAAATGTACCCATCATGCAAGGGAGGGTCACAATACGAAATGACATTTTTATACCATGATGCATACTGCTTACATAGAAATAAATTATAATAAATGTAAGCATATATATATATATATATATATATATATATATATATATACACATATACACATGAATTCTACCATGCCACCGTGAAACGGTGTTACCTCGCAGCGACGAAAGTAAAGTGGAAATCGAAAGTTCAAGAAATTAGCGAATGGTGATTTTTGTATTCGAATATTCGGATGATCTTCCGAACGAATATTCGAATACAAAAATCACCATTCGTTGCCATCCCTAATATATATATACTACTATAAATTCATTTAATGCTATGTATATTGTTAACATGTGATGATCATGTGTGTATGTTAACATGTGATGATCATGTTTGTATGCTATCATTTAATGCTATGTATAGTGTTAACATGTGATGATCATGTGTGTATGTTAACATTTGATGATCATGTGTGTATGCTATCATGTAATGCTATATATATTGTTAACATGTGATGATCATGTTTGTATGCTATCATTTAATGCTATGTATAGTGTTAACATGTGATGATCATGTGTGTATGTTATCATGTAATGCTATGTATATTGTTAACATTTGATGATCATGTGTGTATGTTAACATTTGATGATCATGTGTGTATGCTATCATTTAATGCTATGTATATTGTTAACATGTAATGATCATGTGTGTATGCTATCATGTAATGCTATATATATTGTTAACATGTGATGATCATGTGTGTATGCTATCATTTAATGCTATGTATATTGTTAACATGTGATGATCATGTGTGTATGCTATGAAAGAACAAAATAAATTATAAATACATCTGTTAATTGTTTTTATCAACAATAGTAAAATGTGTAGCAAAAAGTACAGATCATGATGAGACGACACGCTACGAGCAAGCTCATCTTGATCTACACTTTTTGCAACCTATTTAGAGTTATGTAGTGTTGGAAGGGTTAAGCAATATTTAAGCTCAGAGAATAATACTTCGATTGCGAAACAAGTTCCTACAACTTATATTAATCACTCTCGAGACCTCATTCCTGCTGGAATCCATCATTACGAGGGAGAGAGAAGAGGCAATGTGGAAGTTAAATGGCTGTCATAAGGTCACAATCGTAACGGCTCCAGCGGGGCTCGAAGTGCGGGACTTTCGCACCTGAAGTGTATGCACTACCACTGCGCTATCACGACCTCCAGGAAGTTGCCTAGCATTCTACGTCACCTGTTATATCTCCTTTAATTCTACTTCAAAAAGAGAATAAGAGTACATTGTATTCAATTATAATCATATATTTCTTGTTAACAAAGCGAGAAATCAAGCACATCCGGATCCAGTTGATCGTCGTCATCCAGTGTTCGACTGCCCGGGCATCATTGGGTTTAGGCCGCTACTGCTACCGGGCATCATTGGGTTCATGTTACCTGCATTGTGAAAATAACATACACAATAATAGAGAAGACAAGAGATGGAAACATGGTTACAGACAGACACGACGAAGGACTGTGTATTAATTGTTTGTGTGTACATCACCAACGACTGTGTATTAATTGTTTGTTTGTTTGTACATCACCAACGACTGTGTATTAATTGTTTGTTTGTTTGTACATCACCAACGACTGTGTATTAATTGTTTGTTTGTTTGTACATCACCAACGACTGTGTATTAATTGTTTGTTTGTGTACATCACCAATGACTGTGTATTAATTGTTTGTTTGTACATCACCAACGACTGTGTATTAATTGTTTGTGTGTACATCACCAACGACTGTGTATTAATTGTTTGTGTGTACATCACCAACGACTGTGTATTAATTGTTTGTTTGTACATCACCAACGACTGTGTATTAATTGTTTGTTTGTACATCACCAACGACTGTGTATTAATTGTTTGTTTGTACATCACAAACGACTGTGTATTAATTGTTTGTGTGTACATCACCAACGACTGTGTATTAATTGTTTGTTTGTACATCACCAACGACTGTGTATTAATTGTTTGTGTGTACATCACCAACGACTGTGTATTAATTGTTTGTGTGTACATCACCAACGACTGTGTATTAATTGTTTGTTTGTACATCACCAACGACTGTGTATTAACTATTTGTGTGTACATCACCAACGACTGTGTATTAATTGTTTGTGTGTACATCACCAACGACTGTGTATTAATTGTTTGTGTGTACATCACCAACGACTGTGTATTAATTGTTTGTGTGTACATCACCAACGACTGTGTATTAATTGTGTGTGTGTACATCACCAACGACTGTGTATTAATTGTGTGTGTGTACATCACCAACGACTGTGTATTAATTGTGTGTGTGTACATCACCAACGACTGTGTATTAATTGTTTGTGTGTACATCACCAACGACTGTGTATTAATTGTGTGTGTGTACATCACCAACGACTGTGTATTAATTGTGTGTGTGTACATCACCAACGACTGTGTATTAATTGTTTGTGTGTACATCACCAACGACTGTGTATTAATTGTTTGTGTGTACATCACCAACGACTGTGTATTAATTGTTTGTGTGTACATCACCAACGACTGTGTATTAATTGTGTGTGTGTACATCACCAACGACTGTGTATTAATTGTTTGTGTGTACATCACCAACGACTGTGTATTAATTGTGTGTGTGTACATCACCAACGACTGTGTATTAATTGTGTGTGTGTACATCACCAACGACTGTGTATTAATTGTGTGTGTGTACATCACCAACGACTGTGTATTAATTGTTTTAGTTTAATCACATTTTATTGCATTCTATATATACAATGTACAATACAAAACAAATGAACAAACTTGTATAACTATCCATAATGCTGTATTCGTGGCATTGTTTGCTCAAGGATTGTCATTATATGTTGAAGCAAATGGGTTGGGCCACAAGTTTTAACAACATTAGTTACGGCCCTCCCCATAAGACTAGATTGTAATTAACAAAGAGACTGAATACAAGAGTTGTGCTAGTAGTTTACTAAATTTAATGATACTAATAGAAAAAGGGTAAAATGATTAAGAGAATAAGCAACATTTTAGATAATAAGAATTTAGAAACAATAAACAATAAACAAACCAAAAAAAAAAGTTTAGGAAATGTAATTGTAATAGCTACTCCAATCAAGTGTCCCACCATACAACGTTACCTAGCCAGCCACACCCGTCACCACACCCTAACATAGATCGTCACAAGAGAACAGCCTATATATATATATACAGATCATGTGGTTATTTGCTCGAAGCGTTTAGTCGTTTTAATATATGTTTGAACTTGTATGAAAATATATTCATTTTCATTGTCCGCTAAGTATTAATTGTTTGTTTGTACATCACCAACGACTGTGTACTAATTGTTTGTGTGTACATCACCAACGACTGTGTATTAATTGTTTGTTTGTACATCACCAACGACTGTGTATTAATTGTTTGTGTGTACATCACCAACGACTGTGTATTAATTGTTTGTTTGTACATCACCAAGGACTGTATTAATTGTTTGTTTGTACATCACCAACGACTGTGTATTAATTGTGTGTGTACATCACCAACGACTGTGTATTAATTGTTTGTTTGTACATCACCAAGGACTGTGTATTAATTGTCTGTGTGTACATCATCAAGGACTGTGTATTAATTGTTTGTGTGTACATCACCAACGACTGTGTATTAATTGTTTGTGTGTACATCATCAATGACTGTGTATTAATTGTTTGTGTGTACATCATCAAGGACTGTGTATTAATTGTTTGTGTGTACATCATCAAGGACTGTGTATTAATTGTTTGTTTGTACATCACCAACGACTGTGTATTAATTGTTTGTTTGTACATCACCAACGACTGTGTATTAATTGTTTGTTTGTACATCACCAACGACTGTGTATTAATTGTTTGTGTGTACATCACCAATGACTGTGTATTAATTGTTTGTTTGTACATCACCAACGACTATGTATTAATTGTTTGTTTGTACATCACCAACGACTGTGTATTAATTGTTTGTTTGTACATCACCAACGACTGTGTATTAATCGTTTGTTTGTACATCACCAAGGACTGTATTAATTGTTTGTTTGTACATCACCAACGACTGTGTATTAATTGTTTGTGTGTACATCACCAACGACTGTGTATTAATTGTTTGTTTGTACATCACCAACGACTGTGTATTAATTGTTTGTTTGTACATCACCAAGGACTGTATTAATTGTTTGTTTGTACATCACCAACGACTGTGTATTAATTGTTTGTTTGTACATCACCAAGGACTGTATTAATTGTTTGTTTGTACATCACCAACGACTGTGTATTAATTGTTTGTGTGTACATCACCAACGACTGTGTATTAATTGTTTGTTTGTACATCACCAAGGACTGTGTATTGATTGTTTGTTTGTACATCACCAACGACTGTGTATTAATTGTTTGTTTGTACATCACCAAGGACTGTATTAATTGTTTGTTTGTACATCACCAACGACTGTGTATTAATTGTTTGTGTGTACATCACCAACGACTGTGTATTAATTGTTTGTTTGTACATCACCAAGGACTGTGTATTAATTGTTTGTTTGTACATCACCAACGACTGTGTATTAATTGTTTGTTTGTACATCACCAAGGACTGTATTAATTGTTTGTTTGTACATCACCAACGACTGTGTATTAATTGTTTGTGTGTACATCACCAACGACTGTGTATTAATTGTTTGTGTGTACATCACCAACGACTGTGTATTAATTGTTTGTGTGTACATCATCAAGGACTGTGTATTAATTGTTTGTGTGTACATCACCAACGACTGTGTATTAATTGTTTGTGTGTACATCATCAATGACTGTGTATTAATTGTTTGTGTGTACATCATCAAGGACTGTGTATTAATTGTTTGTGTGTACATCATCAAGGACTGTGTATTAATTGTTTGTTTGTACATCACCAACGACTGTGTATTAATTGTTTGTTTGTACATCACCAACGACTGTGTATTAATTGTTTGTTTGTACATCACCAACGACTGTGTATTAATTGTTTGTGTGTACATCACCAATGACTGTGTATTAATTGTTTGTTTGTACATCACCAACGACTATGTATTAATTGTTTGTTTGTACATCACCAACGACTGTGTATTAATTGTTTGTTTGTACATCACCAACGACTGTGTATTAATCGTTTGTTTGTACATCACCAAGGACTGTATTAATTGTTTGTTTGTACATCACCAACGACTGTGTATTAATTGTTTGTGTGTACATCACCAACGACTGTGTATTAATTGTTTGTTTGTACATCACCAACGACTGTGTATTAATTGTTTGTTTGTACATCACCAACGACTGTGTATTAATTGTTTGTTTGTACATCACCAAGGACTGTATTAATTGTTTGTTTGTACATCACCAACGACTGTGTATTAATTGTTTGTTTGTACATCACCAAGGACTGTATTAATTGTTGGTTTGTACATCACCAACGACTGTGTATTAATTGTTTGTGTGTACATCACCAACGACTGTGTATTAATTGTTTGTTTGTACATCACCAAGGACTGTGTATTAATGTGTTGTACATCCCCGACTGTGTATTAATTGTTGTGTGTGTTGTTGTTGTACATCACCAAGACTGTGTATTAATTGTTTGTTTGTACATCACCAACGACTGTGTATTAATTGTTTGTGTGTACATCACCAACGACTGTGTATTAATTGTTTGTGTGTACATCATCAAGGACTGTGTATTAATTGTTTGTTTGTACATCACCAACGACTGTGTATTAATTGTTTGTGTGTACATCACCAACGACTGTGTATTAATTGTTTGTGTGTACATCACCAAGGACTGTGTATTAATTGTTTGTGTGTACATCACCAAGGACTGTGCATTAATTGTTCAGCTGTTCGTATATCGCTTACGGTTGCTGAAGGTGTGTCGCTTTATCGATCACTGATTGGCTTATCGGATTATCGCTGGTTGGGTTGATTGACAGCTCGCGTCATGTTATTTGTCTACATAGAGAAGACTAGTAGTGGAAACATGCTCTCACACTGGACAGACGGATCTGTAGTCCAGTGGTTAATACGTTGGTAATCCAGTGACCGCAGGTTCGATCCACTATCTGACCCTAATAAAATTAACAGTCTTTCAGATGGGACTATAAACCGAGGTATCGTGTCTGTTCATTACAACATGCACGTAAAAGAAGCAGATGAGATTCTGGAATGGGTCTCTGTCTGTATCATTGCACTATCCTCCAACAATCTAAAATGACTAATCTCTTCAAGAGCAACCTGTAGCGGCGATAAATAAACGTAAAACACACATTCTCACATTGGTATCACTAAGGGTCAGTTTGTCATTTTCTACTAACGGAGGACAAGTGGTGGTACTAATTATTCGTATATCCTAACACCACTACGAGTCCGTTTCTATTTGTCTCCATACAGATTAAAAGTGTTATAAACATGACACCAGACTGACATCACCACGGACAGGTTAACATCCGGCTACGGTCTCCGTACAGAGCACTAGTAGTTACAGCAGTAACGTGCTTACAGACTGACATCACCACGGGTCTGTTTCTAATGGTCTCCATACAGCGTACCGGTAGTGGGTAGTAGTGGAAACGTGCTTACAGACTGACATCACCACGAGTCTGTTTCTAATGGTCTCCATACAGCGTACCGGTAGTGGGTAGTGGAAACGTGCTTACAGACTGACATCACCACGGGTCTGTTTCTAATGGTCTCCATACAGCGTACCGGTAGTGGTTAGTGGAAACGTGCTTACAGACTGACAACACCACGGGTCGGCTTCTAATGGTCTCCTACAGCGTACCGGTAGTGGTTAGTGGAAACGTGCTTATAGACTGACATCACCACGGGTCGGCTTCTAATGGTCTCCTACAGCGTACCGGTAGTGGTTAGTGGAAACGTGCTTATAGACTGACATCACCACGGGTCGGCTTCTAATGGTCTCCTACAGCGTACCGGTAGTGGTTAGTGGAAACGTGCTTACAGACTGACAACACCACGGGTCGGCTTCTAATGGTCTCCATACAGCGTACCGGTAGTGGGTAGTGGAAACGTGCTTACAGACTGACATCACCACGGGTCTGCTTCTAATGGTCTCCTACAGCGTACCGGTAGTGGGTAGTAGTGGAAACGTGCTTACAGACTGACATCACCACGGGTCGGCTTCTAATGGTCTCCTACAGCGTACCGGTAGTGGGTAGTAGTGGAAACGTGCTTACAGACTGACATCACCACGGGTCGGCTTCTAATGGTCTCCTACAGCGTACCGGTAGTGGGTAGTGGAAACGTGCTTACAGACTGACATCACCACGGGTCTGTTTCTAATGGTCTCCATACAGCGTACCGGTAGTGGTTAGTGGAAACGTGCTTACAGACTGACATCACCACGGGTCTGCTTCTAATGGTCTCCTACAGCGTACCGGTAGTGGGTAGTAGTGGAAACGTGCTTACAGACTGACATCACCACGGGTCGGCTTCTAATGGTCTCCATACAACGTACCGGTAGTGGGTAGTAGTGGAAACGTGCTTACAGACTGACATCACCACGGGTCGGTTTCTAATGATCTCCATTTGATATAACATATAATTTACATCGACATTAAGAGACAGTTACTGGCCCTGAATACTCTTTAGTAGGAGTACTAGTATATTTCCTCTTAATTGGTTTCCTCAGTTTTTATCGATGTTTCCTTTTCACACACAACATGTTATCAATTTTCAATCACTTTATCATCATATAATTATTAATTCATTAAATACCACCAGATGTCCTACAGTATATACAATGGATGTTTAGCTACTTGTAAAAATTCTTATTATTAAATAATCATGATTTTGCTAACATCACATTAATCATGTTACTTTATTTCGCTAGGGAAAAACAGTAAGCACAGCGGATTCCGACTAGATGGACCAATATGCATTTCGGGATAAATCTGATATTATCTGCCAAGGGAGGTAATAGAGAAAAGAGCAATGTCTCTCATATAGCAAGTCCGTAAATCCTTACCACCACCCATCATCGCGTTAGGATCAAATATATTCATCTCGCTTCCAGTCCCGCTTGAACTGCTCGGTGATCCAACTGATGTACTCATCTTATTAGGGTCAAATGTTGCACCAGACGAACTTCCGGAACTGGTCATTCCCGTCCCCATACCATTGTTCCCTGTCTGCATGATCGCATTACCCCCATTGTTGATAGCGTTAGAGCCAGTCATCATCCCCTGGGCACCAGTCATCACGGAAGCAGCATTGGCTTTATTTAGGTCAACACTTCCACCAGCCCCTGTCACACACACATATAATAATAATAATAATAATAATAATAATATTATAATAATAATAATAAAGAATTTATTTAACGAGAGAATAATTAAGTCAATCTACCATGAGACCTTCAACAAATTAAAACATGAAATAGCATAATGAAACATGTAAACAGTAAAACTTTCATAGGAAATAAGATATAGGCCTAAGCTGCAATAACTAATACTTATATTCATGTATAATTGTATATTATCAGTTTATTAGGTTATTGGTCTGTTCTTTGCATCACCTGCTATATAAAGCTTTGAAGTGTAGAACAGAATGTGCTGTTTTGATTTGATAAGGGAGAGAATTCCACAAGTGTGACACTGAATAGAAGAAAGATTGTCTTAAAAGTTCAGTAGTTGGCTTATGCGGGTAATGTTGGAGATTGGCGGATGATCGCACGTTTTGAGTCCAGTCTTTCAGATGGGACTTTAAACTGAGGTCTCGTGTCGATGCTTCGCGCCGTGCACGTAAAAGAACCAAAGGAGACTCTGGAATGGGTCTCTGTCTGTATCATTGCACTATCCTCCAAAAATCTAAATGACTTCCCTTCTCTGTTAATGGCTAACAGTCAACAATTGAACTATTATGGCCATGCGTGGGGGTTAGAAATGTGAGCTATTAGGCCTCCTCAGCTACTATAATTCCACCAAATAGTTGGTAGTGTGATAAAAAAGTTGCAAAAACCTAACACATTAAACCTTAAAAGCCCTTAAGCCTACAATATGTACAGATACTATAAGTGTGCAAAGAGAGGTTAGTAGTTGTTAAGAACAAGATAAAAACAAGTGTGTTCTGTTATGGCTTCATCATCGATGCAGCCAGCGCTGACTTAAATCCTGCGATAGATTCAGCGCTTACTACATGAGATGGCAGTATGTTCCATTGAACAACTGTTCTCGGAAAGTATGAGCACTTGAAATAGTCAACTGTTGTGAATTGAATGTGATATGCCAAATGGTGGTAATGTCGTGATTGTTTGCTGTAAGGTGTGAGATATTGTGATGGATTGACTATTGCACTATCCTCCAACAATCTAAAATGACTAATCTCTTCAGGAGGCGTCGCTCATATGGGCAACCGGTAGCGATGATAAATAAACGTAAAACACACACACGTTTTGAGTTCGGAAGTGTATGGTAAATTCTAGTGTTTAAAAACACGTCCGTAGATTCGTAGAGGATTTCCATGAACGGTTATATTCGTATTCGTTGTGCTACACGGTGTAACGTTAATTGTGCTACACGGTATGATTGGTAGCGTTTATTTACGGTAGTAATTAAGTAGAGAGATTGCGTGGTGAATTCGTTCTTGAGAGTGTACGGTGATTTGTTTAGCCACGCCTCCATGCGTTTATTTAAGGAAGGAATTTCGGCCTCCACACATTTTAAGCTCGCCCAATGTTGTTCATATACACTGCAGATGGAAACTATTAACCCGCGATTGCATACGTATATTTGCATTAAGTATTCAAAGAATATCACAGAAACGCTGTCCAACACTACGAATGCGCATGCCCGTAGCTTCTAGTGCGCATGTCAGCTGCATATCATTAGTGTGGAAAGATACAAACATGGCATATACGATCATCGAAGAAGATGGAATAGCGATGTAAATATTGCAGTATATGAGATGGTGATGATATACCACCATTAAATCCCCGACGTTACATAGTACATTTAAATAGACACCGCCACATACCACCATTTAAAGCAAACAGGTGCTGTTTTCACTTGCCCAGTTTCGTTAAAGAATCACAATATGTTGTAAATCACATATTTTAGCTCTGGCACACTAACATATTAAAAATGTCCGTTTTGCAACCATTGATTTGTTGCTACGTTTTAAACATACCATAGCTTCTCAACAGTTTGTTATCGCTGTGTGTCCCTCCCAGCCACAAAAACAATATCACATTTAAATAAATTATCGTCAGTACACTTACGAATGACCATAGTTTCATCTGCGTAGAAAAAGTTTGTTTGTTTAGTTTGGGAGTTTAAAGCCACACAAACAGCTTAGATCATACGGCGACTCTCCAGTTATTATTTGGTGGGTGAAGACGACCGGTGCCCCTTTGAGCAGTATTTCAGGCACGGACGGGTACCCGGGTAGAACCATCGACCATCCACAAGCCAGTTGGATAACTTCCACACATGAAATAATTCGACACCGCAGTGGGTATATTCGAACCTACAGCGGTGAAGAAAACGTAATTTGAAGTCAACGACCTGCGCGTTCGCTTCAGGTGCGAAAGGTCCGGAGTTCGAGCCCCACTGGAGCCGTTACGATTGTGCCCTTATGCAAGGCATTTAAATTCCACGTTGCCTCTTCTCTCTCCCTCGTGGCGATGGATTCCATCAGGAATGAGGTCTCGATGGTGATTTATATAAGTTGAAAGAACTTGTTTCGAAATCGAGCTAAAATAAATGTGTATAAAATAATTTAAAAAATAGTTTAATTGATTGCGTGGACTCACCTCCAAACATATTGAGGCTCATTCCCTGGGTGCCGAGCTGAGCGTTCATCCGACCCGGATTGAAGTTACAATGCTACTGCTACCTACAAGCATGTATATGAAGCCTAAGAAAGCGCGGGGTGGGGTGCTGTGGGTAGTCTCGTTAATTCTAATATTTACAGACGTGCCATAAATATAATATAGAAACATGTTGACTCGGTGTTATATTTAACTGTAGATGATGTGTTGCTTGGTTGTTTGGGGTTTTGGGGTTCAATGTCGCACCGAGCTTAGATCATATGGCGAATCTCCAGCTATTTCCCTCCGAGCAGTATTTCAGGCATGTATGGGCACACGGGTATAGTTAGGCAGTTGAATGGCGTATTTCCATATAAGCTTGCAAAGTTGTCTACACAAAATGTGTTTGCAGTTTCTTGTAGTTAAGACATTCGAGATTAAGAAACTGGATGGTGACATCTTGTCATCCTTGTGCAACTCTCAGAATTCATGATGGCGGCCATCTTGGAAGTAAACATAATGCATATAATGGAGTTGCTGTCTGTTGTTATGTGTTAACGAAATGGATCATAAATCGACTCAAACACCAACATTTCACAAGCTCGCGGTATAACTTCCTCATATGAAAGAATTCAACATTCCCAGCGGGATTCGAGCCTACAACTGTGAGGGGCACGTGATTTGAAGTCAACGATATCTACTGATAAACGGTGATATCGTACATATTTATGTAATAACCTACTGATGCACGTTGATATTGTACATATTTATGTAATAACTTACTGATACACGGTGATATTGTACATATTTATGTAATAACCTACTGATGCGCTGTAATATCGTATATATTTATGTAAACACGTTATGTAATAACCTATTGATGCGCTGTAATATCGTACATATTTATGTAAACACGTTATGTAATAACCTATTGATGCGCTGTAATATCGTACATATTTATGTAAACACGTTATGTAATAACCTACTGATGCGCTGTAATATCGTACATATTTATGTAAACACGTTATGTAATAACCTATTGATGCGCTGTAATATCGTACATATTTATGTAAACACGTTATGTAATAACCTACTGATACACGGTGATATTGTACATATTTATGTAAACACGTTATGTAATAACCTATTGATGCGCTGTAATATCGTACATATTTATGTAAACACGTTATGTAATAACCTACTGATGCCCTCTACTATCGTACACGTTTATGTAATAACCTACTGATGCGCTCTACTATCGTACACGTTTATGTAATAACCTACTGATGCGCTGTAATATCGTATATATTTATGTAATAACCTACTGATGCGCTGTAATATCGTACACGTTTATGTAATAACCTACTGATGCGCTGTGATATCGTACATATTTATGTAATAACCTACTGATGCGCTGTGATATCGTACATATGTATGTAATAACCTACTGATGCGCTGTAATATCGTACATATGTTATGTAATAACCTACTTATGCAATGCAATACCGTACATATTTATGTAATAACCTACTGATGCGCTGTAATATCGTACATATTTATGTAATAACCTACTGATGCGCTCTACTATCGTACACGTGTATGTAATAACCTACTGATGCGCTGTAATATCGTACATATTTATGTAATAACCTACTGATGCGCTGTAATATCGTACACGTTTATGTAATAACCTACTGATGCGCTCTACTATCGTACACGTTATGTAATAACCTACTGATGCGCTGTATATCGATATATGTATGTAATAACCTACTGATGCGCTGTAATATCGTATATATTTATGTAATAACCTACTGATGCGCTGTAATATCGTACACGTTTATGTAATAACCTACTGATGCGCTGTACTATCGTACACGTTTATGTAATAACCTACTGATGCGCTGTGATATCGTACATATGTATGTAATAACCTACTGATGCGCTGATATCGTACATAGTAGTAATACTGATGCGTGTAATATCGTACAGTTTATGTAATACCTACTGATGCGCTGTGATATCGTACATATGTATGTAATAACCTACTGATGCGCTGTAATATCGTATATATTTATGTAATAACCTACTGATGCGCTCTACTATCGTACACGTTTATGTAATAACCTACTGATGCGCTGTAATATCGTACATATTTATGTAATAACCTACTGATACGCTGTAATATCGTACATATTTATATAATAACCTACTGATGCGCTCTACTATCGTACACGTGTATGTAATAACCTACTGATACGCTGTAATATCGTACATATTTATGTAATAACCTACTGATGCGCTGTAATATCGTACACGTTTATGTAATAATATACTGATGCGCTCTACTATCGTACACGTTTATGTAATAACCTACTGATGCGCTGTGATATCGTACATATGTATGTAATAACCTACTGATGCGCTGTAATATCGTATATATTTATGTAATAACCTACTGATGCGCTCTACTATCGTACACGTTTATGTAATAACCTACTGATACGCTGTAATATCGTATATATTTATGTAATAACCTACTGGTGCGCTGCAATACAAATTAACGTACCAGTTTGTGATTGCGGTCCCATGACTGTATTCATGTCTTTTCCTGGAAACAATAATATGGTTTTAACAGTTAGGCTTTTCAAGTTCTTAAAGTCGCACTAACAGCTTAGGTCGCATTGTGACTCCCAAGCTATTATTGGTGGAGGAAGAACCGGGGTTTCGCAGGTTCGATCCCCCGTATGTCCTTAATAAAATTAACAGTCTTTCAGATGGGACATTAAACCGAGGTCTTGTGTCGGTGCTTTACGCCGTGCACGTAAAAGAACCAGAGAAGATTCTCGAACGGGTCTCTTTCTGTATCATTGCACTATTCTTCAAAAATCTAAAATTACTAATCTCTTCAGGAGGCGTCGCTCATATGGGCAAACGGTAGCGAAGATAAAGAAACGTAAAGCGCACGCACACACGCACGCATGCACGCACGCACGCACGCACGCACGCACGCACGCACGCACGCACACACACACACACACGTAACATAATATTATAATTAACATAACAATACAAAATCAAATTATTGAACTATGAATCTTTAGTGTTTATCTAGAATTGCCTAGATGCTCGCTGATTATATGGACATAGTTCATGGTCTATCTGTTCGCTGATAATACCGACACAGTTTATGGTCTAGATGCACGCTGTTCATATGAACATAGTTCATGGTTTAGATGTTCGCTTGTTAATATGGAAATAGTTCATGTTCTAGAGGCTCGCGTGATATATGTACATAGTTCATGGTCTAGATACTAACTGGTTATACATGTACATAATTCATGGTCTAGATGTTCGCTGCTAATAATAATGCGGGAATAGTTCATGTTCTATATGTCCGCTGATGATAATAATATGGGCATAGTTCATGGTTTAGCTGTTCATTGGTAATATGGGCATAGTTCATGGTCTAGCTGTTCATTGGTAATATGGGCATAGTTCATGGTCTAGATGTTCGCTGGAAATACGGACATAGTTCATGGTAGAACTGGTCGCTGGTATACGGACATAGTTCATGGTCTAGATGTTTGCTGAGAATACGGACATAGTTCATGGTCTAGATGTTTGCTGAGAATACGGGTATAGTTCATGGTCTAGATGTTTGCTGAGAATACGGGCATAGTTCATGGTCTAGATGTTTGCTGATAATACGGGTATAGTTCATTGTCTAGATGTTTGCTGAGAATACGGGTATAGTTCATTGTCTAGATGTTTGCTGAGAATACGGGTATAGTTCATTGTTTAGATGTTTGCTGAGAATACGGGTATAGTTCATTGTTTAAATGTTTGCTGAGAATACGGGTATAGTTCATTGTCTAGATGTTTGCTGAGAATACGGGTATAGTTCATTGTCTAGATGTTTGCTAAGAATACGGGTATAGTTCATTGTTTAGATGTTTGCTGAGAATACGGGTATAGTTCATTGTTTAGATGTTTGCTGAGAATACGGGTATAGTTCATGGTCTAGATGTTTGCTGAGAATACCGGTATAGTTCATTGTCTAGATGTTTACTGAGAATACGGGTATAGTTCATTGTTTAGATGTTTGCTGAGAATACGGGTATAGTTCATTGTCTAGATGTTTGCTGAGAATACGGGTGTAGTTCATGGTCTAACTGGTCGCTGAGAATACGGGTATAGTTCATTGCTAACTGGTCGCTGAGAATACGGGTATAGTTCATTGTCTAGATGTTTGCTAAGAATACGGGTATAGTTCATTGTCTAGATGTTTGCTGAGAATACGGGTATAGTTCATGGTCTAGATGTTTGCTGAGAATACGGGTATAGTTCATTGTCTAGATGTTTGCTGAGAATACGGGTATAGTTCATGGCTAACTGGTCGCTGAGAATACGGGTATAGTTCATTGTCTAGATGTTTGCTGAGAATACGGGTATAGTTCATGGCTAACTGGTCGCTGAGAATACGGGTATAGTTCATTGTCTAGATGTTTGCTGAGAATACGGGTATAGTTCATGGTTTAGATGTTTGCTAAGAATACGGGTATAGTTCATTGTCTAGATGTTTGCTGAGAATACGGGTATAGTTCATTGTCTAGATGTTTGCTGAGAATACGGGTATAGTTCATGGTCTAGATGTTTGCTGAGAATACGGGTATAGTTCATTGTCTAGATGTTTGCTAAGAATACGGGTATAGTTCATTGTCTAGGTGTTTGCTGAGATTACGGGTATAGTTCATGGTCTAGATGTTTGCTGAGAATACGGGCATAGTTCATTGTCTAGATGTTTGCTGAGAATACGGGTATAGTTCATTGTTTAGATGTTTGCTGAGAATACGGGTATAGTTCATTGTCTAGATGTTTGCTGAGATTACGGGTATAGTTCATTGTCTAGATGTTTGCTGAGAATACGGGTATAGTTCATTGTTTAGATGTTTGCTGAGAATACGGGTATAGTTCATTGTCTAGATGTTTGCTGAGATTACGGGTATAGTTCATTGTTTAGATGTTTGCTGAGAATACGGGTATAGTTCATTGTCTAGAATACTAGTATAATTTTATTAAAATGTGAATGTAATAATATTAACTTACCCATCATAGGATTCAGGGGGTTGAAACCGGATGTAGCCATGGAGTTTGTTGCACTAGGATCGAACTTCATTATCACTGTACCACCACCTGGTGTACCAGGCGGTGCATTGTTTGATGGTCCTCCAGTCATAGGGTTCATGCTCCCACCATGTGATCTACTGCCGGATCCACTGGTACCCTGTGCAGTACCGGATGCACTACCTGATGCACTTCCAAACGATGATGCTGGATTGGACGAACTCCCAAATGCCGACGCCGGGTTCGAACCCGAGGAAGATCCGCTACTTCCTGAGGAAATGGAAGAAGCTCCTGAGGATAAGCCGCTTCCACCGTTGCCTCCGACTGTCCCGGTAGCAGGTGCAATATTTTGCGATGCATTCATGCCCATTCCGTTGGTAAATGATGGCGAAGAACCACCACCGCTGCCTGAAGCAGGGTTGACAGCGTTCGGGTCATACTTTACGCCTATAACATATTAAATTCATAGATAGGGATTTCAGCAGATGAGATGCAAGAGCCCATCATACTAGACGTCATAGATGTCTTACTAGACGTCATTTGTGTCTTACTAGACGTCATAGATGTCCTACTAGACGTCGTAGATGTCTTACTAGACTCCATAGATGTCTTACTAGACGTCATAGATGTCTTACTAGAGACGTCATAGATGTCTTACTAGAGACGTCATAGATGTCTTACTAGAGACGTCATAGATGTCTTACTAGAGACGTCATAGATGTCTTACTAGACGCCATAGATGTCTTACTAGAGACGTCATAGATGTCTTACTAGACGTCATAGATGTCTTACTAGAGACGTCATAGATGTCTTACTAGACGTCATAGATGTCTTACTAGAGACGTCATAGATGTCTTACTAGACGTCATAGATGTCTTACTAGAGCGTCATAGATGTCTTACTAGACGCCATAGATGTCTTACTAGAGACGTCATAGATGTCTTACTAGACGTCATAGATGTCTTACTAGAGACGTCATAGATGTCTTACTAGACGTCATAGATGTCTTACTAGACGTCTAGATGTCTTACTAGACGTCTAGATGTCTTACTAGACGCATAGATGTCTTACTAGAGACGTCATAGATGTCTTACTAGACGTCATAGATGTCTTACTAGAGACGTCATAGATGTCTTACTAGACGCCATAGATGTCTTACTAGAGACGTCATAGATGTCTTACTAGACGTCATAGATGTCTTACTAGAGACGTCATAGATGTCTTACTAGACGCCATAGATGTCTTACTAGACGTCATAGATGTCTTACTAGACGTCATAGATGTCTTACTAGACGCCATAGATGTCTTACTAGAGACGTCATAGATGTCTTACTAGACGTCATAGATGTCTTACTAGAGACGTCATAGATGTCTTACTAGACGTCATAGATGTCTTACTAGAGACGTCATAGATGTCTTACTAGACGTCATAGATGTCTTACTAGACGTCATAGATGTCTTACTAGAGCGTCATAGATGTCTTACTAGAGACGTCATAGATGTCTTACTAGAGACGTCATAGATGTCTTACTAGACGTCATAGATGTCTTACTAGACGTCGTAGATGTCTTACTAGACGCCATAGATGTCTTACTAGAGACGTCATAGATGTCTTACTAGACGTCATAGATGTCTTACTAGAGACGTCATAGATGTCTTACTAGACGTCATAGATGTCTTACTAGACGTCATAGATGTCTTACTAGACGCCATAGATGTCTTACTAGAGACGTCATAGATGTCTTACTAGACGTCATAGATGTCTTACTAGAGACGTCATAGATGTCTTACTAGACGTCATAGATGTCTTACTAGAGACGTCATAGATGTCTTACTAGACGCCATAGATGTCTTACTAGAGACGTCATAGATGTCTTACTAGACGTCATAGATGTCTTACTAGAGACGTCATAGATGTCTTACTAGACGCCATAGATGTCTTACTAGACGTCGTAGATGTCTTACTAGACGTCGTAGATGTCTTACTAGACGCCATAGATGTCTTACTAGAGACGTCATAGATGTCTTACTAGACGTCATAGATGTCTTACTAGAGACGTCATAGATGTCTTACTAGACGTCATAGATGTCTTACTAGAGACGTCATAGATGTCTTACTAGAGACGTCATAGATGTCTTATTAGACGTCATAGATGTCTTACTAGAGACGTCATAGATGTCTTACTAGAGACGTCATAGATGTCTTACTAGAGACGTCATAGATGTCCTACTAGAGACGTCATAGATGTCTTACTAGACGTCATAGATGTCTTACTAGACGCCATAGATGTCTTACTAGAGACGTCATAGATGTCTTACTAGACGCCATAGATGTCTTACTAGACGCCATAGATGTCTTACTAGAGACGTCATAGATGTCTTACTAGAGACGTCATAGATGTCCTACTAGAGACGCCATAGATGTCTTACTAGACGTCATAGATGTCTTACTAGAGACGTCATAGATGTCTTACTAGAGACGTCATAGATGTCTTACTAGACGTCATAGATGTCTTACTAGACGCCATAGATGTCTTACTAGAGACGTCATAGATGTCTTACTAGACGCCATAGATGTCTTACTAGACGTCATAGATGTCTTACTAGAGACGTCATAGATGTCTTACTAGAGACGTCATAGATGTCTTACTAGACGTCATAGATGTCTTACTAGACGCCATAGATGTCTTACTAGAGACGTCATAGATGTCTTACTAGACTCCATAGATGTCTTACTAGACGTCATAGATGTCTTACTAGAGACGTCATAGATGTCTTACTAGACGCCATAGATGTCTTACTAGAGACGTCATAGATGTCTTACTAGACGTCATAGATGTCTTACTAGAGACGTCATAGATGTCTTACTAGACGTCATAGATGTCTTACTAGAGACGTCATAGATGTCTTACTAGAGACGTCATAGATGTCTTACTAGAGACGTCATAGATGTCTTACTAGACGTCATAGATGTCTTACTAGAGACGTCATAGATGTCTTACTAGAGACGTCATAGATGTCTTATTAGACGTCATAGATGTCTTACTAGAGACGTCATAGATGTCTTACTAGAGACGTCATAGATGTCTTACTAGAGACGTCATAGATGTCCTACTAGAGACGTCATAGATGTCTTACTAGACGTCATAGATGTCTTACTAGACGCCATAGATGTCTTACTAGAGACGTCATAGATGTCTTACTAGACGCCATAGATGTCTTACTAGACGTCATAGATGTCTTACTAGAGACGTCATAGATGTCTTACTAGAGACGTCATAGATGTCTTACTAGACGTCATAGATGTCTTACTAGACGCCATAGATGTCTTACTAGAGACGTCATAGATGTCTTACTAGACTCCATAGATGTCTTACTAGACGTCATAGATGTCCTACTAGAGACGTCATAGATGTCTTACTAGAGACGTCATAGATGTCTTACTAGACGCCATAGATGTCTTACTAGACGTCGTAGATGTCTTACTAGACGTCGTAGATGTCTTACTAGACGCCATAGATGTCTTACTAGAGACGTCATAGATGTCTTACTAGACGTCATAGATGTCTTACTAGAGACGTCATAGATGTCTTACTAGACGTCATAGATGTCTTACTAGAGACGTCATAGATGTCTTACTAGACGTCATAGATGTCTTACTAGAGACGTCATAGATGTCTTACTAGACGTCATAGATGTCTTACTAGACGCCATAGATGTCTTACTAGAGACGTCATAGATGTCTTACTAGACGTCATAGATGTCTTACTAGAGACGTCATAGATGTCTTACTAGAGACGTCATAGATGTCTTACTAGACGTCATAGATGTCTTACTAGACGTCATAGATGTCTTACTAGACGTCATAGATGTCTTACTAGACGTCATAGATGTCTTACTAGACGCCATAGATGTCTTACTAGAGACGCCATAGATGTCTTACTAGAGACGTCATAGATGTCTTACTAGAGACGTCATAGATGTCTTACTAGAGACGCCATAGATGTCTTACTAGAGACGCCATAGATGTCTTACTAGAGACGTCATAGATGTCTTACTAGAGACGTCATAGATGTCTTACTAGACGTCATAGATGTCTTACTAGAGACGTCATAGATGTCTTACTAGAGACGTCATAGATGTCTTACTAGAGACGTCATAGATGTCTTACTAGACGTCATAGATGTCTTACTAGAGACGTCATAGATGTCTTACTAGAGACGTCATAGATGTCTTACTAGACGCCATAGATGTCTTACTAGAGACGTCATAGATGTCTTACTAGACGTCATAGATGTCTTACTAGACGTCATAGATGTCTTACTAGAGACGTCATAGATGTCTTACTAGAGACGTCATAGATGTCTTACTAGACGTCATAGATGTCTTACTAGAGACGTCATAGATGTCTTACTAGAGACGTCATAGATGTCCTACTAGAGACGTCATAGATGTCTTATTAGACGTCATAGATGTCTTACTAGACGTCATAGATGTCTTACTAGACGTCATAGATGTCTTACTAGAGACGTCATAGATGTCTTACTAGACGTCATAGATGTCTTACTAGACGCCATAGATGTCTTACTAGACGTCATAGATGTCTTACTAGAGACGTTATAGATGTCTTACTAGACGTCATAGATGTCTTACTAGAGACGTCATAGATGTCTTACTAGAGACGTCATAGATGTCTTACTAGACGTCATATATGTCTTACTAGACGTCATAGATGTCTTACTAGACGCCATAGATGTCATACTAGACGTCATATATGTCTTACTAGACGTCATATATGTCTTACTAGACGTCATAGATGTCTTACTAGACGTCATAGATGTCTTACTAGAGACGTCATAGATGTCTTACTAGACGTCATAGATGTCTTACTAGACGTCATAGATGTCTTACTAGACGTCATAGATGTCTTACTAGATGTCATAGATGTCTTACTAGACGTCATATATGTCTTACTAGACGCCATAGAAAAAAAGATTGTTGATTTGGGGGGGGGGCGGTCGTTGCTTCCTGCTTAATCGGGGCGATGCCTCGAGAAGTTTATTAGTAAGTTTATTTTGGAGGATAGTGCAACATACAGAAGACCATCCAGATCCAGAAGCAGCCTTGGTTCGTTTACATGTCTATGTAGTATTGATACATTATACCTCAGTTTATTGTCCCATTTCAAAGACTGTTATTATTATTAGATTCAGGCAGGGGATCGAACCTGCTATCCCTGGATACGCAGTCCAACGTGATAACCATTGCACCATTGAATGGTGAGGGCTACACATAACATGTAGCCCAACCCATCCCCCCGATTAAATCTATATACTGCAATGATTAATAAACATAACCTAATGTTCCAATTGATATTCATGTACATGTATTTATTTAATTGTATATTGTATGATTGAAATGTCATGTATGAACAAATGCAATAAAATATTATTCAAACTTAAAAAACCACTGACCCGTCTATGCTTCTAAACACCTTGGACTGGTAATCCATGGATCGCAGGTTCGATCAGTCTTTCAGATGGGGCTTTAAACCGAGGTCTCGTGTCGGTGCTGTACATCGTGCACGTATAAGAACCAGAGGCGACTCTGGAATGGGTTTCTGTCTGTATCATTGCACTATCCTCCAACAATCTAAAATGACTAATTTCTTCAGGAGGCATCGCTCATATGGGCAACCGGTAGCGACGATAAATAAACGTAAACGACACACACTATGCTTCTAATTAATTGATAAGCTATAAGTATGTAGGCGTAATTACCTGAAGTACCAACGCTAGTCTGACCCGAACCAGCCCCACCACCCATCATAGCGTTAGGATTAAACATCGTAGATTGTTGAGTACCACCCATACTACTGGTTCCACTGCCCATCATAGCGTTAGGATTAAACATCGTAGATTGTTGAGTACCACCCACACCACTGGTTCCACCGCCCATACCACTGGTTCCACCGGCCATACCACTGGTTCCACCGCCCATACTACTGGTTCCACCGCCCACACCACTGGTTCCACCGCCCATACCACTGGTTCCACCGCCTATACCACTGGTTCCACCGCCCATACTACTTGTTCCACCGCCCATACCACTGGTTCCACCGCCCATACCACTGGTTCCACCGCCCATACTACTTGTTCCACCGCCTATACCACTGGTTCCAGCGCCCATACCACTGGTTCCACTGCCCATCATGGCATTAGGATTAAACATAGTTAACTGTTGAGTACCACCCATGCCACTGGTTCCTCCGCTCATACCACTGGTTCCTCCGCCCATCATAGCATACGGATTAAACATGTTCATGTCTGTTGAGTATACAAACGGAACATATGAATCTATATTAGGAATAAGTGCGACTTGATAATAGTTATCCCCCTCCGGGCATCTGCCCCGCCTTCTATATTCCAGGCGTCACACTAACCGCATTTCCTACCCCAAAAGTGCATGTAATTCTTACACCTGTACACCCATTTCCGTCTGCATTCATACCCACACTGCATTTCCAACTGTGCAGGCACAACCTATACCCTTGTCCCCATCTGCCGCTATATTTACTGTGAACTGTGTATGCGGGAAGTATTACTGATTTTTCTCCCCATTTCATAGCATTACATATTTAAGAATATGTCTTCATTAGTACTGAAGTGAAATGGAAGTCGTGATAGCGCAGTCGTAGCGCGTTCGCTTCAGGTCCGGAGTTCGAGTCCCGCTGGAGCGATTGTGCACTTAGGCAAGGCATTTAAAGTCCACGTTGCCTCTTCTCTCTCACCCGTGGCGATGGCTTCCATCACGAATGAGGTCTCGAGAGTGATTAATTAAGTTGTAAGAACTTGTTTCGCAATCGATCTAAAATAAAGTTGTGTAATCTAAACTGAAGTGAATCTTAATAATTAGATGACATATATATGTTGTGGGAGAAGATGATTTCGTAATACCACATTGAGTTATATTTTACTTGTGCTTAATAATGCATATTACCCATATATGGAATTGTTGTCCAGAGAATAACTGAACATGGTTTAAACAAATCAAGTTAATCTTGTAAACATTTATAGAAGTGATTGAGAGGAAGTGATTGCGAGGAAGTGATTGGAAGCAATTGATCGGAAGCAACAGTCGAGTGATCGGGATGGAGTGATTGAGAGGAAGTGATTGGGAGGAAGTGAGTGAGAGGAAGTGATTGAGAGGAAGTGATTGAAAGAAATTGATCGGAAGCAACAGTCAAGTGATTGGGAGGGAGTGATTGAGAGGAAGTGATTGAGGGGAAGTGAGTGGTAGGAAGTGATTGGAAGCAATTGATTGGAAGCAACAGTCAAGTGATTGGGAGGGAGTGATTGGGAGGAATTGATTGGAAGCAACAGTCAAGTGATTGGTAGGTAGTGATTGAGAGGAAGTGATTGAGAGGAAGTGATTGGAAGCAATTGGGGCGGAAGCAACAGTCACGTGATTGGGAGGGAAAGCAATTTGATATCAGAACATCAGCCAATTGATTAGGAGGAAGTGATTGAGAATACGTGATTGAAATGAAGTGATTGAGAGGAAGTGATTGAGAGGACGTGATTGAGAGGAAGTGATTGAGAGCAATTGATTGGGATCAACAGCAAAGTGATTGGGAATGAGTGATTGGGGGAGAGGTAATGATTGAGAGAAAATGAATGGGAGCAATTGATTGGAGAGCAATAAGGAAATGATTGCGCTGAAGTGGTTGAGAGGAAGTGATTGAGAGGAAGTGATTGGGAACCAATTGATTGGGAGCAACAACCAAGTAATTGGGAGGGAGTGATTGAGAGGAAGTGATTGGGAGCAACAGTCAAGTGATTGGAATGGAATGATTGAGGAGGTGGTTCGGTGGAAGTTATTGAGAGGAAGTGATTGAGAGGAAGTGCAGAGTGCATAAACCAGAATGGTATCCATGGTAATAACATATTGATACACTGCCACTCCTTATTTATTATAGAAAGCAAGCGTCTATCAACAACATACATGTACTTTTCATCCCATTTCACCGATTCGCTTCTATATTGGTTTGGAGACTAGTGATACAAAAGACGAGATTACAGAAACATCCGTTGTTTCGTTATTTGACATGCCCGGTGTATTGCACTGACACATTGCACATCTGTATATAGTGTGTGTTTTTACGTTTATTTATCGTCGCTACCGGTTGCCCATATGAGCGACGCCTCCCGAAGAGATTAGTCATTTTAGATTTTTGGAGGAGGAAAGTGCAATGATACAGACAGAGACCCATTCCAGAGTCTCCTCTGGTTCTTTTACGTGAACGACACGAGACCTCGGTTTAAAGTCCCATCCGAAAGACTGTTAATTTTATTAGGGTCAGACGAGGGATCGAACCTGCGATCCCTGGATTACCAGTCCAGCGTGTTACCACTGGACCACATATCCGTCTGTATATAGTCCAATCCTAAAGCCGTTATATAGTAGTATAGATGGACGGAGTATCGAACCTGCTTTCTCTGCATTTCACCGATCATGCCTATTGGGCGGGATTCTATATAGTTTGAAGTACAGTTCAGTTAAAGATTCAAGACCTTCTACATTTTAATTGCGCGAGTGATATTCCTGTTCCGAGAGACAACTTTTCACTGTATGCGATAGCCTTGTTTTTATGTCCGTGGCTAGGTGGTTAACGTCGTTGACTTCAAATCAATTGCCCCTCACCGCTGGTTCGAATCACATTGGGGGTGTCGAATGATTTCATGTGAGGAAGCTGTCCAGCTAGCATGTGGAAGGTCGGTGGTTCTACCCGGGGGCCACTCGCGCTGGAATACCTGCTCGAACGGGCACCCAGGGTCTTTCCTCCACCATTAATAGCGGACATTAACCCTTTCAACACCACAGACCTCTAAATAGGCTTACAAAAAGTGTAGATCCAGATGAGCCGGCTCGTGACGAGCCGTCTCATCAGGATCTGCACTATTTGCCAGTGATATGACTATTTTTAGACATAATTACCCATTTTGATAAATGAACTTGTCCAAATGTGATTTTCTGATTCATTTATTGGTTTATGAATATCATGGACCAGTCCATGTGAGTTACTTGGTGTTGAATGGGTTAATAATGGAAAGTCGCCATATGACCTCAGCTGTTTGTGCGACGTTGAACTCCTAGCAACGAACAAACACATTATAGACCTAAGCTGTTGGTGCGACGTTGAACTCCAAGCAACGAACAAACACAGTATGTCAGCTGAATTCTAACAAAATGACAGAACATTATCCTTGAATGCCTGGCAGAACAAAGAACGTGCTTATACTCACTACTACTGCCAGTGCCACCGCCATTGAAGGCATTCGGATTAAAATTGGCGCCGATCTGGGAGTTGAATTTATTCGGATCGAAGTTACCAACCATTGCATCACGTCGTGTAAAGTGATAGCTCTTTCTGAGCGATTGAAAGTACGGGCCTCTGAGACCAGCTGCATGCTGTATGTTGTCCGATCGGGCGTACAGTTGGCGAGGAAGTAAAATGGATCTTAGCTTGAGGTATTCAATGTATGTAAAGACATGAGTATTATATTATACACAGTGAACGTCACGAGTATTATATTATACACAAGGAACAGCATGACTCTTATAGTTTACACTGGGAACGTCATGACTTATAGTATATACCGGGGACGTCATGACATATATTATGCACCGGGGACGCCATGCCTTATAGTATACATCGGGAACGCCATGACTTATAGTATACACCGGGGACGTCATGACTTATATTACACACTGGGAACGTCATGACTTATAGTATACACCGGGAACGTCATGACTTATATCATACACCGGGGACGTCATGACTTATAGTACACACTGGGAACGTCATGACGTATAGTATACACCGGGAACGTCATGACGTATAGTTTACACCGGGAACGTCATGACGTATAGTATACACCGGGAACGTGATTACGTATAGTATACACCGGGAACGTCATGACGTATAGTATACACCGGGATCGTCATTACGCATAGTATACACCGGGAACGTCATGACGTATAGTAGTCATTACGTATAGTATACACCGGGAACGTCATTACGTATAGTATACACCGAGATCGTCATTACGCATAGTTTACCCGGGAACGCCATTACGCATAGTATACACCGGGAACGTCATTACGTATAGTATACACCGGGAACGCCATTACGTATAGTATACACCGGGAACGTCATTACGTATAGTATACACCGGGAACGTCATGACGTATAGTATACACCGGGAACGTCATGACGTATAGTAGTCATTACGTATAGTATACACCGGGAACGTCATTACGTATAGTAGTCATTACGTATAGTATACACCGGGAACGTCATGACGTATAGTAGTCATTACGTATAGTATACACCGGGAACGTCATTACGTATAGTATACACCGGGAACGTCATTACGTATAGTATACACCGGGAACGTCATTACGTATAGTTTACACCGGGAACGTCATGAATATTGTATTAAGTGAGCAGCACACAAATGACACTATATAATATGTCAATAAAATAGACTAAATAGTACGTGTAGGCCTATAACACACGCACGCACGCACGCACGCACGCCGCACGCACGCACGCACGCACGCACGCACGCACGCACGCACGCACGCACGCACGCACGCACGCACGCACGCACGCACGCACGCACGCACGCACGCACGCACGCACGCACGCACGCACGCACGCACGCACGCACGCACGCACGCACGCACGCACGCACGCACGCACGCACGCACGCACGCACGCACGCACGCACGCACGCACGCACGCAAGCACGCACGCACGCACGCACGCACGCACGCACGCACGCACGCACGCACGCACGCACGCACGCACGCACGCACGCACGCACGCACGCACGCAACGCACGCACGCACGCACGCACGCACGCACGCACGCACGCACGCACGCACGCACGCACGCACGCACGCACGCACGCACGCACGCACGCACGCACGCACGCACGCACGCACGCACGCACGCACGCACGCACGCACGCACGCACGCACGCACGCACGCACGCACGCACGCACGCACGCACGCACGCACGCACGCACGCACGCACGCACGCACGCACGCACGCACGCACGCACGCACGCACGCACGCACGCACGCACGCACGCACGCACGCACGCACGCACGCACGCACGCACGCACGCACGCACGCACGCACGCACGCACGCACGCACGCACGACACGACCGCACGCACGCACGCACGCACCACGCACGCACGCACGCACGCACGCACGCACGCACGCACGCACGCACGCACGCACGCACGCACGCACGCACGCACGCACGCACGCACGCACGCACGCACGCACGCACGCACGCACGCACGCACGCACGCACGCACGCACGCACGCACGCACGCAACACACACACACACACACACACACACACACATCCCTATATGTAAATAAAATAGACTAGATATTACGTGTATAACACACACTTGTCAGTTTATGTCAATAAAATAGACTAGTTATTACGTGTATAACACACACTTGTCAGTTTATGTCAATAAAATAGACTAGTTATTACGTGTATAACACACACTTGTCAGTTTATGTCAATAGAATAGACTGGTTATTACGTGTATAACTCACTTGTCACTATAAGATAATGGCATTGGGTGTATAATTACTAGCATATTCTTGGTCAAAATGGTACTGTCCCATGGTGCAGACGGCAGCGAATACTGACACTGCCATTATACAATACAGGTTTCACACGTGACCCTTGATCAAGTTCCGCTTTACGATATAATTTATGCTATTATATCCTTGAAAAGACAACACCTGTAAAATGATATTGGCATCATCTTTATCAATACAATTGTTTTAGTTTGGTGTTTGAGTCTGCCTCCGTGGTCAAGTGGTTATGGTCGCTGACTTGGATACCACACTGATGGGCAAGGGTTCGAGCCCTACTCAGACCGCTGTGCGTCTTATATGAAACAGTTGTGTATATGTTATGTGGACTGCCTCCGTGGTCGAGTGGTTACGGTCGCTGACTTGAATACAACTGTAACCTATCATAACTGATGGTCACGGCATCGAGCCCTACTCAGACCGTGTGTCTTATATGAAACAGTTGGCAGTTTCTTACGGAGGTTGGTGCTCCAAGTATTGGTTAACCGCTGGATCCTGCCCAGGAAAAGTGTTGTAATGTAATCTTCCCGTCGCTCAAATCGGCAACCGGTAGCGACGTTAAATAAAAATTGGGGTGTGAATTGGGGTGTGAAGTCGCACCAACAGCTTTTGTCATATGGTGACTTTTGGAGGGAAACCATGGGTGCCCATCCGAGCAGTATTTCATGCACGGACGGGAACATAACTATTACCACCGATAACTGGATAGCTTTTTCACATGACCCTAATAAAATTAACAGTCTTTCAGATGGGACGTTAAACCGAGGTCTCGTGTCGGTGCTTTACGTCGTGCACGTACAAGAACCAGAGTAGATTCTGGAATGGGTCTCTGTCTGTATCATGCACTATCCTCCAAAATCTAAAATAACTAATCTCTTCAGGAGGCGTCGCTCATATGGGCAACCGGTAGCGACGATAGATAAACGTAAACACACACATACACATGAAATAATTCGAGTTGGACGGGTGAACAGCCAACGATTCGAAGTGAACGACATTAACAACATGTTATGAATATTGATATTACGTTAGTATTATTGTATTGATATTACGTTAGTATTATTGTATTGATATTATATTAGTATTATTGTATTGATATTACGTTAGTATTATTGTATTGATATTACGTTAGTATTATTGTATTGATATTACGTTAGTTTGCTCCAAATCCTATTAAACACCAGGAATTGTGTTGAGTGTGTGTATTTATTGCAAACAAAAATGTCCGTGCACATATAATAATTGTAATTAACTCTTTCACCGCCAATGTCACATAAAAGCGACTTTGTAAAAAAAAGTAGAGAACCCGATCAGACAGAACAGAACATGCCGTCTGATCAGGCTATTTGCTGATTGCTCTTCAGACAGTGGAGCTGAAGCACCTGTCCGAATAGCAAACAACATAGATCCTGATCAATCGTGGCGTTACGCCGCGGCTGATCTGGATCTATGTTGTTTGCACATGCTCTGAATTTATTCGGCGCTGAAAGAGTTAAAATGATACATATTCAAATAAAGTAATAGCTTGTTACTGGTTAGAATCAACACATTAAAATCCCGTTTAGTATTAAATAGAATCCTCACTGATATGTCTATTTACAAAGATTAACATTAACATTCTTAAATATTGAAACCTTGGTGACGTAGCGTTATACATTCCTTATATTGTTGTGTGATGGTCATTATATACTTGCTTTAGGCCATACACTAATTGATAATTTAACGAGGCCACCGCCCCACTTGTGTCTTGCCACTGCCAGTGGTTGTATAAGTGCTGTTTCATCGAAATGAAACCAAAACAATGCTTTGAAATGAATTGCCAAATTTCAAGGTCAAGATCACTGGTAGGGTGGGACTTACTGTGGGTGTGAGCATTAGTCCCACGATGTGTACGTAAAATTTCAAAGTAATACCCTTACAGGTTGTGAGAAATAATAATGTTTGAGATTTTTTAACGCATACATATTTCGGAAATCGTACTATTTTGTTTTTTTTACACAATGCAAGTACAATATCAATGGCTGGGTGGGGACTTACCTCGGGTGCTGGTACTTAGTCCCCTCGGAGCTGGCTGGGTGGGGACTTACCTCGGGTGCAGATACTTAGTCCCCTCGGAACTGGCTGGGTGGGGACTTACCTCGGGTGCAGATACTTAGTCCCCTCGGAACTGGCTGGGTGGGGACTTACCTCGGGTGCAGATACTTAGTCCTCGGATCTGGCTGGGTGGGGACTTACCTCGGGTGCAGATACTTTAGTCCTGGGTTGGTGGGTGGGGGTTGGGGTGGTTTAGTCCCCTCGGAACTGGCTGGGTGGGACTTACCTCGGGTGCAGATACTCAGTCCTCGGAACTAGCGGTGGGGACTTACATCGGGTGCAGATACTTAGTCCTCGGAACTGGCTGGGTGGGGACTTACCTCTGGTGTAGATACTTAGTCCTCGGAACTGGCTGGGTTGGGACTTACCTCGGGTGTATATACTTAGTCCTCGGAACTGGCTGGGTTGGGACTTATCTCGGGTGCAGATACTTAGTCCTCGGAACTGGCTGGGTGGGGACTTACCTCTGGTGCAGATACTTAATCCTCGGAACTGGCTGGGTTGGGACTTACCTCGGGAGTAGATACTTAGTCCTCGGCACTGGCTGGGTTGGGACTTACCTCGGGTGCAGATACTTAGTCCTCGGAACTGGCTGGGTGGGGACTTACCTCGGGTGCAGATACTTAGTCCTCGGAACTGGCTGGGTGGGGACTTACCTCGGGTGCAGATACTTAGTCCTCGGAACTGGCTGGGTTGGGACTTACCTCGGGAGTAGATACTTAGTCCTCGGAACTGGCTGGGTTGGGACTTACCTCGGGTGCAGATACTTAGTCCTCGGAACTGGCTGGGTGGGGACTTACCTCGGGTGCAGATACTTAGTCCTCGGAACTGGCTGGATGGGGACTTACCTCGGGTGCAGATACTTAGTCCTAGGCACTGGCTGGGTGGGGACTTACCTCGGGTGCAGATACTTAGTCCTAGGAACTGGCTGGATGGGGACTTACCTCGGGTGCAGATACTTAGTCCTAGGAACTGGCTGGGTGGGGACTTACCTCGGGTGCAGATACCTAGTCCTAGGAACTGGCTGGGTGGGGACATACCTCGGGTGCAGATACTTAGTCCTCGGAACTGGCTGGGTGGGGACTTACCTCGGGTGCAGATACTTAGTCCTAGGAACTGGCTGGGTGGGGACTTACCTCGGGTGCAGATACTTAGTCCTAGGAACTGGCTGGGTTGGGACTTACCTCGGGTGCAGATACCTAGTCCTAGGAACTGGCTGGGTGGGGACTTACCTCGGGTGCAGATACTTAGTCCTCGGAACTGGCTGGGTGGGGACTTACCTCGGGTGCAGATACTTAGTCCTAGGAACTGGCTGTGTGGGGACTTACCTCGGGTGCAGATACTTAGTCCTCGGAACTGGCTGGTAGTCCTGGAATGGCTGGGTTGGGACTTACCTCGGGTGCAGATACCTAGTCCTAGGAACTGGCTGGGTGGGGACTTACCTCGGGTGCAGATACTTGGTCCTAGGAACTGGCTGGATGGGGACTTACCTCGGGTGCAGATACCTAGTCCTAGGAACTGGCTGGGTGGGGACTTACCTCGGGTGCAGATACTTAGTCCTAGGAACTGGCTGGGTGGGGACTTACCTCGGGTGCAGATACTTGGTCCTAGGAACTGGCTGGGTGGGGACTTACCTCGGGTGCAGATATGGTACGTGTCTCTCGATATAAGGAAGTTCGTAAACGACACAGCCAAAATGATCGGAATCAACGTAAATATTCACCAGTGGCAAACTCTTAAACAACAGACGCCAAGAATTGAAGCATCTCCGAAGCTATACTACATTGGAATAAACTGAAGGGCATATTGATCTACTTAACTATGTATAAAAAAGGGGGAAAAGAAGAGAGAATAGTGGAATACGTTTTCTTTGTTCGTTTAAATATATGTTACTACAGATCATTAATCGAGTATTTATACACACACAATACAATCGCAGGACTTGACCGAAAGACGACGTGTTACAAAAAGTTATTTTATTTGTATACTATTGACGTGTATTGATATAAACCGTGAGGCAATTAGAAATGTGATGCTATATTTTTTTTGTTCGCTAATGATGTGGGTGTGTGTGTGTGGGGGGGGGGGGGTATGAGTCGCGTGGTAATTAGGGACAAAATGCTATCTATATAAGTGTCCATTCACAATTTTTTTTTAAATGCAGTATCTTGGTCTACTTCAATTTAATGTGTTTTATGTTTAAATGGTTTATGAGTAAATACGGCGTTTTATTTAAAGAATGTGACCACGCTGACAATTCTGGATGTTCACAATGTTGCGTATGTGGACATAATTAGTTGTTTTTTTACTAAAATATCGGACGTGCATTAAGTCTGTTATTCAACCACTTAACATTGTGCATGTACTTAACATTGTGCATGTACTTAACAGTGTGCATGTACTTAACAGTGTGCATGTACTTAACAGTGTGCATGTACTTAACAGTGTGCATGTACTTAACAGTGTGCATGTACTTAACAGTGTGCATGTACTTAACATTGTGCATGTACTTAACAGTGTACATGTACTTAACATTGTGCGTGTACTTAACATTGTGCATGTACTTAACATTGTGCATGTACTTAACAGTGTGCATGTACTTAACAGTGTGCGTGTACTTAACATTGTGTGTGTACTTAACATTGTGCATGTACTTAACAGTGTGCGTGTACTTAACATTGTGCATGTACTTAACAGTGTGCATGTACTTAACATTGTGCATGTACTTAACAGTGTGCATGTACTTAACATTGTGCATGTACTTAACATTGTGCATGTACTTAACATTGTGCATGTACTTAACAGTGTGCATGTACTTAACATTGTGTGTGTACTTAACAGTGTGCATGTACTTAACATTGTGCATGTACTTAACAGTGTGCATGTACTTAACATTGTGCATGTACTTAACAGTGTGCATGTACTTAACAGTGTGCATGTACTTAACAGTGTGCGTGTACTTAATATTGTGCATGTACTTAACATTGTGCATGTACTTAACATTGTGCATGTACTTAACATTGTGCATGTACTTAACAGTGTGCGTGTACTTAATATTGTACATGTACTTAACAGTGTGCATGTACTTAAAAGTGTACATGTACTTAACAGTGTGCATGTACTTAACATTGTGCATGTACTTAACACTTAACATTGTGCATGTACTTAACATTGTGCATGTACTTAACATTGTGCATGTACTTAACAGTGTGCGTGTACTTAATATTGTACATGTACTTAACAGTGTGCGTGTACTTAACATTGTGCATGTACTTAACATTGTGCATGTACTTAACAGTGTGCGTGTACTTAATATTGTACATGTACTTAACAGTGTGCGTGTACTTAACATTGTACATGTACTTAACAGTGTGCGTGTACTTAATATTGTACATGTACTTAACAGTGTGCGTGTACTTAATATTGTACATGTACTTAACAGTGTGCGTGTACTTAACAGTGTGCATGTACTTAACAGTATGCATGTACTTAACAGTATGCATGTACTTAACAGTGTGCATGTACTTAACAGCGTGCGTGTACTTAATATACAGAGACACATTACAGAGTCTCCTCATGTTCTTTTACGTGCACGGTGTAAAGTATCGACACGAGACCTCGGTTTAAAGTTACATCTGAAAGACTGTTAATTTTATTAGGGTCATACGGGGGATCAAACCTGCTATCCCTGGACTACCAGTCCAACGTGGTAACCACTGGACTACATATCCTCTATGTAAACGCGCATGTCACTATTATATAGTATTTACTTACTTAGTAAGGCAGTACTACGATTTAATGCATGACTCATATGTACATATCCAGGCGCCAAATCCATGCCTGTACAGATAGCTTTGGCGTTATGCATACACTAGTGATCATAGTTCTTTACATAAAAAGAAAGCTATTCATCTAAAATTCTTTGACCTAGTTTTTATGAATGAAAATTCGAAATCATATAATTATAATTCATATCTACATTTATATAATCATATAACGTTTCAAAGTGTATTTGTTTTAATCCAGAAGGTCTCAGATTCATGTGATATACATAATTGTAAACAAATATGGCGACAGCAATTCACTATGTCAGAATATCTAATTAATTATGTAACACTAAAGCAAATATTTATATGTGATCATATAGAAGAAGAATGCTTTAACAACATATTTATTAATATATAAATATAATTATTTTATTATATACACATTTAGATTATTATTCTGAAAACTAAAATATATAACCATGGGACTTTAATTTACATCTGTAATTGTATATCATAGCATTAAACTACTAGTACATATTGGTATACTTATGATCTTAACACACATGTAAATAGTTTAATGGCCCACATTGTAATACGAATGTATCCTAAATATATTGACATGAGTTGATAGTCCGAAGTCCGAAAACATGATAATTATGCTTATTAATAATACAACTTGTACATAATCATCTTCTGAAGGTATACAACTTCCAACATATGAACATTTTTGCTCGAAAGCGAAATTAGCAAGAAATGGCCTCTGGAAGGTGTTGATATAGGTTAATAACCAGAAATATTTAAACGTATAGAACGTAAACTTTGATATGACATTCCTAACGCAGAATAAACAATTATTTGCTCTTATAAAGTACACCTAATCAGATTATTTTCCTATGTAGGCCTACATGGTTATACCTTATCTTAACGTTATGATATAACAGTATAGCATGTGAAAGTAATCAAGCGAACATTAATTTAGCTTAATAAACATATAAGTATGTTTCAAGTTTAACTAGAGTCCCTGTTAAATTTTCTTCGATCTCGTTTGTATTAACCAACAAGTTACTGTAGGTACATTGCATCTCATATCTACAGTAAAGTTATGAACGTACAGCAAATATACAATATGCATGTAATATTAACTTGATACACTGGAGAACATAAATAACACGTATATACTCTTACTTTATATTAACCTTAACATTTTACGTATTTCTGCATTACATTACGTTCCATACAAAATATTTGACACTAAAGTACATGTATATTCTTGCATTCTTAACACTAATAACATTTACTTGTACTTACCATGTTTGTGAAAGACGTGTATTACAGTACATAAATCAAATCAAGTTATATGGGTATTATATTGGACACATTATATAACATATTATAATCTAACACATTATTATTTAGTATACAACTCATTTGTCCTAAGGGTAAATGATTTTTCTATATATCCCCTATATATATATACTTAAAAAATTTAATAACCTGTTTATTTTCACTATTAATTAATTCATGTAAAATATGTATGCATATTGGGATGCCTCCAGTAATATCTCGGAATAAACAGCTTTCTCAAATCACAATACAAGTTACATTCTAATACAAAGTGAAATTCATCTTCTAGGCTATTACATGAGTTACATTTCCTTTCGTTTACCGATGTCCTTAATGGTTTTGTCCATCGACCAGTTTCAATAAAATGTCTGTGTGACGATAAACGTAAACGGGCTAAACATACACGGAATGTCTTAACATTAACAATACCTAAATATGGTTGAAACCTATGATGTGAGTGAAACATATCTATACAATAACGCTCTACTCGATTCGTTCAGCCTACCTGATCTAATTCTTTGTTTTACAGTAATTAAAAACAAGTCAACATTTCCAACATTTTGAAAAAGCTAAGCTTCATAAAACCCAAGAGTACATAATAAATCTCTAATTAATGAACACCAGTTTGTCCTGTTAGGGTAAGCTGTTGCGTCTTGCATCAACATTAAATACACCTTTTTAGTATATTTATCTTCATTTGTCCTTAAAATCTTACCCCAAAAATGTATAATATTGAAATATCTCATATTCTGTAGTGGCAACCTGCCTAAACCACCGTAAATAAAATCATTGTGAGACTCTGGAATGTGTTTCTATCTGTATCATTGTACTAACCTCCACAAATCTAAAATGACAAATCTTTTCAGGAGGCGTAGCTCATATGGGCAACCGGTAGCGACGATAAATAAACGTAAAACACACACGCCGAGACGTTCGTCGAACATTAATTCCCAGACATTCCCTTGACTATTATCTATGTATTTGGGGTTTAAAGTATCACTGCCAGCTTAGGTAATATGATGACTCTCCAACTATTATTGTTGGAGGAAGACCCGGGTCCCCCTTCCCCGAGCAGTATGTAATGCACTGGTGGCACCGGGTTGAACCACCGACCGTTCGCAAGCCAACTGGATAGTTTCGTCACTTGAACGAATTCGACACCCTAAGTGGGATCCATGTCTTCATGTTCTTATGATTTGAAAACAAAATGATAGAGAATAGTCTCAAGTTTCAAAGTTTGCTACAAAGCATTAAACATATTCGTTCTGTTTCATGCTATGTGTTTCTAATTTGTGCAGGGCACATTCTAGAGCAGTATCATACACAATCAACGTGTTGTGGTGGAGAAGGCCAGCCACATTGCCTGTGTAAAAAAAAACTGTTCTCAATTATCCAACTCCCGCACGTGACTTAGGCCTACAGCTTTCTCACATAGCAGCATTGTATCACGTGTCGCCCCTTGTTGTATAGTGATGATAGACGAGTTCCAAAAACTGTGTGCTAGATCACTTATAATATGCATCACGGAAAAGAACTACCAAATCAATGTATATTAAACTGGAAATGGGCTATTGTACATTTATACGACTGGTAAAATAGAGCTAGTATATACTGGAGCCAGTGGAACTATAGTATTAATATGACAGTTGACATAGCTATATGAACTAAATTATAATGAACAATAAACATCGACGCAGAATCACAATTTATCCGGACAATAGTGTTCCGGTATATTCCGTTGAATTTCGCTGTTATTTTCTTTGTGTTATTTTCATTCCATTTATATAATTTGTTATTTTTATAGAATTGTTTTGCCTTTCGTTTTTACATATAACGTTTTAAAAAATCCTATTTTAACAATTTTAGATAAAAATATAGACTTCCGGTTTAAATCCAATATGGCGGGGAAGAAGCAAAATTGCGACTCTTCAATGCAAAAACTGCCATTTCCCCTACATTTAACTTATACGAAACCATTATATCTAATGTAGCACTATATAAGTACTATTTTACAACAAAAGATTTCTTCAAAAATGTGTGACGTTTGCTCAGATTTGCTAACGATACTTGAAAATTGTAAGTTTTCATGAATCGCCAAAAAGTTTTTAAAATTATTATTAACATAATATTAACTATACTGGAAGCCTGTTAGGCAATACATATATATTTAATCACATATTCTGTATGTTGTGACAAAGGTTAGCTTAACAACATTGCAATTTTCCCGCAAAAATTGGAAGATGTGGTAGCGCGTTAATTTAGTGTGCGAAAGGCACAGAGTTTGCAAACAGCTGTACCTGTTACGATTGTGCCCTTAGGCAAGGCACTTAGATTCACATTGCCTCTTCTCTACCTCGTGGAGATTTGTTCCATCAGTAATGAGGTATCGAGAGAGATAAATCCAATGTTGTAATAACTGGTTTCGCAATCAAGCTAAAATATTAGCTCTTTCTAAATAACTAGATTATCAGGGGGACATAATAACACTGCTATCAGAATGACAATGTTCATCAAATATATTTATTTCCATATCTGTCGAACCACTTGTACGGACTTGGACATATTGCCATGGAGATACTTAGACGACCTAATCAGCTAACCAGTACTTACTAAGTGGTATTCCCGTAAAGGTGGGAGCCAAATTGACATGAAAATACGACTTTTTCTGCTGATTTAACGAATATTGATAAAAAGGTCATGATTTTATCTTATTGTTGATACCAAAAATCATTTTCCGGAACAAACTATAAGCTATAGGTCTGCATTTTGTTTTGAAATCGTTGACTCCAGTTGAAAATCTTAGTGCGTCCATTTTGAATATGCTGATATCGGGGCTATTATATAAGACGCCAGTAATGGATAAAAACTTCTGTAACCAAAAAAATAATTTAATTTACGAGTTTGGATTTATTTCAATTCGTAACTTAGTATGAATATATTTGATGAAAATCACTTCTTTTGATAGTATTTCCGAGCGTTCACGTCGTTATCTTACATTATGAATGAACATTTTCAGAATCGTCCCAGATTATGAATGAACATTTTCAGAATCGTCCCAGTTTGGGAACAGCTGATCAAAAATCTCTCACTCACCATAATACCTCGGAAATTTAGTTCATTTCTCAAATGATACTAATTATACATATTACATATGCATAAAAATGTGTTTAAATTCAAAGATTCATAGATATAGAAATGAATATGTCTGCTTTATATAAGAAATTTATGTTTTACAATGTCGTGGAACCGTACTCAATCCGTTTTGTACCAATTTCATGAAAAATAAATTAAAGGCAGATCAGCTAAAAAATAGTATTTTGTGTAATCAACATTTCTATTTGTTTGTCAGCGCTAATCTGGGTACAGGACCCCAGAAGGCTCATGTTGAAATCAACTACTCGTGATCATTTCGTGACCTTTGCAACTGGGATACAATGTAGAACTATGCAAGTTGTATGTATGTATGATCCATTGTCAAACCACTTGCGGGGACCTAGACATGCTTTCCTGGTCAGGCTTAGCCGACTTGAGGTGGTTAACCAGTACTAAGCAATGTGTGTAAGGTGCCTCTCAATGACACTATTTACATTATTTTTACGGAAAGTACCAACATGCATTTTGACTCTTGAAAAATCCAGCTTGACCCTTGAGATTTTGACCTCAAGGGTCATGGACTCTTGACTTTCAAAGTCTAGTGAACGCCCGGCCTGCATTGGGTGCTCAATATATTAGTCGGGCCTGCATTTTCAAAATCGCTAGCTAGTCTATTCATCTGATTTTATACAAGATCTTGCTCCAATTTTAATAGATTGTGGAAAGATTTCTTCAGGGCAATACTTGAAATGTTGATTATAGATGGTGTTAGAATGCATCTCATCATGCCGAACATATAGCATGTGATTATATCCCCTTTATATTCATTTCAAGTCTGTGGACACACTGAGTAGCCACAGACTAGGTTTGAGCTCATTACAGTGCAGACATGCCAACTTCTGGTTGACTCCAAGGGGGAGATTTGAGTTTCCAAATGGGACATTGCGTTCTTCATAACGGAGATTTCTTCGCAGATATTTTTTTCAAAGCGAAATATCATTTAAGCAATATATTTGTCACTACCTTGAATCTGTGGATATGATCTGCCGATGTAGACTGGTGATACTATTATCAAAATTTAATAACAGCAACATTATCAGTAATATTTGATGTAAAACATTACAATTTATATTATTTTTCTATAAAGAAATTATTTTACATGAATTAATTATAAATTGGGTATAAATACATAAGTGCCAATACATAGCGTATTACCGGTAGTAAGTTATCACCAATTGCATTGTATCTTCCATGTCCCATATACAGAGGTTTGGGAATAGTTTGATCATGCCGTCCACATCTCTATGCTGTAATTGCCAGGATTTATTGACGTATTATTGCCTTGTGATGCACAAATCAAATAGCCAGATGCCCGGGAAGTAAAGTGTGGTTGGTCATGTCACATATCAAAAAATTTAGTCCCGGAGAAGCACAATTTTTCATTATTTTAAAATGTATTTCTTTAAAAAGTACCTTTTTAAAACAATCAACGTTAGCCATGTCTAGCGTTCAATTGCGCATATAAAGGCTATGCTCCATCTGTTGCCAAGGTGGTAAGATAATCAGGCAGTCCGAATTGCGTAATTCATTACTGCATGAATAAAATTGAAGAATATCTATTTCTTTATTGTAAACTTTACATGTATGCAGAAACTGAAAGGCAACATGCAAGCAAAAGCAAAATAATGGCAATCTCCCACTTCAATAAAGTAAAACACATTATGCAACTAGCGCTTGAAGAGCGATGAGGACTCTGATAGCGGGACAAGTGAGAAATTCGATCTCACTTGTCCGAGAAAAGTGGCCAAAAAAATATTTGTGCAACACTGAATGCTGTAGACATTCTGTGTGAGGGCGTGTCCAGTAGGTAATATTTGGCTACATGTTTTTCAACTGAAATAAATGTTGTGTTATTGTATCTTAAATTGTTTTCAGTTGAAGAAAGGAGTCAGCATGGAGGTTTCCACATGGTCAAGAAAGAGATCCTCTCTTTTGTGCTGTATGTTTGTCTGTGGCCGCAAAGGTAAGTGTAATATTTCATTTATACTGCAGTCTGTGAATTGAGATTTTTAGAGGTGACTACATTAGGGTTTATTCTATGGTGGAAAAAAAGGGCAGTGTGGGTCAGAAAATTGACAGGGTGGGTCAGAGGCAGGGTGCATTTTGAGCTGTGAAGGGGGTATCTCTTCTTATATATTGTAAATGGCAGAAGAGGTTACAATGTCTAATCCAGATTCGGTTCTCTCCGGCGGGCGGACAATTGTTCATTTCTATAACTATTATTGTCCGATTAACTGTAGAAATATATTATATCAGAAAGATATATATCATCAAAATTATGTTTCAAAATAGATAATGGGATCAGTTTATGCATACTAGCCATAACGGTTTGTGTATGCTAGCAATAACGGTTTGTGTATGCTAGCAATAACGGTTTGTGTATGCAAGCAATAACGGTTTGTGTATGCTAGCAATAACGGTTTGTGTATGCTAGCAATAATGGTTTGTGTATGCTAGCAATAACGGTTTGTGTATGCAAGCAATAATGGTTTGTGTATGCTAGCAATAACGGTTTGTGTATGCTAGCAATAACGGTTTGTGTATGCAAGCAATAACGGTTTGTGTATGCTAGCAATAATGGTTTGTGTATGCTAGCAATAACGGTTTGTGTATGCTAGCAATAACGGTTTGTGTATGCTAGCAATAACGGTTTGTGTATGCTAGCAATAATGGTTTGTGTATGCTAGCGGTTTGTGTATGCAAGCAATAACGGTTTGTGTATGCTAGCAATAATGGTTTGTGTATGCTAGCAATAACGGTTTGTGTATGATAGCAATAACGGTTTGTGTATGCTAGCAATAATGGTTTGTGTATGCAAGCAATAACGGTTTATGTATGCTAGCAATAACGGTTTGTGTATGCTAGCAATAACAGTTTGTGTATGCTAGCAATAACGGTTTGTGTATGCTAGCAATAATGGTTTGTGTATGCTAGCGGTTTGTGTATGCAAGCAATAACGGTTTGTGTATGCTAGCAATAATGGTTTGTGTATGCTAGCAATAATGCTAGCAATAACGGTTTATGTATGCTCACAATAACGGTTTGTGTATGCTAGCAATAACGGTTTGTGTATGCTAGCAATAACGGTTTATGTATGCTAGCAATAACGGTTTATGCATACTAGCAATAACGTTTTGTGTATGCTAGCAATAACGGTTTGTGTATGCTAGCAATAACGGTTAATCAGATCAAAAAAAAAGAAAAACTCTTTATTTTACGATTGTGAAACTAAAATGAATCACTCTCGTTGGCGTGGATATGTGGGAGGAATCCAGAGTACTCAGAGAAAACACACATGTCCAATCTGTTGCTCACTGTACCATCTCACATACTTCCCGATATGAGTACCGAACCCGGGTTGCATCAGTGAGAAGCGATTTTATATCTTGTTTAAGGAAGAAGTGTGGCCCCCAGTTGGTGATGCCAGGGTCCCCCCTATGGCGACTATTTTCGACCATGTTGCCCCATAGGACGGGCCCTGCAAGAAAGCATGCCAATGCTAGTACATAACTACATGTGGTTGAAAATGTCATAATAGATGTTATAATGCTTGTTTCAGGCAATGCATGTGTTGCTTCAAAGACTACAGAAACTTTGAGAAGCTTAATACGATGGTTCAGGACACCCTTGGTGTTGGCATCAGACTGATACAAGCTCTGCCAGAAGATAATGAAAAAGAATTGATTGAAAAAGACAAAGAAGCACTTGATGACAATGGTAATAATAATGTTGAATCTATGCTAGTTCACTTGTGTTATGATGATAAAGAGATGAAGATTAAATTGCATGTTTAGCCAGTGCCAGTTGAAGAAATTTTCAGTGTCAGTGCGCCCGCTTTCTTTTCTAAAAAGTAATTGTGGATACTATTTTTACATATTTAATTTTTTAAAGAAATTGTTAAAAATTAAAAAAAAATATTTGTTAAAATGTTTATTATTTTTTTAGCACTCACTTATAAGATGGGACGCCACTTTGGGGCCATAATCAGGTTGTAAAAAAGTCGTCTTATAGGCGATTATGGACTGTAGTACACTTGTGTTATGATGATCTAGCTCTGTGCTAGTTATGTGCTTTATTACGCTCCCCGAACGGCAACCACTGGTTTCAATGAAACTTGATAGCAAGCCTAGTTGGGCATATCGTCCGCGCGTTCAACTAGGATGATTTTTCATTGAGTTATAGCCATTTATGTCTGTCCCGCTATTTTTGTCCACACTATATCTCAGCAACCACTGGTCAGAAATCAATGGAACTTCACAAGAGTGATTGGTGCCAAGCCTAGTAGTAGTTGTGAATACCGTTTGTGCGTTTCCACTTTGTTAATTATTAATTGAGTGATGCATCTCTCCCAGCGTTATTCTCTAATTTTCATAAATCATAATGTTATGCAGTATTGAGTATAGTGGAGCGTATGAAATGCAATAATGATCCCTTTACACGTAATTTGTTTTTAGTTGTACATCGTCACAGGTTTCAAAACTGATATCATCAGGCTTCTCACCGTATTTATTAGTTGCATATAATTATAATGTTGAATAAACTTATAACAAGAAGCTCTGGTTTTGCATCAGTTTGGTAAATGTAATATTTTCTTACCAGATGAAAACAAAGCTCGGGTTTTGCACCAGTTTGGTAAATGTAATATTTTATTACCAGATGAAATAGAAGCTCAGGTTTTGCACCAGTTTGGTAAATGTAATATTTTATTACCAGATGAAAAAGAAGAAAAGAAAACTACAGATGATGGGACAGAGGAGGGAAAAGGAGATGCACAACTGGAGATAAAAGACAGCGAGAAACAAGAAGATGAAGAAAAAGATGGTTGGACGTTAGAGGAGAAAGAGAAATTGCTTCAATTTGTTACCAAAGTCTTCCTGATGAATTTTCCATCATACATTGCCTACAAACATATCGTACATTCCAGTCTGGAGGTGAGATGTCTGTCGGAAAACAATTCTTTGTACAAATTCTAAGACGTTACCATCTAATGCATGTATAATGTTTCCCCTAAGCAGGAATAGGAGGGTGGCCTGCCCTGCCCCTTATTGGGGCCGCCCTTGTGCCCGAAATTCCGAAAATGTCCGCCCTTGTGTGCTGAAATTCTCAATAAAAGATGATAAGTATTCAATATTGCCTGAAATCTCCCAACAATTACAAATCCTGTGTAAGGCTGATGCTATTATCTGGAATACACAGGTTTGTGATATGTCCATCTATGCACTGTGTAGACTAGGGGCGACATTGACTTTGCTCAAGATATATTCCCGTGTTTTAACTGACTGCGCCATATCTTTCCCGCCAATGCAATGGGGCCTAGCAGGCATGTAATTGTCGTAGTCTTGTGTTGATTTAATAGAATTTCAAAACGTAAATAAATCAAGAGACTGCTGATTATGTATATTGAAGAGGCAATCAAATATGTTTAAACCAATTTGACAGGTAATCATCATACATGCCGTGTTAAATATTGATCACTATTTTGCAGGAGTTATCACAGCAAGAAACCAGTGCTTTGAACAATTACTGTGAAATATCCGTGAGTAATTTAAAATTTTATGTTTTAGTATCCATAATGCGTTCTGTGCCATCTTATCTGGCTCTATGCTGTTTGCCAACTCGAATATACTCGTTTCCAGCACAGTAAGGGTTAAGGGCCATTCAAATAAAATGTTAGTAATAGAAGTGAATAAGTTTGTTGTACTTGTGTTTAACCCTTTGCTCCACATAAACGCCAAACAAGACCGTTATCACTTCCAACATCTAGCCACCGTTCCAAGCCACCATCTAGTCCCATAGATATAGAGTATGTAGTACAGTGTACCTATTGCTTATCAGCAGTATGGAGATATTGGTTATTGAGTATGTAGTACAGTGAGCCTATTGCTTATCAGCAGTATGGAGATATTGGTTATTGAGTATGTAGTACAGTGTGTATATTGCTTCTCAGCAGTATGGAGATATTGGTTATTGAGTATGTAGTACAGTGTGCCTATTGCTTATCAGCAGTATGGAGATATTGGTTATTGAGTATGTAGTACAGTGTGCCTATTGCTTATCAGCAGTATGGAGATATTGGTTATTGAGTATGTAGTACAGTGTGCCTATTGCTTATTGATCAGCAGTATGGAGATATTGGTTATTGAGTATGTAGTACAGTGTGCCTATTGCTTATATGATGAAATGAGTAATTGATCTTCTGTTGTGGAGTAAATGGTTGAATAATTTAGATGGATTCAATTTTACATACATGTATACATGTACATGATGGACATGTGAATACAAAACATGTGAGTACAAACGAAGACCACAGATTCTAGCAACAATAGTTATGGTCGTTCCTGACAAGATAGTAAATGGAAATATACATTGTATCTCGACTAATGATTCCAAGCAAACATAGATAGCAATTTTACCATAGATAGCGGCGCCATTGGAGACCGACAGCTGGAACCGTGAAGAATGTAGATCTGAAAATAAATGAGAGAGTATTTTTATAAACCCAAATGTTGTGCATAGATAAAGTGGCATGTTCAGAGTGTCTCCATAAACCCGAGTGTCGTGCATAGATAAAGTGGCATGTTCAGAGTATCTCCATAAACCCAAGTGTCGTGCATAGATAAAGTGGCATGTTCACAGGTATCTCCATAAACCCAAGTGTCGTGCATAGATAAAGTGGCATGTTCAGTGTATCTCCATAAAACCGAGTGTCGTGCATAGATAAAGTGGCATGTTCAGAGTATCTCCATAAACCCAAGTGTCGTGCATAGATAAAGTGGCATGTTCATAGGTATCTCCATAAACCCAAGTGTCGTGCATAGATAAAGTGGCATGTTCATAGGTATCTCCATAAACCCAAGTGTCGTGCATAGATAAAGTGGCATGTTCATAGGTATCTCCATAAACCCAAGTGTCGTGCATAGATAAAGTGGCATGTTCATGTATCTCCATAAACCCAAGTGTCGTGCATAGATAAAGTGGCATGTTCATAGGTATCTCCATAAACCCAAGTGTCGTGCATAGATAAAGTGGCATGTTCATAGGTATCTCCATAAACCCAAGTGTCGTGCATAGATAAAGTGGCATGTTCATAGGTATCTCCATAAACCCAAGTGTCGTGCATAGATAAAGTGGCATGTTCATAGGTATCTCCATAAACCCAAGTGTCGTGCATAGATAAAGTGGCATGTTCAGTGTATCTCCATAAACCCAAGTGTCGTGCATAGATAAAGTGGCATGTTCAGTGTATCTCCATAAACCCCCCAAGTGTCGTGCATAGATAAAGTGGCATGTTCATAGGTATCTCCACAAACCCAAGTGTCGTGCATAGATAAAGTGGCATGTTCATAGGTATCTCCATAAACCCCCCAAGTGTCGTGCATAGATAAAGTGGCATGTTCAGTGTATCTCCATAAACCCAGGTGTCGTGCATAGATAAAGTGGCATGTTCATAGGTATCTCCATAAACCCAAGTGTCGTGCATAGATAAAGTGGCATGTTCAGTGTATCTCCATAAACCCAAGTGTCGTGCATAGATAAAGTGGCATGTTCATAGGTATCTCCATAAACCCAAGTGTCGTGCATAGATAAAGTGGCATGTTCATTTGTACTTCAGGATCCAGAGGTTCCTCTATTCTTATTGCGCAATGTGTGCTATTTCTGTGATACCAACGGTATTGGATCTCTCAAGGTGTGCTTTGAGAAAGCCACACCCGACACGCTGCCATTCAACTTTGCACATATTCTTATCACCTTGATAGCTAATGTAAGTACAAATTCTCTATTCTATTTTCTCGTTTTGTTTTGTCCGTCCATAGCAAATGTTGTCTTAAGTAGAATTATTATTATCCAATCTTCTTCAAGTTTAGTCACAATTTTTGTTGTCGTACTGTCTTTGTCAAGATGAGTGGCGATAACGGTGGGGTTGAGTCATGTCTCAAAGCTGGGTAACTGTTGCTATTTTACCCCCGCCAACGAAAGTTGAGGTTGTGCGACAGTCTGTCCATCCAAGCCTATATTTGGTGTTAAGGGCTAACTATTTAGCCGAACACTGTTGAAAAGCTCCTAAACCATCATGTTTTTGAGATTTTTGTAGCTCTTAAGCATTGCCTCAACTAGCTCATAAACCTTGATTCTTCGTATGTCCGTCTGTCTATCCTGCCATATACACTGTCTTGTGTGTCCAACTCCTCATTCACTATGGGCCAATTGGATTATAATTTAGCATGATGGCTCGCCTTGGTACTTGTTACAGGGCCTGCGCTGGTAATCACCAACGTCGCCGCCATTGGCTAAAATATGCCAAAATTGGCTAATAAAAACTCAGTTTGGCGAAAATGATAAAATCGGAAAATATCTGTAAAATTTCCGCAAATTGGAAATTCCTCGAGTCTATTTATGGAAAATTACAATGGTCACGGTAAAATCGTGTCTCGGACTGCTTTAACAAAATGTCCACGCTTTTCATGCATCTATAAATAGCACTAATTTCGCTAGTCTTTGTGAGTTGAGAAAATCACTTCGAAAATTATGGCGTCGTGGCTCATAAAACAATTAAAATATCTCAATTATACACATATTTTCGAGGACTCCAAAGATTTATCTTTTATTTCGTACCAAAATTATATATTAAATATACCAATCTGCACAATTTAGCGTGTCCGCAATTTAGCTATTCATAAAAATCTCCACCAATTCACTTTTTTCTATTAAATCATGTCCTGGATTACTTCCAAATGTGCCTTACATCAACTCCAAATGTACATAGTATAGTTGTGTTATATGATCGTTCAAAGATATAACATTTAAATGGCTTACATTGTCATTAAAATGAGCTAAAGCTAAATCTAGCGATCAGACTCCGGTCTACTGTGAAAACAGATTTTGTCTCCATTTCAAAATCTTTTTTCAAGAAATATGACCAGAATCGATATATTTTGGTCACATTCTTGCATTCCATGAACCATCAGTGTTCTTTGCATCATTATCAATTGATTTCAATCGGAATTAATGAATATTAATATAACTGTTATACTGTAGATACATAGTTAATGAGTGATTGTTTCTATTTTTAGCTTCGTCTGTGGATGAATATACCGACAGTGATGCAGTATATAGTTCCACTGCGCACAGCCGTTATACGGTAATTATTGTCCTTGCCAACTTTTAAGTTTGTTCTACCCTTTTCAGATGTTATATGGTACACTTTTTCCACAGAGACTGTTTCGCCCATGTATCTCTAGCTGAATTCCTGCAGGGAGAAATGAAACATCTCGCAGAGACTGTTTCTCCCATGTGTCTCGCTCTAGCTGAATCCCTGCAGGGAGAAATGAAACATCTCGCAGAGACTGTTTCTCCAATGTGTCTCGCTCTAGCTGAAACCCTGCAGGGAGAAATGATACATCTCACAGAGACTATTTCTCCCATGTTTCCCGCTAGCTCCAGCCATGCATGGAAATATGAAATCGCTCATGCACCCAGTTTTTTAACGTCGCTACCGGTTGCCCATTTCAGCGACGGATAGATCTCCAGCGGTTAACCAGTACTTGGTGCACCAGCCTCCGTAAGAAACTGCAAACTTTTTCATATAAAGAGACACAGTTGAGAGGTTCTCGAACAGTGACCATCAGTGATGATAGGTTACAGTGGTATACGAGTCAGCGACCGTAACCACTCGACCACGGAGGCAGACCCTATTTCTCCAATATCTCCATCCCGTCCAAGATCTGTAGTTGATATGATGGTAAACCAGTTTTCCTAGACTTTTGCTATTGTATTTTCCTCAGTATAGTCTAGAAATAAATGTATATTTAAGTCCAGTCAAACCTGTAGTAAACAGCCAGTTGAGGGAAGTACAGTCCTGAGTGAGTGTGTGTTTTATGTTTATTTATCGTCGCTACCGGTTGCCCATATGAGCGACGCCTCCTGAAGAGATTAGTCATTTTAGATTTTTGGACGATAGTGCAATGATACAGAGAGAGACCCATTCCAGAGTCTCCTCTGGTTCTTTTACGTGCACGGTGTAAAGCACCGACACAAGATCTCAGTTTAACGTCCAATCTCGAACCTGCGATCCCTGGATTACCAGTCCAGCGTGTTACCACTGACTGAGGACAACTATGTAATAATATGCCAGTTTTAGGGGTCTGGAAGCTGGCTACTTAATACTTGTGGGCTGCTTAATAGATGTGACCATTAACGCAGGTTTGACTGTATGTTTATTTCTTAGATACATGTGCAAGCTGTCAGACAAGGATTTGAGGATGGCAGGTAACCGGAATATGACAGATCTGATGTGGGCGGCAGTGAAGGAACCACTGGAGACGCACTTTACCTTTGACAAGGATGGTCTAGAACTGGCATTTAAATACTTCACGTGTTCAACTCTCACGATACGACTTGCCGGAATTGCTCAATTAAATGTAAGTGCTCAATTCCTACACATTGCAGCACAAGTTTTCATCAAAATTCAAAGGCGGTTATGGTAGCATTTTGAAAATGATGACATTTCAAAAGAGAAAATGTCTGTGGAGCCTCCAATGATGTCATTGATATTGTGTGCGCCTCTGAACCCAGGGGTTGTGGGTTTGAATCCTGCTAGAATGACTTCGGTAGTGTACTTAGGCAAGACACTTTAATTATGGCATACTCTCCTACATAGCGATGGATACCGACAGGAATGAAGAGTGACTAACCCTTAAAATGCTGAATAAATTTGTAGGAATGTGCAAACAACATAGATCCTGATCATGTTTATGTTGTTTCCTATTCAGCCAAGTGTTTTAGCTCCACTGTACAAATAGCAAACAACATAGAACCTGATCAGACATGCCGTCTGATCTGGCTCTATGTTGTTTGCAAAAGCAATTTTAGTTAAGAATAAGGGTTAAATCTAAAGTTGTAAGAACTTGTTTCGCAATCAAACTCAAATAAATATGCATGAACTTTGTCAGGTATAAAGTGTGGAGGAACTAGGGCAAGAGGCTGTTTAATGCTTATTTTGTATGTGTTTTTCAGAATCAAATAACGCTGTACAATGAAAGTTGTAACAATGAGACATTGATGGACGCTGAAAGGTTTGTCACAATTGCAGTTTCTAAGAAGTATTTTATATGAATAGAGTGTAAGGATGTACGTATGGTGGTAGATAGACAGATGAAGAATTGTTGCATTATGTTGCGTTTTGCCCAATTATGCGAAGGCCTAAAAATGTTGTTTTGTTCGGGTAAACCAACACTACGCAGACCCTTGCATTATTAAAGGCCTATCTGCCAACAAATAATTAAACAATTTTTAAATAATTAACAAAAAAAGTTCTGTTAATTGTTTTGTTTTCCTTTTCGGGGGTTACTGTACTTTTCACATAATATCATATAGACAATCGGGAAATAGAAAACTTTTTACAACTTCCTGGAAATAATAAACTGAATTATTAAAGTACACCTTTCATTCAACTAGGCGTATATTGGAGGCTTGCATGTCTGTCCGTTTTGGCATGGCTGACTGGTTACGGTTGTAGTCTTCAAATCACTTGCCTCTCACCGCTGCAGGTTTGAATCCCACTGTGGGTGTCAAATTTTTTCAAGTGAGGAAGCTATCCATCTGGCTTGCAGAAGGTCTTTGGTTCTACCCGGGATCTTCCTCCACCAATAATAGCTGGAGTGTCGACATTAACATTGTTTAATTATGTTGATAAAGTTGAATAAACTGATAAATTAGCATCGGTTGTCAGACGACATCATCCGAAATACTTACCAAATATCTGAAATTATATCAAACATACCAGGGCCCGCGCTGCCAATCGCCATTCTCGCCAATGGCTACAATATTGCAAAATTGGCTAATAAAAACTCAGTTTGGCGAAAATGATAAAAACGGCGAAAATCTGTAAAATATCCGAAAATTGGAAATTCCCCCCCGTCTATTTGTGGAAAATTACTCGGGTCAAGGTGAAATCATGTCGCGCGTGACTAATATCTCGGACAATAATCGATAATTAGCTGGAGAATCATACAAGCGTGTTGTTTGTTTATTTAGCCGGGCATAATGTTTGATTAGTGTGCAAACACGGGACACACTATGAATGCTTATTATATTGAGCAGGTGATAATTAAGAGCAGGGCGGCATTACATAGTTGTCCAAATCTTTTGTAGACGAAAATTATGCTACCAAATTGTCAAGTAATGTATCACTGCAAATGTATCCCTTTACCTCAGTTGTAGTTTATGGGCATACAGCATTTAGGTTGTGCAATTGCAAGATACATATAATACATTAATATACTATAAATACTCTGTTTGGGGGAAATGGCGCGTGTCGGAATTGGCTAAAGGAAACACAGATTTGGCTACAAAAAATTAAGAGCCAGAGCAGGTCAAACATACGATGCCATTTATGCAATGTACATGTAGTCGTATAATTGTTTCCGAGTACTCGATCGGAACTGTGTCCATGTACTAGAGTATCAAAATTGCTACTCGTTGCCATCCTTCGTAAAAACGTATCTATACAAAATTTCAATTTCTAATTTCACTAAGTCTCGTAAGTCATTACGGATTCATACAAGTTGTTCAAACAATGGCAGGCAGTACAGTACAAACAGGAAAGATAGTGGCTATATTCGGTATAAACATCCATGCGTGTATTTTGGAGAGGTGATATATACACAGCCGAGTTCTGTCAAATTTGTTCCAAACAAAGGCTTTTCTGGTTTAATGTTCACTGCCCAAGCACATGCGCAGTCAGACATGTACATGCTAGGAATGTTAAAATAAGCAGAAAGTGAGAGAGAAAAAGCATTTTTCGAAGTGATAGTTTTCCAGATTTTCAATCATGACTAATAATGGCAGATGGATCGGACGTGATTAGCGATGGGAGCGATGTTAATCTATGTATTTGTGACCAAGAATCAAATGATCTTTCGGAACACTTGAGTACTCGATTGGAACTGTGCGCGAGAAGTCGAGTATCAAAATTGGTATGCGTTGCTAATCATTTATGATCACCAAACGATTACAATGTCTGACGTTCTATCTTTCCTGTAGTGTACGTGTGTATTCCATCACCTTCAATTACAGCTCTAGTTTATAATGTTTCAGGGAAGGTGGACAGTTAGCTGCAATGTCTGACGTTCTATCTGTCCTGTAGTGTATGTGTGTATTTATCATCTTCAATTACAGCTCTAGTTTATAATGTTTCAGGGAAGGTGGACAGTTAGCTGCAATGTCTGACGTTCTATCTGTCCTGTAGTGTACGTGTGTATTTATCACCTTCAATTACAGCTCTAGTTTATAATGTTTCAGGGAAGGTCGACAGTTAGCTGACTGGTTAATAGATAGCAAGGTGATAGAACATATATTTGGACCCAATCTACATGTGGAGGTAAGACCTTGTACAAGTCTGCAGTAGCTAGGGAGTGGGGGGATTCACTCAATGCATTATACCATTATAAGTTGGAATTACAGTAATATGGTTATGCAATTTATATTTTGTAATAATGTAAATGCTGCAGGAAATGATCCTATCTTGTAACCAGGCAAGATCTCACCTATAAAACGACCACACAGCCCGAAATCTGTGGGTTTTGGCATGCGCTCGCATATAAGACGGGTTGATAAAAGACATGAGACACAAGTATAAATTGCATGTTTAGCCAGTGCAAGTTGAAGACAAGAGTGCTTTCTCTTCTAAAACGTAATTATGGATACTACGTTTAACACATTAAAAAAATAGCACTCATAAGACGTGAAGCCACTTTGAGGCTATAATCTTGTGTAAAAAAGTGGTCTTATAGGCGAGTATGCATGGTATCGATTTTGTACTTTCTGTCCATCTGTCATGTCAGTCCGGGCATACAGATAAGATATAATAATTATTTATTAAAATGACTTGTGTTTTCCAACATATTTACAACATATATTCAATATAATGTGAAATTTTAACACCCGACCCAACGGGCCTACAAGTCACCTTATGTTAACAATTTTAAATAGCGTGAACATGCATCATTGAACGTAGAGTATTATTTACATACAACTTGTGGTTTGGAGTCAACTTTTTAGTTGAATACTGTCGAAAAGTTATCATTAGGGTTAGGATCATTTTGTAGCTCTTATGCATAGCCTGGACAAACTGTTTAGCTCATAAACCTCGAGTCTTGGTATGTAGGTCTGACTTATGCATAGCCTGGACAAACTGTTTAGCTCATAAAACTTGAGTCTTGGTATGTAGGTCTGACTTATGCATAGCCTGGACAAACAGTTTAGCTCATAAACCTCAAGTCTTGGTATGTAGGTCTGACTTATGCATGGCCTGGACAAACGGTTTAGCTCATAAACCTCGAGTCTTGGTATGTAGGTCTGACTTATGCATAGCCTGGACAAACTGTTTAGCTCATAAAACTTGAGTCTTGGTATGTAGGTCTGACTTATGCATAGCCTGGACAAACAGTTTAGCTCATAAACCTCAAGTCTTGGTATGTAGGTCTGACTTATGCATGGCCTGGACAAACGGTTTAGCTCATAAACCTCGAGTCTTGGTATGTAGGTCTGACTTATGCATAGCCTGGACAAACTGTTTAGCTCATAAAACTTGAGTCTTGGTATGTAGGTCTGACTTATGCATAGCCTGGACAAACAGTTTAGCTCATAAACCTCAAGTCTTGGTATGTAGGTCTGACTTATGCATGGCCTGGACAAACGGTTTAGCTCATAAACCTCGAGTCTTTGCCATACAGTTTGTCCGGACTAGATCTTCTAAGCCCTTTGTCGGATTTTCATGAAACATCACAGGAATGATCAGTACCAAGTTCCATGTTGTCTTTATCATCTTGGTTTTCTGCTCGATTCATTTTTCACAAAGTTATGGCCCTTTGAAGATTCTTAAATAACGCGGTTTGTCCGACAGGATCTTGTAAGCTCCTAGCCTAGGATTATCATGGAATGTCAGAGGAATGATCAACACAAATGGTTGTGCGTATCATCGTTGCGTTCCATCTGTTCATCTTCCACACAGTTATGGCCCTTTGAAGATTAGTGAAGAATACACCGGACTACTTCTTCTAAATCCGTAGCCAGATTTCAATGATACTTGCACATAATGATCACTATCAAACTCATTTTTCACAGAGTTATCACCCTTTGATTGTTTAGTTCACAGTTATGGCCCTTGAAGATTTGTCCAGAATACAGTTTATCCGGACTACTTCTGCTAAATCCGTAGCCAGATTTCAATGTTACTTGCACATAATGATCACTACCAAACACATTTTTCACAGAGTTATCACCCTTGATTGTTTAGTTCATTTGGTGAATTACATGGCACCTTTCAAGTTTAGCTTGAATGTTTTCATTGCCACGGTTATACTTGATTTATTCCTAGTCTATGATTTCATTACTCCAACGTTGCTGGGGAAACGTGCGTCCTATTTCAAAAGCTATTTCTATGGAATACAATCAAACCTGTATTAATGGTCACCTCCATTATGCAGCCATCCTGTATTAATGGTCACCTCCATTATGCAGCCATCCTGTATTAATGGTCACCTCCATTATGCAGCCATCCTGTATTAATGGTCACCTCCATTATGCAGCCATCCTGTATTAATGGTCACCTCCATTATGCAGCCATCCTGTATTAATGGTCACCTCCATTATGCAGCCATCCTGTATTAATGGTCACCTCCATTATGCAGCCATCCTGTATTAATGGTCACCTCCATTATGCAGCCATCCTGTATTAATGGTCACCTCCATTATGCAGCCATCCTGTATTAATGGTCACCTCCATTATGCAGCCATCCTGTATTAATGGTCGCCTCCATTATGCAGCCATCCTGTATTAATGGTCGCCTCCATTATGCAGCCATCCTGTATTAATGGTCGCCTCCATTATGCAGCCATCCTGTATTAATGGTCGCCTCCATTATGCAGCCATCCTGCATTAATGGTCGCCTCCATTATGCAGCCATCCTGCATTAATGGTCGCCTCCATTATGCAGCCATCCTGCATTAATGGTCGCCTCCATTATGCAGCCATCCTGCATTAATGGTCGCCTCCATTATGCAGCCATCCTGCATTAATGGTCACCTCCATTATGCAGCCATCCTGCATTAATGGTCACCTCCATTATGCAGCCATCCTGCATTAATGGTCACCTCCATTATGCAGCCATCCTGCATTAATGGTCACCTCCATTATGCAGCCATCCTGCATTAATGGTCACCTCCATTATGCAGACATCCTGCATTAATGGTCACCTCCATTATGCAGCCATCCTGTATTAAGCAGCCAGCTTCCAGTTTCCCAAACTGGCATTTGATTGCATATTTACCACTATTAAGCAAACCACCTGTACGAAGCAGCCACTTTCTGTAGTTCTATCGACACTGGATTCTTTGCACGCTAGCGGTGAAAATAACAGTGAAATATGTCTGGGAATTTCATTAGAATTGTGTCGTACCGAAATTCCAAATGAGAAAAACACATTAATGAATTGTCGTTTGCATCAATTATTTGAACTATTTGTAGTCTTCATTTTACCCAGCATGCAAAGAGTTTGACTGCATTGTTGCTATACGTGTATTTCAGTTGATCAAGCAGAGTCAGATAATACTCAACTTTCTGGCAGTGGAAGGTCGCATCACCAGCGAGCATGTAGATTGTATTTGGGCAGCTGCTCAGGTAACTATTACATTCCATGTTTCAACAATCATGGCTCATTTTAGAGGGCCACTTGGGCAAAATAGTCGCCATAGGGACCCTGACTTCACCCCCTGTGGGGCTACACTTCTCCCTAAAAAATGTTCATACAATATTTCATAAAATATTTTGTCCCGTAAGCTACACTGGTCATTGTAAAGCACTCCTTCTATTAAAATGTTGTATTTAATGGTCATATTGTGTAGTTTAACCATATTTTGTTGACATTTATTAAATAACACAATTTAAAGATTCTCACTTCTCCCAAATATGATGACCTAGATTGTCTTTATTATAGAATGAGACATACACAACTGTACACAATGTAATGAGGGGTTGAATTTTTCCTCTTAATTTAACTCTGCCTGCTTGAGTATATAAAATCACATTTGCAAACAACATAGATCCAGATCAGCCACGGCGTAACACTGCGTCTGATCCGGATCTATGTTGTTTGCTATTCAGCCAAGTGTTGTAGCTCCACTATCCGAATAGCAAACAGCGTAGAACCTGATCAGATGGAACATTCTGCAAAAGTGATTTTATCTGCCGTTAACGTGCAACGGGTTAATTGATCTTAATGCACAAGATTAATAATCAGCACAAAATTTGTCTACTTTGTAACCGTCCATGTGTCTTGTATCAACTCTCCATTGCCATGTGGACTCCCCATGTGGACCCCCCTCTGATAATCCACATTCATATTTGGGCGTCTGTGTCATTGCAGCTTAAGCATTGTGGGAAACAGGTGTTTGAATCTCTCATCCCATTGATCAAGAATCTGGAGTTACAACCAGTCCAGCATCTACTGCAGCTTGTGTCCAGTCTAGATATCGCTGCACATACAGAATCTGTAAGTACAACCAGTCCAGCATCTACTGCAGCTTGTGTCCAGTCTAGATATATCTGCACATACAGAATCTGTAAGTACAACCAGTCCAGCATCTACTGCAGCTTGTGTCCAGTCTAGATATCTCTGCACATACAGAATATGTAAGTACAACCAGTCCAGCATCTACTGCAGCTTGTGTCCAGTCTAGATATCTCTGCACATACAGAATATGTAAGTACAACCAGTCCAGCATCTACTGCAGCTTGTGTCCAGTCTAGATATCTCTGTACATACAGAATCTGTAAGTACAACCAGCCCAGCATCTACTGCAGCTTGTGTCCAGTCTAGATATATCTGTACATACAGAATCTGTAAGTACAACCAGTCCAGCATCTACTGCAGCTTGTGTCCAGTCTAGATATATCTGCACATACAGAATCTGTAAGTACAAACCAGCAGTCAAAATCCGAACTAATTTAATCAAAGAATGTGTAGGTCACTTGCTGTGCATAACGAACATATTTATCACTAAAATCCTTATCAAACTTTTCTGCTGCGAAGTATGCACGAGTATAGCCTTCCTTCAAATATGTTCGGTAAACGTTATGAGGCATGGCTCGATAGTTTAGTTTGTATACGGAAAAATGAATTTACCGTGATTAAATCTGCAATAAAACATTGTTTAGCTTGACGTCATTTTACTAAATGTTTGTAGTTTTGTGACGTCATTTACGCACTCAAATTGAGATCGAAATAATTTACCTTTTTTAAAATACTATAGCAGTTTTTTCGTTGGAATTGTTGGCGAAAACAGAAATTAAATAGTGACAATAAATTAATCCTCGCACATTACAATTTTCATATTCCTCTAAAATCACATAATCTTGTTAACATGTTCTATGTAAATTCTCATGTTGACTATTACCCATTTGAATACCTTTCCAACCAAATATTTGAATACCAGAATCAATGTTAGTTGCCATCACCTTTCTAAACAGAACTGATTTCCATTGCAGACCTTGTACCTGGCCTCGGCATTGATCAAATGTGTATGGAACACATGCGCAGTACAGAACCCATCTGCTCTACAACAAGGTCAGAACTACAGTGCCGCCAAGCATGAACATATGGACTCAGGTAAACAAATATGTTCTTTTGTTTTGCTGAGGAGAGTCCGCCTCCGTTGTCGAGTGGTTACAGCCGCTGACTTGCATACCATTGTAACGTATCATTGATAGTCACGAGTTTGAGCCCCGCGCTCAGGCCGTGTCTCATTTATATGAAAAAGACGGAAATCCACTTTGAGGTCATAATTTAATGATAAAAATCCTGTCTTATAGGCGAGTAAGAACGGTCAATTAACGGTTAAGTTAATCAACCGGTTGTGGGAATGTAGTTGCACAGAATCTTGCATGAATTATTCACCAAGAGCAAATAATATATTGATAATAATGATAATTTGATGATTATAAATTATTTCAACTTTTTTTATCACAATGTGGTAAGGCAGAAAATGTGTTGCAATTTTTAATAAACAAAAATGATTGTGTACAGTCTTGATTCCTTGGAAACGTGGCTTCTGCGTTTGTAATGCCTATATTACATGTTGGAAACGTGGCTTCTGCGTTTATAATTTGTAATGCCTATATTACATGTTGGAAACGTGGCTTCTGCGTTTATAATTTGTAATGCCTATATTACATGTTGGAAACGTGGCTTCTGCGTTTATAATTTGTAATGCCTATATTACATGTTGGAAACGTGGCTTTTGCGTTTATAATTTGTAATGCCTATATTACATGTTGGAAACGTGGCTTCTGCGTTTGTAATTTGTAATACTTTTCATTTTCAACTTTGATATTTACAGATAAACAGAAACATGATCTGAGTAGTAGTGAAAGTATCCAGGTCTCCGAAGATGGAGACCGAGACAGGAGAAAGGTTCAGGTAGCGTTAAAGATATTTTTATCTCCCCTGTGCACAAGGAGGTGCTCCATATGAGCCGTTGTGATTCCCCATGTCCGTCATCGTGCGTTGTTCAATATGAACCATTGTGATTCCCCATGTCCGTCATCGTGCGTTGTTCAATACGAGCCGTTGTGATTCCCCATGTCCGTCATCGTGCGTTGTTCAATATGAGCCGTTGTGATTCCCCATATTCCGTCATCGCGCATTGTTCAATATGAGCCGTTGTGATTTCACCATGACCGTCATCGTGCGTTGCTCAATACGCCCCATTGTGATTTCACCATGCGTTGCTCAATACGCCCCATTGTGATTTCACCATGCGTTGCTCAATACGCCCCATTGTGATTTCACCATATTCCGTCATCGTGCGTTATTCAATACGAGCCGTTGTGATTTCACCATGGCCGTCATCGTATGTTGTCCTTAGTCAACGTTTTTCTCCTCGAGAACCACTGGTCCAATCATCAGGAAGCTTAATAGCAACGATCGTTAGATGATCCTCTTTCAGTATTGCCCAAATGCTGTGTCTAGAGAGTGCTGAAATTTAAAAAAATCCAAGGATAGCCGTTGTCGTATACCAAAATATGATTGCTGTGACCTTAATCTTTATAGCATACAAAAATTAAGTTTAAGCGGTTCATGGTTAGCAAGCTATATTCTTTCAGTTGCCACACCTGTAACATTTGTTTTATATAAAGTTGTTTTCTGTTTTTCTTAGCGACCAGGAACACCCGAGGAACTGGATGATAGGTCAGTGGAAAGCAGCGGAGAGTCTCCCATAAAGAGAAAGCTTGTGAATAAACACAGACAGATGAAGAAATCCAAGGGCCACCAGTCGGATGAGGGTGAAAGTATCGTTGACAGCGAAGGTAAGCCCAGAGATGTGAACAATTTCTGGATCCCACGGAGAACACTTGCTTTCCAAGCTGGGATGTTTTATGTTAACTCTTTGCCTGCTGAGTAAATAAAATCACTTTTGCAAACAACATAGATCCAGATCAGCCGCTTGTAATGCCATATCTGATTAAGATCTATGTTGTTTGCTATTCAGCCAAGTGTTTTAGCTTTACTATTCGAATAGCAAACAGCATAGAGCCTGATCAGACATTCTGTGCCGTCGGATCTGGCTCTATGCTATTTGCAAAAGTGATTTTATCTGCGGCTAACTTGCATAGGGTTAAACAAAGAATAAAGTTTCAGCTCTCAGTCTTATTTGTGGTGAAAAAGTGTATAAATCGAAATAATATTCGCCCTTCAAGAGGGACATTTCACATGTATGGATAATTGGATGTGTGCCATTTTGAATAGTTTAATAATATTTGTTGCATTCTTAATATACAGGACTCATTCTAGGGGGTGACATGGGCGTATTAGTCGCCCTAGGGACCCTGACTTTGTCGCCCCCTGGGGGTCCCACTTCTCCCCTAAAAAATGTTTATAATATAATAATTATTTTACAATTTTCTTACAAACTTTTGTCCCGTAAGCTACACTGTCTATCGTAATGCACTCATTCTATTAAGATGTTGTATTCAATGGTCATATTGTGTATTTTAACATTTTGTTGAAATTTATTATATAATGCCATTTAAGGACGCAATCACGCACTTTCTCGCTTCTCCCATGCATTCTGACCTAGGAAGAGCCGTGTAACAAATGGACAAAGCTGTTTAAATATGTATGATATACGATTGTCTGGCATTGTCTGCACAAGAATTGTCAATATCTGATGAAGCAAATGGTTTGGGCCACAAGTTTTAGCAACATTAGTTACGGCCCTCACCAAGCGGCCATTTGTGAGTGGATCCTTGCAAACGGTAGAATGCATTTCCAAATGTTTGTGATGTTTGTACACCTTCCTTAACGAGCAGATTCTTCCTGTGTGGATGTTCGTTTTATTGAAGAAATGAATCACGGGTTAATAGTGTTCATCGGGGTATGAAGTACGTTGGACGTGTTTAAAGTGTGCGGAGGCCGAAGCCATCAAAGCTAACTTTAAACTTGTCCAATGTAGTTCATACCCCGATGGAAATTATTCAACCGCGATTCATTACTAGTACTTATATTTACATTAATTATTCTTTTCAATGACACAAACAAAATAAGATCGCACGTTACATTTAAAATGTATTTAGGAAATATTAGCGACTTACAGTGTGCCAGACCTGGTAAATAGGTCATCCTTAGAACAGCGTAAACTGTAAGACACGCCTTTTCTTGCGAGTAGCACTTCCCAGGACTGCGAATGCGCATGACTGGAATTTCAAGTATGCATGTCAGCTGCATTCATACGAAAATTGCTACAAATAAGTTCAAAATACGTTCATCGATGGAAATGTAATAGCAATGTAAATATTCTTGTTTAGTATAGTTTAAACTTTATTTGTTTTACAATGATTGCGAAACAAGTTCTAACAACTTATATTAATCACTCTTGTTGGCCGGATGAAAGCGTAAATGTTTTCATTCGTGTGGGAGGAAACCGGAGTACCCGGAGAAAACCCACATGTCCGATCTGGCAGCCACCGTACCATCTCACATACTTCAGGGTCCGGGGATCGAACCCGGTTTGCATTGGTGAGAAGCGAGCGTGCTAACCACTGCGCTAATCGGACAGCCTTGGTATGTGTCTGTATGCTAATATGTATTGACATAGGAGATATTCATAGCGAGGAGGACGAAGAATCGGAAGCCGAGGAGCAGTGTGCATGTGGGCACGAACATGGGGTCAGAGGTCACCATGCACGTGGGCACACTCACCATCTGCACGAACTGCACCAGGCGGCCGAGAGTGGGGAGAGTGAGAGCGAGATGGAGACGAGCGATTCGAGCGACGGCATGAACCTTGAAGGCCTCGACATCGAGACGCTGAGGCAACGAGCCTTGGAGATGCACAAGAAGGGGCACCACAAGCACCATCACATGGAAGGCGAGAGCTCCGAGGAGATAGATCCCGAGGACGAAGATGATGAAGAGGAACTCGACTCCGATTTCTTGGACTCTGAAGACGAGGAAATACTGAAACAAAGAAAAATTAAAGTAAGTTTGTTTGTACAGAGGTTGGTGCACCAAGTACTGGCCTGGAGTTTATAAAACTTTTCTCTAATCTCAAAACTCGGTCTCAATCGTCTGATTGGTTCACCTGACAGTAACACTCAGAATCAACCAATCAGATCACTTGAGCTTGAGTTTGTGATCTGAGAAAAGGTTTATAACCTTGGGGCCAGGTTAACCGTAGGAGCCAGCCCAGGAAACGTGTTGTTAGGTAAACTGCCCGCCCAAAATTGAGCTGATGAACAATCAAACCCGAACAAACAAACAAACAAACGTGTCTTAAGCAACATTATAGAAAGTGATTGCTTAGCATGGGATATTAAACTGAGGTCTCGTGTCGGTGCTGTACACCGTGCATATAAAAGAACCAGAGGAGACTCTGGAATGGGTCTCTGTCTGTATCATTACACTATCCTCCAAAAATCGAAAATGACTAATCTCTTCAGGAGACGTCGCTCATATGGGCATCCGGTAGCGACGATAAATAAACGTAAAACACATACAAGGTGATTTAATACAAGTTTTGGAATTTGGCTATTAAACGAGCCTTTTGGCTTAATAGTAAAATTCCAAAACAAGTTTCATAAAATATGGTATGAAATCACCACTCGTGTAAGATCCTATTTATCCCATTACCATAGAAATAACAACCATAAATGTGAAGAAACAATACATTTCTGTTTGACAGTATATCTTTGAGCCTTATTACATTAAGCTGCATCCGTACGCCATAGTAAATAGTTCCTGATAATCTAACAACTTCATGCAAATAATCGATACAATATTTCTAGTGCATTTATTTTATCATTTTATTGATCTAAGCAGTTGATTATCAACAAATAAAGCATGAACACAAATAACATGTGTATGTCAAATGTGTATTGCAAGCTGTCAATGTCATGCCACAACCAATCAGAATCCATCCAGATGCTATTAAACGTGTGGTCATATAAGAATTTACGTCATGATTGTATTACACTGAATACAAGCAAGGTTCTGTGATGAGGCATCATTGAATATAGCAATTACATACAGTGTTGTTTTAACCTGGCTTAAAATGCACCTTAAATTAACCCTATGCATGCTATCGGTAGATAAAATCAGTTTTGCAAACAGCATAGAGCCAGATCAGACAGCTTAGAATGTGCTGTCTGATCAAGCTCTATGCTGTTTGCTATGCAGATAGTGGAGCTAAATCACTTGGCTTAATAAGCAAACAACTTAGATCCTTGTCAGACGCCGCTGCTGATCTGGATCTATGTTGTTTGCAAATGTGATTTTATTTACTCAGCAGGCACAGGGTTAAAAGGAGATATTTATGGTATACATTGGTGATGTTTGTTGACTCGGCAAGGTATTCACTATATAGTGTAACTGAAAAAAACTCCCTGAGAAATTAAAATCGGGAGAAGTCAGGGAGAATATTTCTCCCAAATCACCATCCAACTGAAACTTTCAGGAGAGGGATTCTACATATGTATTTTATGCTTTCTTCTCAATCCTGTTGACACCCTGTACATTATAAATGACAATGTATGTACACATATTGAAATAAAATATTGATTAAGCTAGCTGAAACTGTTTTAATATTCAGGAGGCGTCGCTCATATGGGTGACCGGTAGCAACGATAAATAAACATAAAACACACACAGGACAGAAATGTCACACCTAGATTACACACAGGTTTACCTACCAGTGGCCTGCTCTACCAAGAAGCTGCAAATCAAACAGGCCTTCACATACATTATTCTACCACCTTTGTGAGAGACATGGTCAAGTGCTTACATTATGCTATAAATAACACTATATTTACATCTTCTTTGTGCTACTGGTATATTTAATGGTCCAGATGGAGCAAAAGCAACAAATATCTGTAACAAAGAAGCATTTTATGCTAAGTAAAAATATTTTCCCCGTATTTTAGCAATTTTTAGAGGCGCATAATCTCCATGGCAACAGTGAGGAGGATTCCGAATATGACGAAGACGAGGACGAAGAAGAATACGAGCAGCACGTACTGCGACAGGCACGTGCATACCAAAATGCCCAGTTAGCAATGCACAGAAAGAAACACTTAGCCATGCAGCAAAGGAAAGCGAACATGAAGGCCGAAGAAGAAAGGGAGAGGGGTCAAGTTGGAAACATGCCAACTATAGTGAAGGATACTGAAGGGAAAGTGGCCGAGAATGCAAATAGGAATAATTCCAATCAGGTTGGTGTGACATTTTAACCTTTTTCTTCTCTATGAATACACAGGGCTCATTCTAGAGGGCGACTTGGGCGAAATAGTTGCTCTGGAGATCCTGATTTCGCCTCCATGGTGGCCCCACTTTTCCCTAAAAATGTGTTTTCAATTTTCATGCAAAATTGTGTCCATTGTGTGATATATTGGCCCATTATAAAGCACTCCTTCTATTCAAATGTTTGTATTTAATGGTCATAATGTGTATTTTAACCCAATTTGTTGATATTTATATATTTATTAAATAACACCATTCAAGGACGCAATCATTTGCTTTCTCACTTCTACCAAACATTCTGCTAGAATGAGCCCTGCCATACACCTGATTATGTATTGGAATTAGAAAAACGGTGTCGGAATTTTGAAAACTGTACCAGAATTTCGAAAACGGTACCAGAATTACCTTTGCTGTTTGCTATTTGGATAGTGAAGCTAAAGCACTTGGCCGAATAACAAACAACGTAGATCCTGATCAGATGCGGCTGATCTGGATCTATGTTGTTTGTAAATGTGATTTTTATTTACTCAGCAGGCAAAGGGTTAAGAACATATTTAGATTCTGATCAGATGCGGCTGATCTAGATCTATGTTGTTTGTAAATGTGATTTTTATTTCCTCAGCAGGCAAAGGGTTAAGAACATATTTAGCATGTTTCATACACCTTTTATCTTATATATATGTTTTGAAATAAAATAGAGCCATAGCATTTCCTGGCTGTAAATTTTGTTACGTTAATATGTTACTGAAACTGCCACACAAGTTAGTAGATTTGGCAAGTATCGTGTATGTTTCAGAATTCAGATGTGGTGGTTGTGGCGGCGTCGCTGCTGAAGGAGAATGAGGGTGTGAGTAAGAAGATTGAACCCAGTGGTACAGAGGTGTATGATTGCTCTCACGTTACTTCTCCTAACAAGAAACAGCATCGGCACGCACGGTTTGTACCTAAGCACGTTTCATTCTTATATTTCAAGGGCTGCTGTCATTGTCGGTGATGAGCGACGTAGACCGTCGGTCACTTGTCCCCCCACCCACCACCACAAAGTGGTGTGGATTTGAGCCATACTGTGTTCAGATTCTGTCAAGTGAGGAAACTCTCTGGCTGGTTTGTGGAAAAGAAACCACAGTGTCCAGAGCTTTGATATTTTGTATGTACAGTCAAACCATAACTCATACACCACAATGTCCAGAGCTTTGATATTTTGTATGTACAGTCAAACCAATACTCAGAAACCACAATGTCTAGAGCTTTGATATTTTGTATGTACAGTCAAACCAATACTCAGAAACCACAATGTCTAGAGCTTTGATATTTTGTATGTACAGTCAAACCAATACTCAGAAACCACAATGTCCAGAGCTTTGATATTTTGTATGTACAGTCAAACCAATACTCAGAAACCACAATGTCCAGAGCTTTGATATTTTGTATGTACAGTCAAACCAATACTCAGAAACCACAATGTCCAGAGCTTTGATATTTTGTATGTACAGTCAAACCATAACTCAGAAACCACAATGTCTAGAGCTTTGATATTTTGTATGTACAGTCAAATCATAACTCAGAAACCACAATGTCTAGAGCATTGATATTTTGTATGTACAGTCAAACCATAACTCAGAAACCACAATGCCCAGAGCTTTGATATATGTACAATGAAACTATAACTATGGCAACAACAATAACTTAAACCTATCTCAATTTGAGGTTGTTTTATTGTGTAATATGAATGTTGTTTCAGTACTTATCGTGGTGAGATAATGAACCCAGATGACGGGAGCTGTCACAGTTCCCACCTGAGTAACAAGTCAGAGAAGAACATGGCCGACTTTGATGGGGAGGAGTTACTGAGTGACGATGAGCTGTCTCAGATTAACGCTCACGCTCACTTCGGTCATCTCTCCAGCATGGCCTCGATGTACCACACACACATGCCTCACGGTAAGCAAGCGGAATTTGTTTAATATTTGCACAATTAGTGGTGGCCTCTATGGCTGAGCGGTTAAGTTTGTGGTCTTCACCTGCCCTTCATCAGTGTAGGATTCGAATCCCACCGGTGGTGCCGTATTATTTTATGTGCAGAAGCTATCCAGCTGTCTTGGTGTACTCTATGGCTGAGCGGTTAAGTTTGTGGTCTTCACCTGCCCTTCATCAGTGTAGTATTGGAATCCCACCGGTGGTGCCGTATTATTATGAGGAAGCTATCCAGCTGTCTTGGTGTAGGTTTGTGGTTGTTCCTGTGTGTCCACTGTGTGTCCTCCCATGTGTTATATATCTAGCGTTTTCTGAAGGATGACTGAATTTATGTAACTACATCCTTGTTTTAAACAGTGTAATTAATTACTTTACAATTACAAGTAATTAAAAAATATTAAATTACAAATTACATTCGAATACATTTGATTACTTGGAAAAATGTAATTAATTACAGGCAACTTATGATTACAAATTTCATGACTTGAAACTAACAATATATATATTCCTGCTCTTCTTTTATCTATAAATGATCATATTGTGCTATTCTAGCATACCCCATCCTCCCTGTCTGGTATATACTATGCATTTATATTTTGCTAATGTGTCCGAATGGAGTTATATCCGAAAATATGTACATTTTATCAATATTTTGAACGTCAATACAATTAGCGGTGTTAATAAACAGTCACCCATATTTTTTTAAATACATCACTGATGCTCGAATTAAAAACTCAAATTAATTGAAAATGCTAAAAATCGTGAACATCGCGAAATCAGTGTTCGCGAAATTATAGTGTTTTACAGTAATTGGTTTTATGAACGATTAGATAAAGGGGAAAATGTCTTTTATTTACCCTTTTTATTCTTACAGTGATGAGTCAGCATCAATCTCAGAAGGAATCGTTAACACATTCTAACGGTACAATATCCACTTCATCTGAGTTCAGCTACGAGGACGTATGTAAGCCAGGAATGACGCTGCTTTGGGATCTTGTACAGGACGACAGAGCTGTAAGTAAAACAGTACTATACCCATCTAATGAGTTACATGTAAGCCAGGAATGACACTGCTTTGGGATCTTGTACAGGACGACAGAGCTGTAAGTAAAACAGTACTGTACCCATCTAAAGAGTTACATGTAAGCCAGAAATGACGCTGCTTTGGGATCTTGTACAGGACGACAGAGCTGTAAGTAAAACAGTACTGTACCCATCTAAAGAGTTACATGTAAGCCAGAAATGACGCTGCTTTGGGATCTTGTACAGGACGACAGCTGTAAGTAAAACAGTACTGTACCCATCTAATGAGTTACATGTAAGCCAGGAAGCAGCCAGCTCTAAGATCTTATACTGAAGTATAACCAGTTCATAATAAGCCAGCTCTAACACTTATGTTGTAAAACTATGTTTCACAGTCAAGCTAAAAGAAGTTGTGATATCGCAGTGGTAGCGCGTTTGCTTTAGGTGTGAAAGGCCCGGAGTTCGCGCCTAGCTGTAGCCGTTACGATTGCGCCCTTAGGCAAGGCATTTAAATTCTACAGTGCCTCTTCTCTCCCTCATGTTGATGAATGAGCTCTCGAGAGTGATTAATATAAGTTGTAGGAACATGTTTCACAATCGAGCGAAACAATTTGCATGAACTTAGCTAAAAGAAATTTGTATAAACAACACCTGATTGTACGTGAACTCTGTGATTCCAGCAGGCGTGAATACTTTGGTTCTGTTCGCGGAGTTACATAATCTGGCCTGACGGGGTATAATACAGTCAAATATCTCAATAGCTTTCTAATTGATCGAGCTTGAGTCTATGAGCAATGCTTTATAACCACCAGGCCAGAACTTGTGTTAAGTTTAAACTTTATTTATTTTACAACGATTGCGAAGCAAGTTCTAACAACTTGTATTAATCACTCTCGTTGGCGCGGATGAAAGCGTATATGTGGTCATTCATGTGGGAGGAAACCGGAGTACCCGGAGAAAACCCAGCTGTCCGATCTGGCGACCACCTCCGAGAATCGAACCTGGGTTGCAATGGTGAGAAGCGAGCACGCTAACCACTGCGCGCTAATCGGACAGCCAGATACTAACTTGTGTTAGTGAGCCGTAAGCCTAAGATAACAACATCAACAATATATGCATGTCTATTGCAGCATTTACTGCCTGAGGGTTTAGCAGTGGATGCGGAGAAGGTTCTACATAGTCTTGTGTGCTTCTGTACGGACAGACGAATCAAGAAAAAGTTCATGGAGGCGTGCATAAATAATCTGGCCCACCATAAGTATGATATACTGCTGATATATTTTTTTCATAAGAATTGAGTATTAGGAAATGCCTGTGCCAAAGAAAACCTCAATAAAGACCATGTGTCTCTATCATCTACCATCAAGTCATTATCCATGCAACACATTACCTGTCAACATTATGATCTACCATCAAGTCGTTATCCATGCAACACATTACCTGTCAACATTATGATCTACCATCAAGTCGTTATCCATGCAACACATTACCTGTCAACATTATGATCTACCATCAAGTCGTTATCCATGCAACACATTACCTGTCAACATTATGATCTACCATCAAGTCATTATCCATGCAACACATTACCTGTCAACATTATGATCTACCATCATGTCATTATCCATGCAACACATAACCTGACAATAAAGATTATATCTTTACGTACGTTTATTTACCGTCACTATCGGTTGCCCATATGAGCGACTCCTCCTGAAGAGATAAGTCCTCTTAGATTTTGGAGGATAGTGCAACGATACAGAGACCTATTCCAGTCTTCTCTGATTATTTTACATGTACAGTGTAAAGCACTGACACAAGACCTCGGTTTAAAGTCTCATCCGAAAGACTGTGATACGAGTCATTTTAGTATGGTGTAAAGTGCGATCGAACTCGTGACCTCTGGATTACAGGTCCATAATGGTAACCACTGGACCACTTATCTGCTACGAAATTCGCTTACATCTCTCTTTCCAGTCCCTAGGTGGCATAGATATCTATCACTGTACAGCAAATTTTCTTCATAGTTCTCTGCATGATATTATAAGAAGCTGTCCCAAAACTCTTGCATTATACTGCTGATGGTATATGAGGAAAGTTTCCAGTTGGCTTGTGGAAGGCTGGTGGTTCTACCTGGCTGCCCTGTCCATGCCTGAAATACTGCATGGTTTTCCGCCTCCAATGACAGCTGGAGAGTCACCATATGATCTAAACTGTTGTTGCGACTTTAAACAAACAAATTATTGATGAAATATTGAATCTTAGTCATGACTATTGATTATCGACGGCCTTTAATTAATTAAAAATTGAATCTTAGTCAATACTTTATGGATCATCGACGGCTTTTAATTAATAAAATATTGAATCTTAGTCAATACTTTATGGATCATCGACGGCTTTTAATTAATAAAATATTGAATCTTAGTCAATACTTTATGGATCATCGACGGCTTTTAATTAATAAAATATTGAATCTTAGTCAATACTTTATGGATCATCGACGGCTTTTAATTAATAAAATATTGAATCTTAGTCAATACTTTATGGATCATCGACGGCTTTTAATTAATAAAATATTGAATCTTAGTCAATACTTTATGGATCATCGACGGCTTTTAATTAATAAAATATTGAATCTTAGTCAATACTTTATGGATCATCGACGGCTTTTAATTAATAAAATATTGAATCTTAGTCAATACTTTATGGATCATCGACGGCTTTTAATTAATAAAATATTGAATCTTAGTCAATACTTTATGGATCATCGACGGCTTTTAATTAATAAAATATTGAATCTTAGTCAATACTTTATGGATCATCGACGGCCTTTAATTAATAAAATATTGAATCTTAGTCAATACTTTATGGATCATCGACGGCTTTTAATTAATAAAATATTGAATCTTAGTCAATACTTTATGGATCATCGACGGCTTTTAATTAATAAAATATTGAATCTTAGTCATGACTTTATTATCATCGACGGCTTTTAATGTATGGAATTTTATTATATTGATCATGTATGGCCTTTATTTGCCTATGGAATCTTATTTTCAGATCTGTGGTGGTGTCGTTACGTCTGCTGCCTAAGATTGTTTACTCCTTTCAACAGTACCGCAGCGACTCCAACTGTCACACAATCACGCTGTGGGCGGAGAGAGAGTTGCAGATGATGTCACACTTCTTTGTGAACCTTGTGCACTATACGGACAACCATAGAGAGCATGGCACGGCTAACACGGCTCTGTATGTATTTTCGTTTATATGAATATTTCTTCAAATACACTGAGCAAGACATATTTGTAATAAGGGGTACATGTATGTATATATAGAGTTTTAACTGCCGCCATCGTATCTAGTATTAACCAGGGTTCCTGCTGTCGATCGCCAATTGCGACAAAAAACAAATATTGGCGCTAAATTTTGTGAATTGGCGAAAATATATGGCGCAACTGTTTTTTTAAAAAATGTATTATTACTGCTATAGTTATGTCTCTAGAGTATTAGCGTACAGTCCACATCAGTTATCTCAAAGTCGGTTATGTCAAATTTACCGGTTATGTCAAAGTCTGGTCAGTTTCATAGTCCTGAACCGCACGCCCAGCGAAAACGACAACATTGCATTTCCTGCTGTTCACGATGAAACACTGCGCCATTCTGGTGTTATTTGACCGATCTCCATGAAATAAAAAGTATTTGTTGATAGAATACGGTCTTCCAGTCGGGACCACAAGGACATATCAGTGATCTGGTCGATTTTACCTAGTTTCTTGTCGATGTTTCTGCATGCATGTTTTATTTTCCTTTAGTAAACAGTACTTACTATATGACCATAGGGCAAAAAATAAATGTGTGTCTTGTGCCTGTGGTTCAGACTAATCTGCAATTAACCAATAATTGGATAAACGGCTCATCGTAATTGAGTATCAGTATATCACTGCACAACTATTGCACCATTACACATCAGCGATTCTTATAAACTTTTCGTATATAAATTTTATTTACATGTATGTGATGCATCTATTAAATACAATATTTTTTTATTATTTTATCTTATATCAAGTCTCTGTTATAACAGACAATGACAACTTGGAAAATGATTTATCATGGGACAAGTGTATACATGTATGTCTATGTATGGTATTACAGATACAGTGATATTATGATTGTCTATGTATGGTATTACAGGGATATTATGATTGTCTATGTATGGTATTACAGATACAGGGATATTATGATTGTAATGTATGGTATTGTACAGGGATATTATGATTGTTGTTGGTTTGTGGGTTTTGTTGTATGTATGGTATTACAGGGATATTATGATTGTCTATGTATGGTATTACAGATACAGGGATATTATGATTGTCTATGTATGGTATTACAGTGGGATATATGATTGTAATGTATGGTATTACAGGGATATTATGATGTCTATGTATGGTATTACAGGGATATTATGATTGTCTATGTATGGTATTACAGATACAGGGATATTATGATTGTCTATGTATGGTATTACAGGGATATTATGATTGTTTTATGTATGGTATTACAGATACAGGGATATTATGATTGTAATGTATGGTATTACAGATACAGTGATATTATGATTGTCTATGTATGGTATTACAGGGATATTATGATTGTCTATGTATGGTATTACAGATACAGTGATATTATGATTGTCTATGTATGGTATTACAGGGATATTATGGTTGTCCATGTATGGTATTACAGGGATATTATGATTGTAATGTATGGTATTACAGGGATATTATGATTGTCTATGTATGGTATTACAGATACAGGGATATTATGATTGTAATGTATGGTATTACAGATACAGGGATATTATGGTTGTCCATGTATGGTATTACAGGGATATTATGATTGTCTATGTATGGTATTACAGATACAGGGATATTATGATTGTCTATGTATGGTATTACAGATACAGTGATATTATGATTGTCTATGTATGGTATTACAGGGATATTATGAATGTCTATGTATGGTATTACAGGGATATTATGATTGTCTATGTATGGTATTACAGGGATATTATGATTGTCTATGTATGGTATTACAGGGATATTATGATTGTCTATGTATGGTATTACAGGGATATTATGGTTGTCTATGTATGGTATTACAGGGATATTATGATTGTCTATGTATGGTATTACAGGATTATGATTGTCTATGTATGGTATTACAGGGATATTATGATTGTCTATGTATGGTATTACAGGGATATTATGATTGTCTATGTATGGTATTACAGATACAGGGATATTATGATTGTCTATGTATGGTATTACAGGGATATTATGATTGTCTATGTATGGTATTACAGATACAGTGATATTATGATTGTCTATGTATGGTATTACAGGGATATTATGGTTGTCTATGTATGGTATTACAGGGATATTATGATTGTAATGTATGGTATTACAGGGATATTATGATTGTCTATGTATGGTATTACAGATACAGGGATATTATGATTGTAATGTATGGTATTACAGATACAGGATATTATGGTTGTCCATGTATGGTATTACAGGGATATTATGATTGTCTATGTATGGTATTAGATACAGGGATATTATGATTGTCTATGTATGGTATTACAGATACAGTGATATTATGATTGTCTATGTATGGTATTACAGGGATATTATGAATGTCTATGTATGGTATTACAGGGATATTATGATTGTCTATGTATGGTATTACAGGGATATTATGATTGTCTATGTATGGTATTACAGGGATATATGATTGTCTATGTATGGTATTACAGGGATATTATGGTTGTCTATGTATGGTATTACAGGGATATTATGATTGTCTGTATGGTATTACAGGGATATTATGATTGTCTATGTATGGTATTACAGGGATATTATGATTGTCTATGTATGGTATTACAGGGATATTATGATTGTCTATGTATGGTATTACAGGGATATTATGATTGTCTATGTATGGTATTACAGGGATATTATGATTGTCCATGTATGGTATTACAGATACAGGGATATTATGATAGTCTATGTATGGTATTACAGATACAGGGATATTATGATTGTCTATGTATGGTATTACAGGGATATTATGATTGTCTATATATGGTATTACAGGGATATTATGATTGTCTATGTATGGTATTACAGGGATATTATGATTGTCTATGTATGGTATTACAGGGATATTATGATTGTCTATGTATGGTATTACAGGGATATTATGATTGTCTATGTATGGTATTACAGATACAGGGATATTATGATTGTAATGTATGGTATTACAGGGATATTATGATTGTCTATGTATGACATTACAGATACAGGGATATTATGATTGTCTATGTATGGTATTACAGGGATATTATGATTGTCTATGTATGACATTACAGATACAGTCATAAAGAGGAAGTGCAGGTTAGACTAGTATACCTGTCCGGGGTGTTCTCATCAACATGTTCCACAGATAACTTCAGTGAGTAGATGAACTCTTCTAGTTTTTTGTTTGTTTTTTATACGTTTTTGTTTTTTGTCCCATTACGATTGTGCCCTTAGGCAAGGCATTTAAATTGGATTCCATCTTCTATATAACGGTTTATAGTCCCATCTGAAAGACTGTTAATATTATTTGGGTCAGACTGGTATCGAACCTGCGATCTCTGGATTTGCAGTCCAGCGTTTTTTTTATAGTTTATACAAATTTATTTTAGCTCGATTGCGAAACAAGTTCTTACAACTTATATTAAATATTAATCACGCTCGATGGAATCCATCGTCACGAGGGAGAGAGAAGATGCAACTTGAAATTTAAATGCCTTGCCTAAGGGCACAATCTTAACGCCTCCAGCGGGCCTCAAACTCCAGACCTTTTGCACCTGAAGCGAACGCGCTACCACTTCGCTATCACGACTTCCACGAGTTTTATAGTGAACCCCGATGTTTATACGGATTGAAAGCATTATAAATGTCATAAATTTTAAGTGGTTTTGTTATATCAGTTACCATATTGTGTCTGGGGATGGTTCTGTATGAGTCGTGTATCCCGGGTCACTGTGTCTCCCCTCTGTCTGGGGATGGTTCTGTATGAGTCGTGTATCCCGGGTCACTGTGTCTCCCCCTCTGTCTGGGGATGGTTCTGTATGAGTCGTGTATCCCGGGTCACTGTGTCTCCCCTGTGTCTGGGGATGGTTCTGTATGAGTCGTGTATCCCGGGTCACTGTGTCTCCCCTGTGTCTGGGGATGGTTCTGTATGAGTCGTGTATCCCGGGTCACTGTGTCTCCCCTCTGCCTGGGGATGGTTCTGTATGAGTCGTGTATCCCGGGTCAGTGTGTCTCCCCCTCTGTCTGGGGATGGTTCTGTATGAGTCGTGTATCCCGGGTCACTGTGTCTCCCCTCTGTCTGGGGATGGTTCTGTATGAGTCGTGTATCCCGGGTCACTGTGTCTCCCCTCTGTCTGGGGATGGTTCTGTATGAGTCGTGTATCCCGGGTCACTGTGTCTCCCCTCTGTCTGGGGATGGTTCTGTATGAGTCGTGTATCCCGGGTCACTGTGTCTCCCCTCTGTCTGGGGATGGTTCTGTATGAGTCATGTATCCCGGGTCACTGTGTCTCCCCTCTGTCTGGGGATGGTTCTGTATGAGTCGTGTATCCCGGGTCACTGTGTCTCCCCTCTATCTGGGGATGGTTCTGTATGAGTCGTGTATCCCGGGTCACTGTGTCTCCCCTCTGTCTGGGGATCGTTCACATCTCAAACTGAAGCGAAAGTGATATCATTGGCTAGAGCCGAGATTTGAACTCTAATCAACCAATGAGAAAGGTCGAGTGTGTGTTTGAGATTGGAAAAGATTTATTTGTCATGCCTGATCAATGACTATGTTGAATATTGAATATTTCAGGATTAAATTTGGACCAGGTAGATACGTTATGGTCGTGCCTGGCGATGGATAAGGATTGCTGCGATGAATGGTTGAGCTGGATGCTGAATCAAGCCAAGAGTAAAGACCACCATGCCCTGGGATTAGAAACATTCAAACATATATTCCTGGAAAAGGTTCAGCTTTGCTTAGTTTTTATGTTGATATAAGTAGTTTTTTATATTGGATAAGATTTGTGAGCAGGATTTTCACTCATCCAGGACTTTTCTGTGCCCCTGTTGTGAAAACTACGGGAAATGTCGTAATTGAAAAAAAATCGGGACATTTTTGGGAGTTTGGATTGTATATCTTGCTTGCTCTTTTAAATTTATTTCCACAGATCAAAATTTTGCATATGCAAAAGAACGAGTACATTGCTTTGACTCGTAACATGATATCATGGTATTCAGCAACTATCACCATGTACAATAGTCCTATATATAAGACCTCTACATAATTGTTTTTTTGATCTGTTATTTCGAGGTCTTATCTTTGAAGTTCATTTTCGCATAGCACTTTCCGCACTGATCTGATGGCGCGATTTCTGACCAAGATTTTCAAGCTTTCCGGACATGAACGGTTATAAATTTGTGCATTGGTGTTAAGAATGCTCTAAATATAAACACCATTTAAAATATATTGTCTGACCTTTGTGATTCTCCCACCATTTCTGTGCAATGGCCGGGCATCTTCACAAAAGAAATCCGAATGAATTATTTGTTAGTACATTTCATGCGTATGCACAATTGAATATTGAACAAATTCTTATTTGGTTCACTGTAATGGCACGGGAGATAAATCTTCAAAACAATTTAGTCTAATGATTTCTATTTTGGCTTTTCGTAATAACCAAACTATTCAAAGTGGACGAAATGGAATGGTGAAACTCTCCCATGAAATCTAAAAGTTGATTTCTTGTATAATATTGTGTCAAGAGACATTTTAGACTGTGCAGAATTCAAAAACGGTACGTGTGTTCATCTTGTTAGCAATTTTAATTTATAAAAACAACTTTTTAGAATATAAAATATGCTACGAAAAATGCCTTGATAGTACAGACGGATCTGTAGTCAAGTGGTATCACGCTGGACTGGTAATCCATGGATCGCAGGTCTGACCCTAATAAACTTAACAGTCTTTCTGATGGAACTTTGTCGGTGCCGTACACCGTGCATATAAAAGAACCAGAGGAGACTCTGGAATGGGTCTCTGTCTGTATCATTGCACTATCCTCCAAAAATCTAAAATGACTAATCTCTTCAGGAGGCGTCGCTCATATGAGCAACCGGTAGCGACGATAAATAAACGTAAAACACACACACATTTTTCATGTATAAATATTTGGACTACATGTACAAGTAATATATAGGCAATGCCAAGTAAAGCGTGTACTTTGTTAAACTATATTCTTGGACATTTTAGATCCATCTTTCTGCGCCGTGCACTCACTTTGTATCACTCTAACTTAGGCGTTCGACAGTTAGCCTCAGATGCAGTGCTAATGCTTGTATGCAAATATGCTTCTTTTTTTATATCGTACAAGGTATTTAATATATGGAATTTGGTCATTACACATTGCGAACTGCCATATACGTGCAGTATGACGAGCAATGGTTATAAGAGTTGTCCATACTAAATGCAAGTGCTTATGTATGTATGCATGTATATATGTATGTTCCATTAATGTCAAACCCCTTGCGGGGACCTAGACATGTTTTCCTGGGCAGGCTTAGCCGACCTAAGTGGTTAACCAGTACTAAGCAATTTGTGTGAGGCGCCTTGCTCAATGACACTACATACGTGGCCTGACCGAGTATCGAACCCAGGACCGTTCGATTCCAAATTCGATGCTCTACCACTGGACCACGGATGCCACTTATGTATGATGCTGTATATATGACACTGATCTCTATTTACAGATGCCACAGTTGAGTCCAAAATTAACGAGTATGATTGGACTAAACCTCTTCCAGCAGTTGTCACATCTGTCTCGGATCGCTAATGCCTCCAGCGACTGCTCCCTCCCCGAGGATAAGGTAAATACCTCTCCCCCCCCCATCTATCTAGGACTGAGAAAGCAAAATCTCCCTCGTGAGAAAACAATATCTGCCTCTTGTGAAAGAAAAATCGGCCTCTTTAGAAAGCAAAACTCCTCATTGAGAAAGCAAAACAGCCCTATTGAGAAAGCAAAATCTCCCTCTTGAGAAAGCAAAAACTCCCTCTTGAGAAAGCAAAATCTCCCTCTTGAGAAAGCAAAACTCCTCATTGAGAAAGCAAAATCTCCCTCATTGAGAAAGCAAAACTGCCCTATTGAGTAAGCAAAATCTCCCTCTTGAGAAAGCAAAACTCTCTTGAGAAAGCAAAATCTCCCTCTTGAGAAAGCAAAATCTCCCTCTTGAGAAAGAAAAACTCTTGAGAAAGCAAAACTCCCCTCGTGAGAAAGCGACTTCTCCCTCACGAGAAAGTGAAATTTGTTTCACGAGAAAGAAAAATCTCTCATGAGAAAACAATATCTGCCTCTTGTGAAAGAAAAATCTTCCTCTTGTGAAAGAGAAATCTCCCTCTTGTGAAAGAAAAATCTCCCCCTTGAAAAAGCAAAATCTCCCTATTGAAAGCAAAACTCCCTCTTGAGAACGCAAATTCTCCCTCTATAGAAAGCAAAACTATCTTGAGAAAGCAAAACTCCCTCTTGAGAAAGCAAAACTCTCTTGAGAAAGCAAAACTCCCTCTTGAGAAAGCAAAACTCCCTCTTGAGAAAGCAAATTCTCCCTCTTGAGAAAGCAAAACTCCCTCTTGAGAGAGCAAAATCTCCCTCTTGAGAAAGCAAATCTCCCTCTTGAGAAAGCAAAACTCCCTCTTGAGAAAGCAAAACTCCCTCTTGAGAAAGCAAAATCTTCCTCTTGAGAAAGCAAAATCTCCCTCTTGAGAGAGCAAAATCTCCCTCTTGAGAAAGCAAATCTCCCCCTTGAGAAGCAAAACTCTCTTGAGAAAGCAAATCTCCCTCTTGCGAAAGCAAAACTCCCTCTTGACAAAGCAAAACTCTCTTGACAAAGCAAAACTCTCTTGAGAAAGCAAAACTCCCTCTTGAGAAAGCAAATTCTCCCTCACGAAAGTGAAATTTGTTTCACGAGAAAGAAAAATCTACCTATTGAGAAAGCAAAAATCTCCCTTGTGAGAAAGCGACTTCTGCCTCTTGAGAAAGCAAAAATCTCCCTATTTATATAAATTCACCCTCTTAAGAAAGCAAAATCTCCATCTTTAGAATGCCAAAACTCAGCAATACCCTTGGAGCTTGAAGGGAGTTGTTAAGCATGCAGTACCGTTTATTTGTTGTAGATCAGTGGTATGGATCAGCTGTGGGAGATAGCTCTGCGAGCCTTGAATGGGGATGTGAGTATCACGGCGATACAGTATGTGAACAGTTACTACATCGGCTTTGGTAATGGCCTGTTGGAGAAGGAGGAGGAGTTTGTACGGCGCTGTATGCACAGTCTGGTCCGAGCTACAGATAGCTTACAAGAGGTAAGCGTCTCTTTGTGTAGTCTCATCCAAGATAGATTACAAGAGATAAGCGTCTCTTTGTGTAGTCTCATCCAAGAGGTAAATAGCTTAATAGTTTTGTTAGATTTGTTTAATATTGCCACTATTATCGATAACGCACAAGACATTTACAGCTGCTTATAAGAAATAGTTCTTAGTTAGGGTGTTCTCTAGAGTGGAATGGCAGGGTGCTACGCCCTGCTCTTTTTAGACCTGCCCTTTAGTGCTGCCCATTTTTGCCTTTTAATTATTTTTTTTAAATTAAATTTTTTTTTTTTTTAAAATATAACATGTGAATGCTTTTGGAACTTGTCCTCCCTTTCACCTTATTGCCTTTGATCAATCACCCCAAATTACCCCGGTGTGCACCTCATTGTGCCTCGAATTGCACCCTGCCTCTTTCTGTCCAACCGTCTTGTCTAAACCACCAAGATTTCACTACAACTCCCATTTGTACAAACAATTTCCCCACCCAGCATAAAGGACATGGTAGTAGATTCCCCACCCAGCATAATGAACATGGTAGTAGATTCCCCACCCAGCATAATGAACATGGTAGTAGATTCCCCACCCAGCATAATGAACATGGTAGTAGATTCCCCACCAGCATAATGAACATGGTAGTAGATTCCCCACCCAGCATAATGAACATGGTAGTAGATTCCCCACCCAGCATAACGAACATGGTAGTAGATTCCCCACCCAGCATAAAGAACATGGTAGTAGATTCCCCACCCAGCATAATGAACATGGTAGTAGATTCCCCACCCAGCATAATGAACATGGTAGTAGATTCCCCACCCAGCATAAAGAACATGGTAGTAGATTCCCCACCCAGCATAAAGAACATGGTAGTAGATTTAAACAGCTATTAATTCTAACAGAAAGTCTCAAGTTTCACAATATACATTCTACATATACATGTAGTTTGTGTTCATGCTTAATTTGTTGAAAATCAACTGCTTAGATCAATAAAGTGCTAAACATGCACTAGCGGGATATATAGTGATTAAAAATATTGTGTTGATTATTTGTGAGAAGTTGTTTGATTACCAGGGACTATTTACTATGGCGTACGGTTGTAACTTAATGTAATTAGGCTCAAAAATATACTGGCAAACAGAAACAATTTTGTCTTTCTTCAAATTTATGTGATAAAAAGAATCGTAGAATTGTGCTCACTCAATAGCACAATTCCAAAACTCGTTTCATAGAATATGGTATGAAATCACCACTCGTGTAAGATCCTATATACAGTCAAACCTGTGTTATTGGTCACCTATTAAGCAGCCATCTGTGCTAAGCAGCCACTTTCTGTGATTCCCTTGGCTGGTTGCTGGCTTAACACAGGTTTGACTGTATACATATGTAGTTTTCTTCAGTTTCTGTTGTTAGATACAGACACTACATTCTTTAAGTATCCACCTATTTGTATATCTTTCCGAGATTCTTATACAAACTATGTTGGTAACTGCTTGAAGACATACAGATACATTAGTCCGCCTCCATGGTCGAGTGGTTAAGGTCGCTGACTTGTATACCACTGTAACCTATCATCACTGATGGTCACGGGTTCGAGCTCCGCTCAGACCGTGTCTCATTTATATGAAAAAGTTAGCAGTTTCTTACCGAGGTTGGTGCACCCAAGTACTGGTTAACCACTGGAGCCTGCCCAGGAAAGGTGTTGTTAGGTTAACTGCCCACTGGCGATATAGCCCAAAATGGTGCTGATGCAGGCGTAAAACCCGAAATATAACATAACATACAGATACCAAACTAATTGGCATGTGGATGCATGCCACATTTCAAAATATCTCTTCTCTCTCCCTCGTGGCGATGAATTCCATCACGAATGAGGTCTGGGGAGTGATTAATATAAGTTGTAAGAACTTGTTTCGCAATCGAGCTAAAATAAATTTGTATCAACTAAAATTTCAAAATAAGGTGACCACTAAATTGACAGCATATATCACATCCATCAGAATATGCTTCTATTGGCTATATTTCCCATACTGTGAATTTACACATAAACAATTCATATAATGGTGTTTAAGACCATGTGTTCCAGCTTTAAATCATAAAATGGTGTTTAAGACCATGTGTTCCAGCTTTAAATCATAAAATGGTGTTTAAGACCATGTGTTCCAGCTTTAAATCATAAAATGGTGTTTAAGACCATGTGTTCCAGCTTTAAATCATAAAATGATGTTTAAGACCATGTTTTCCCACTGGAGCACCCTAATGTAGAACCACCTAGCCTTCCAAGCTAGCTGAATAACTATGTCACATGACATGAGAGAATTCCGCACCCTGGTGGCATGGTGCAAGTGATTTTGAAGTCACCATTCGTAACCAAAACAGGCTATGAGTCGCCAATGACGCCAATTCCTGACAAAATACCTGGGCTTAAATTATGTGAATTAGCGAAAATATGTGGTGCAATTTTTGTTGTTGTTTTTTTAAATTTGTTGGCTCCAATTTATTTCAATTTGGTGACGGAAGTGACGCCGACAAAAGCTCAGACAGACAGAACCCTGCAAAGAGGCCCTAAACCTATTTGTATATGTTTTACTTTACAAGGATCCTGATACAAGTCTTATGGTGATCCAGCGAAGTCTTGTACTGATGAAGAACCATCTGGAACTGTTCAGGAAGAGATACGCGTTCCACCTGCGCAACTGGCAGATAAGTGGCAATGGTATCATCAGTCACCAGCGCAGCTTGGTTGACAAACAGTCTGCTCAGATCCGGATCTTGCTGCAGCCCGCTGGCCTTGGAGAGAAAGTAGGCGTTGATTTGTTTGTCATTTTATTCCCGTATTGATATGTATGGGATTTATGAATTGTTCATGCCTTTATGTGCTCACTCCATCAGGGAGAGTCTCCCATCCATCAGGGAGAGAGTCTCCCATCCATCAGGGAGAGAGTCTCCCATCCATCAGGGAGAGTCTCCCATCCATCAGGGAGAGAGTCTCCCATCCATCAGGGAGAGAGTCTCCCATCCATCAGGGAGAGTCTCCCATCCATCAGGGAGAGTCTCCCATCCATCAGGGAGAGTGTCTCCCATCCATCAGGGAGAGAGTCTCCCATCCATCAGGGAGAGTTTCCCATCCATCAGGGAGAGAGTCTCCCATCCATCAGGGAGAGAGTCTCCCATCCATCAGGGAGAGTGTCTCCCATCCATCAGGGAGAGAGTCTCCCATCCATCAGGGAGAGTCTCCCATCCATCAGGGATAGTCTCCCATCCATCAGGGAGAGAGTCTCCCATCCATCAGGGAGAGTTTCCCATCCATCAGGGAGAGTGTCTCCCATCCATCAGGGAGAGAGTCTCCCATCCCTCAGGGAGAGAGTCTCCCATCCATCAGGGAGAGAGTCTCTCATCCATCAGGGGTTCCATCCATCAGGGAGAGTGTCTCCCATCCATCAGGGAGAGTCTCCCATCCATCAGGGAGAGTCTCCCATCCATCAGGGAGAGTGTTCCCATCCATCAGGGAGAGTCTCCCATCCATCAGGGAGAGGTCTCCCATCCATCAGGGAGAGAGTCTCCCATCCATCAGGGAGAGAGTCTCCCATCCATCAGGGAGAGTTTCCCATCCATCAGGGAGAGAGTCTCCCATCCATCAGGGAGAGAGTCTCCCATCCATCAGGGAGAGTGTCTCCCATCCATCAGGGAGAGAGTCTCCCATCCATCAGGGAGAGTCTCCCATCCATCAGGGAGAGTGTCTCTCATCCATCAAGGGAGAGTCTCCCATCCATCAGGGAGAGAGTCTCCCATCCATCAGGGAGAGAGTCTCTCATCCATCAGGGAGAGAGTCTCCCATCCATCAGGGAGAGTCTCCCATCCATCAGGGATAGTCTCCCATCCATCAGGGAGAGAGTCTCCCATCCATCAGGGAGAGTTTCCCATCCATCAGGGAGAGAGTCTCCCATCCATCAGGGAGAGTCTCCCATCCATCAGAGATAGTCTCCCATCCATCAGGGAGAGAGTCTCCCATCCATCAGGGAGAGTTTCCCATCCATCAGGGAGAGAGTCTCCCATCCATCAGGGAGAGAGTCTCCCATCCATCAGGGAGAGTGTCTCCCATCCATCAGGGAGA
>CM026404.1:63561308-63609353 GCA_014843695.1 Archivesica marissinica
CATTGGAAGTAGAGGTTCCCCATTGGAAGTAGAGGTTCCCCATTGGAAGTAGAGGTTCCCCATTGGAAGTAGAGGTTCCCCATTGGAAGTAGAGGTTCCCCATTGGAAGTAGAGGTTCCCCATTGGAAGTAGAGGTTCCCCATTGGAAGTAGAGGTCCCCATTTGGAAGTAAATGTTTCTTCCTTTTGAAGCAGGGGTTCAACTTTGGAAGTAGAAGTTCACCTTTTGGACATAGAGGTCCCCTTTGGAGGTAGAGTTTCTCCTAATTGGAAGTAGGGTTTCCCCTTTGGAGGTAGAGTTTCTCCTAATTGGAAGTAGGGTTTCCCCTTTGGAGGTAGAGTTTCTCCTAATTGGAAGTAGGGTTTCCCCTTTGGAGGTAGAGTTTCTCCTAATTGGAAGTAGGTTTTTGGTGGTTTTTTGGTTTTTTTGGGTGGTTTTTTGGGGTTTCCCTTTGGAGGTAGAGTTTCTCCTAATTGGAAGTAGAGTTTCCCCCATTGGAAGTAGAGTTTCCCCATTGAAGTAGAGGTTCCTATTTGGAAGTAGGGTTTCCCCATTGGAAGTAGAGTTTCCCCATTGGAAGTAGAGTTTCCCCATTGGAAGTAGGGTTTCCCCTTTGGAGGTAGAGTTTCTCCTATTGGAAGTAGAGTTTCCCCCATTGGAAGTAGAGTTTCCCCATTGGAAGTAGAGGTTCCTATTTGGAAGTAGGGTTTCCCCATTGGAAGTAGAGTTTCCCCATTGGAAGTAGAGTTTCCCCATTGGAAGTAGGGTTTCCCCTTTGGAGGTAGAGTTTCTCCTAATTGGAAGTAGGGTTTCCCCTTTGGAGGTAGAGTTTCTCCTAATTGGAAGTAGGGTTTCCCCTTTGGAGGTAGAGTTTCTCCTAATTGGAAGTAGGGTTTCCCCTTTGGAGGTAGAGTTTCTCCTAATTGGAAGTAGAGTTTCCCCTTTGGAGGTAGAGTTTCTCCTAATTGGAAGTAGGGTTTCCCCTTTGGAGGTAGAGTTTCTCCTAATTGGAAGTAGAGTTTCCCCCATTGGAAGTAGAGTTTCCCCATTGGAAGTAGAGGTTCCTATTTGGAAGTAGGGTTTCCCCATTGGAAGTAGAGTTTCCCCATTGGAAGTAGAGTTTCCCCATTGGAAGTAGGGTTTCCCCTTTGGAGGTAGAGTTTCTCCTAATTGGAAGTAGGGTTTCCCCTTTGGAGGTAGAGTTTCTCCTAATTGGAAGTAGGGTTTCCCCTTTGGAGGTAGAGTTTCTCCTAATTGGAAGTAGAGTTTCCCCTTTGGAGGTAGAGTTTCTCCTAATTGGAAGTAGGGTTTCCCCTTTGGAGGTAGAGTTTCTCCTAATTGGAAGTAGAGTTTCCCCCATTGGAAGTAGAGTTTCCCCATTGGAAGTAGAGGTTCCTATTTGGAAGTAGGGTTTCCCCATTGGAAGTAGAGTTTCCCCATTGGAAGTAGAGTTTCCCCATTGGAAGTAGGGTTCCCCCATTGGAAGTAGAGTTTCCCCATTGGAAGTAGAGTTTCCCCCATTGGAAGTAGAGTTTCCCCATTGGTAGAGTTTCCCCATTGGAAGTAGAGTTTCCCCATTGGAAATAGAGTTTCCCCATTGGAAGTAGAGTTTCCCCATGGAAGTAGGGTTTCCCCATTGGAAGTAGAGTTTCCCCATTGGAAGTAGGTTTCCCCATTGGAAGTAGAGTTTCCCCATTGGAAGTAGAGTTTCCCCATTGGAAGTAGAGTTTCCCCATTGGAAATAGAGTTTCCCCATTGGAAGTAGAGTTTCCCCATTGGAAGTAGAGTTTCCCCTTCCCCATTAGAAGTAGAGTTTCCCCCATTGGAAGTAGAGGTTCCCCATTGGAAATAGAGTTTCCCCATTGGAAATAGAGTTTCCCCATTGGAAGTAGAGTTTCCCCATTGGAAGTAGAGGTTCCCTGTTGGAAGTAGAGGTTCCCTGTTGGAAATAGAGTTTCCCCATTGGAAGTAGAGTTTCCCCATTGGAAGTAGAGTTTCCCCATTGGGAGTTTCCCCCCATTGGAAGTAGAGGTTCCCCATTGGAAGTAGAGGTTCCCATTTGGAAATAGAGTTTCCCCATTGGAAGTAGAGGTTCCCATTTGGAAGTAGAGGTTCCCATTTGGAAGTGAAGTAGAGGTTCCCATTTGGAAGTAGAGGTTCCCCATTGGAAGTAGAGGTTCCCATTTGGAAGTAGTGGTTCCCTGTTGGAAGTAGAGGTTCCCATTAGGTTCCCATTTGGAAGTAGAGGTTCCCGTTTGGAAGTAGAGGTTCCCGTTTGGAAGTGGATGTTCCCCCTTTGGAAGTAGAGGTTCCCATTTGGAGGTAGAGGTTCCCATTTGGAAGTAGAGGTTCCCTGTTGGAAGTAGAAGTTCCCATTTGGAAGTAGAGGTTCCATTTGGAAGTAGAAGTTCCCCTTGGAAGTAGAGGTTCCATTTGGAAGTAGATGTTCCCGTTTGGAAGTAGAGGTTCCATTTGGAAGTAGATGTTCCCATTTGGAAGTAGAGGTTCCATTTGGAAGCAGAAGTTCCCCTTGGAAGTAGAGTTCTCCCTTTGGAGTAGAGGTTGCCCATTTTGGGAGTAGGTCCCCTTGTGAAGTAGAAGGTTCACCTTTGGAAGCAGAGGTCTGTCTTTTGGAAGTAGGGTTTCCCCGCTTTGGAAGCAGAGGTTTTTCCTCTTTGAAGTTGTTCACATCCTATGTTTGTTATATTTATAGACGCAGGTTGAGATGTCGTCCACGGATCTGGTCGCTGAACTACGTGCCGAGGTGACTCACTGGTGGGAACAACTACAGAAACAACAGATACAGGCCGGGCAGCAGAGAGAGGCCAGTGGATTAGGTAAGTTAGTTGTGTCATCATTTTAATACAATACATCTATGGCAAACATGTTTGCATTGTGGATGTTGAAGAAGATATGTTAAAAGGGGGCCTCCATGAGCGATTAGTTGTACAAGGGGCCAGGTGGTTATATAAGAGGGCCTAGAGGTTATACAAGGGGCCTCCGTGGCCGAGGGGTTATAAAAGGTGGCCGAGTGATTATAAAATACAATTGTAGCAAACATGGTTGCATTGTGGATGTTGAAGTAGATATGTTAAAAGGGGGCATCCATTAGTTGTATAAGGGGCCAGGTGGTTATACAAGGGGTCTCCGTGGCCGAGTGATTATAAAATACAATTGTAGCAAACATGGTTGCATTGTGGATGTTGAAGTAGATATGTTAAAAGGGGGCATCCATTAGTTGTATAAGGGGCCAGGTGGTTATACAAGGGGTCTCCGTGGCCGAGGGGTTATAAAAGGTGGCCGAGTGATTATAAAATACAATTGTAGCAAACATGGTTGCATTGTGGATGTTGAAGTAGATATGTTAAAAGGGGGCATCCATTAGTTGTATAAGGGGCCAGGTGGTTATACAAGGGGTCTCCGTGGCCGATGGGTTGTAAAAGGTGGCCGAGTGATTATAAAATACAATTGTAGCAAACATGGTTGCATAGTGGATGTTGAAGTAGATATGTTAAAAGGGGGCCTCCATGAGTGATTAGTTGTACAATGGGCCAAGTGGTTATAACAAGGGGCTGCGTGGTTATACAAGAGGCTTCAGTGGTCAAATGGTTAACTTCAGGTCTGGGTCTCCGTGGTCGAGTTGTTATGGTCGTTGACTTCAAATCACTTGCCCCTCACCGCTGTAGGTTCGAATCCCACTGGAGGTGTCAAATTCTTTCAAGTGAGCAAACTATACAACTGGCTTGTGGTAGGTCAGTGGTTCTACCCAGTATGTGCATGAAATTCCACTTGAATGGCCATCCAGGGTGTTCCTCCACCAAATATAGCTGGGGAGTCACCAGCTGTTGGTACGACTTTAAACCACGACTTTAGGGGATGGACCAATCCGAATGATCACCCAGTGTCAGGAACTGACATGCGAGATGGATGAGAAGACCCTAAATGAGATGACGTTTAAAGACAGACAGGTGATGTTTCTAGTTAATACCGTGTTTATAGACAGACAGGTGATGTTTCTAGTTAATGCCATGTTTATAGACAGGGTGTTCCTCCACCAAATATAGCTGGGGAGTCACCAGCTGTTGGTACGACTTTAAACCACAAAAACAAACAAAATTATAAATCAAGTACTTTAGTTGACCCTCGGTTTAGTATGTATTAATGAGTCTACATGCATACATGGTTATATTTAAGATTATTTACTGTCGCTACCTATTGCTCATTATGAGCGACGGGCAGTTTACAACACCTTTCCTGGGCCGGCTCCAGTGGTTAACCAGTACTTTGTGCACCAACCTCCGTAAGAAACTGCCACCTTTGTTATATAAAGAGACACGGTCTGCGTAGGGCTCGAACACGTGACTATCAGGGATATGAACATTTTGAAATGATTGGTTGAATTGGTGTTTATTGTAGGGAGTAGTTTGTTGACCCCTATTCTTGGTGCTATGTTAGGGGATGGACCAATCCGAATGATCACCCAGGGTCAGGAACTGACATGCGAGATGGATGAGAAGACCCTAAATGAGATGACGTTTAAAGACAGACAGGTGATGTTTCTAGTTAATACCGTGTTTATAGACAGACAGGTGATGTTTCTAGTTAATGCCATGTTCAAAGACAGACAGGTGATGTTTCTAGTTAATACCATGTTTATAGACAGACCGGTGATGTTTCTAGTTAATACCGTGTTTATAGACAGACAGGTGATGTTTCTAGTTAATACCATGTTTAAAGACAGACAGGTGATGTTTCTAGTTAATGCCATGTTTATAGACAGACAGATGATGTTTCTAGTTAATACCATGTTTATAGACAGACAGGTGATGTTTCTAGTTAATACCATGTTTAAAAACAGACAGGTGATGTTTCTAGTTAATGCCATGTTTATAGACAGACAGATGATGTTTCTAGTTAATACCATGTTTATAGACAGACAGGTGATGTTTCTAGTTAATGCCATGTTCATAGACAGACAGGTGATGTTTCTAGTTAATGCCATGTTTATAGACAGACAGGTGATGTTTCTAGTTAATGCCATGTTTATATACAGACAGGTGATGTTTCTAGTTAATGCCATGTTTAAAGACAGACAGGTGATGTTTCTAGTTAATACCATGTTTAAAGACAGACAGGTGATGTTTCTAGTTAATGCCATGTTTATAGACAGACAGGTGATGTTTCTAGTTAATACCGTGTTTAAAGACAGACAGGTGATGTTCTAGTTAATGCCATGTTTATATATACAGACAGGTGATGTTTCTAGTTAATGCCATGTTTATAGACAGACAGGTGATGTTTCTAGTTAATACCGTGTTTAAAGACAGACAGGTGATGTTTCTAGTTAATACCATGTTTAAAGACAGACAGGTGATGTTTCTAGTTAATGCCATGTTTAAAGACAGACAGGTGATGTTTCTAGTTAATGCCATGTTTAAAGACAGACAGGTGATGTTTCTAGTTAATGCCATGTTTAAAGACAGACAGGTGATGTTTCTAGTTAATGTCGTGTTTTTTTAGGTCATAACTGATTACATGTATATCCACTCACAAAAATCTTGGAATGAGCTCTCGGGAGTGATTAATATAAGTTGTAAGAACATGTTTTGTCAAGTACATGGCTTCAATCATTTATCTCTGGAACTATATGAACCATGACAAGTTTTTCAAATTGGCTCCATTTGTTTTTCAATTGGCGACAGAAGTGGCACAGACAAACATTCAGACAGAGGGAACCCTGAGATGTATGAATACTAGAACATGATTCTATCAACTAAATCTGTCCAAGCCGCTGGTTATCTGTATTTCTTAATATTTCAGATTGTGTTCGTATCAGTTGGGGCTGGGCGCCAGACCAGGAAGATTGATGGTTCCATTCCCTCTGCTAGCCTACCCGTTCCACCTAGAGATAAATTACCCATGATGCTTCTTAACCAAGAACCATTCTTTGGTCAGTTGCTGACCATGCTGGAGATATTGAGCCGGCTTGATCTGGCTACACTGAACATGGTAGGACATTATGTAGAATCTGAGCCAGCTTGATATGGCTACACTGTAAATGGTAGAACATTACATAGAAACAGACGGCTTGACCTGGCTACACTGAAACCGGTAAGACATTATGTAGAAACTGATCCGGCTTGATATGGCTACACTGAAACCGATAAGACATTATGTAGAAATTGATACGTCTTGATCTGGCTACACTGAAACCGGTAAGACATTATGTAGAAATTGATACGTCTTGATCTGGCTACACTGAAACAGATAAGACATTATGTAGAAATTGATACGTCTTGATCTGGCTACACTGAAACCGATAAGACATTATGTAGAAATTGATACGTCTTGACCTGGCTACACTGAAACCGATAAGACATGTAGAAATTGATACGTCTTGATCTGGCTACACTGAAACCGGTAAGACATTATGTAGAAATTGATACGTCTTGATCTGGCTACACTGAAACCGATAAGACATTATGTAGAAATTGATACGTCTTGATATGGCTACACTGAAACCGGTAAGACATTATGTAGAAACTGATCTGGCTTGATATGGCTACACTGAAACCGGTAAGACATTATGTAGAAATTGATACGTCTTGATCTGGCTACACTGATAATGGTAGGAAGTTATGTAGAAACTGATGCGGCTTGATCTGGCTACACTGATAATGGTAGGACGTTGTGTAGAAACTGAGCCGGCTTGATCTGACTGACTGATGTTTTGTCAAATACATGGCTTCAAATATTTATCTGTGAACTATAGCTCTTAGTTGGCTCCAAGTTTTTCAAATTGGCTTCAGTTTTTTATAATTGGCGATAGAAGTGGCACAGGCACACACAAATTCAGACATAGGGAACCCTGCTTATACTACGGAATCCTCTAGGTGATATGGGTAACAGAAAACAAGAAAACTGTTGATATGTTGTTAACTGTTGATATGTTGTTAATGTTCCATTGTATGGATGTATATCAGGAAAGTCAAGAGAAGTTGAACCAGACGACGAAGGCGACGGTGCTGTCAAGGAAAGTGTGGGAACTACTCATGCTTCTGCCAACAAATTCCGACGTCCTGCAAGGATTTAGGAGCATTACCTTGGATAAGGTATTTAATGCTTTAAGATTGATGGTTTCTGTCAGCCCACATGGTTCGCCGCAGGCGACGGTAAATAAGCTCAATCATCATCATGTTTCTGTCATTACACTGGGCGACTCTTAAAATACACCACCTGTATGGGGTGGTATGGGAGTTTTTGCACATTTGTAATTTGTGGAATTTCATAAATTGAAAATAAGACCCGACTGCTGCTCATGACATCCCTATACAAATATATTTCGTTACACTTCACTGTAGACATGCTATTTTTGAAAATGGTTCCTATGCCAAAAATATACCACTGACAAATGATGTACTTTCAGTGTGTACTGCATACATCATTCTTGTAATTAAAAAAGCATAAACTGTATTTTAGGGATGGCAATGAATATTCGAATATTCGCTCGAATGTCCGAATATCCGAATACTATTCCGATATTCGGGAATTTTTTATTTATTTTTTGTCCTCAAAAATTCCACCTGCTCAGTCACACGTTTGGAAATGCTTGAATCGCTCTGAGAATAAGAAAACTGCTAGGTGCAATCTATGCAAATTGGATTTAACATATTCGGGTACAATATCAATCTGAATAATCATTTGAAGAAGATGACGTTTACGTGTAAAACATATATTAGGTTTGGCAATTTTTATAAGAGTGAGTGATTTTGAGTTTTTGATAGAATTCTATCGAATATTCGAATACCGTCCCGACCGAATATACGAATAGTATAATTGCTATTCGTTGCCATCCCGACTTATATTGATTGGAATAGCTACTATCAATTGCATTTCCTAATCTTTTCTTATCATTTTTGTTTCTAAATTATTGTTATATCTATTTTGCTGAATCCTTTCTTCATCATCACTTTTTTTTAGTATTCATGAAATTTATTAAATTATTTGCACAATTATGCTTACTTATATAATTTGTTCATTTGTCTTGTATTGTATATATAGAATGAATGCAATAAAATATGATTAAACTATTTATTTTACAACAAATGCCAGACAAACTATAATAATGGATATTGATCACTGTCGTTGGCACGGAGGAATGCTGATATGTGATCATTTGTGTGTGAGGAAACCGAGCATCTGGAGAAGACCCATCTGTCTGATACCTTCTCACAGTCATCCCGGTCCGATGAGCAAAACCGGGTTCCATTGGTGAGAATCGATTGTGCTAACCACAGCTAATCAACTAGAGTAGGCTATCGAACCAGAGGGCCTAATCAACTAGAGTAGGCTATCGAACCAGAGGGCCTAATCAACTAGAGTAGGCTATCGAACCAGAGGGCCTAATCAACTAGTGTAGGCTATCGAGCCAGAGGGCCTAATCAACTAGAGTAGGCTATCGAACCAGAGGGGCTAATCAACTAGAGTAGGCTATCGAACCAGAGGGCCTAATCAACTAGAGTAGGCTATCGAGCCAGAGGGCCTAATCAACTAGAGTAGGCTATCGAACCAGAGTAGGATATAGCACCTGGTCACTCTATCCTCGCCTAATCGACAAGAGTAGGATATAGCACCCGGTCACTCTATCCTCGCCTAATCAACAAGAGTAAGGTATAGCACCCAGTCACTCTCTATCCTCGCCTAATCAACAAGAGTAGGGTATAGCACCCGGTCACTCTATCCTCGCCTAATCAACAAGAGTAGTGTATAGCACCCGGTCACTCTCTATCCTCGCCTAATCGACAAAGAGTAGGGTATAGCACCCTGTCACTCTATCCTCGCCTAATCGACAAGAGTAGGGTATAGCACCCGGTCACTCTCTCCTCGCCTAATCGACAAGAGTAGGGTATAGCACCCGGTCACTCTATCCTCGCCTAATCGACAAGAGTAGGGTATAGCACCCGGTCACTCTCTATCCTCGCCTAATCGACAAGAGTAGTGTATAGCACCCGGTCACTCTATCCTCACCTAATCGACAAGAGTAGGGTATAGCACCCGGTCACTCTCTATCCTCGCCTAATCGACAAGAGTCGGGTATAGCACCCGGTCACTCTATCCTCGCCTAATCGACAAGAGTAGGGTATAGCACCCGGTCACTCTATCCTCGCCTAATCGACAAGAGTAGTGTATAGCATCCGGTCACTCTCTATCCTTGCCTAATCGACAAGAGTAGGGTATAGCACCCGGTCACTCTCTATCCTCGCCTAATCGACAAGAGTAGTGTATAGCACCCGGTCACTCTATCCTCGCCTAATCGACAAGAGTGGGGTATAGCACCCGGTCACTCTCTATCCTCGCCTAATCGACAAGAGTAGGGTATAGCACCCGGTCACTCTATCCTCGCCTAATCAACAAGAGTAGTGTATAGCACCCGGTCACTCTCTATCCTCGCCTAATCGACAAGAGTAGGGTATAGCACCCGGTCACTCTATCCTCGCCTAATCGACAAGAGTAGGGTATAGCACCCGGTCACTCTCTATCCTCGCCTAATCGACAAGAGTAGGGTATAGCACCCGGTCACTCTATCCTCGCCTAATCGACAAGAGTAGGGTATAGCACCCGGTCACTCTCTATCCTCCCGTTCTATATGCTGTTTATATTGTTGGCGACCGTAATCACAAAGACAGACACCATATATTGCTAACAATATTATTGGCATTGTATGTCTGAAACATTAATTTCTTTCAGGACCCTAGTTTGACCCCTAACTGGCAAAAGTTACTTGACCCACAGGGTCCACATCGACTCATGTACTCGCTCCAGATTGTTGAAGGGCTCTCCAGGGGTCCTAAGCATAGAAGAAAGTCGACAGTAAGTGAAACAATAATTGCCTTTACAAAGTGAAACATTTCTAAGCCAAACAGCAACTGGACCAGAGGAAAACTGGTTTATCCCTTTCAACACCACAGGCCTCTAAATAGGATTACAAAAAAGTGTAGATCCAGATGAGCCGGCTCGTGATGAGCCGTCTCATCAGGATCTGCACTTTTTTCCATTAATATTACTATTTTTAGAGAAAAATTACCCATTTTGATAAATGAACTGGTCCAAATGTAATTTTCTTATTAATTATTGGTCTAAAAATATCATGCACCAGTCCATGTCAGTTACTTGGTGTTGAATGGGTTAACGGGGTTTTACTGTATCAGAATTAGCGTTATTAGAATTAGACATGTTACAACAGTTAATCAAAGTAACCGATTGCATACAGTTAAACCTGTGTTAGTGGTCACCTCTATTAAGCAGCCAACCTGTATTAAGCAGCAAGTTTCCAGATTCCCAATATGTGGTTTTAGTATATATTTGACCTCTATTAAGCAGCCATCTGTGCTAAGCAGGTTTGACTGTATATGTGTGTGTGCGAGTTTATGAATGTGTGCCCGCCCAAAGGCACTGAATGTCGTTCACCCATTGAGGCCTGACCCTGATGTGTGCCCCTCTTATGTCTAAAACATATAGCATTGTGTCTAGAACATATTTCCACGGATAAATTTTAATAAAAACAGCGTGTTTTTGACCATTGTATTTAAATTATTTCTTTGTATGAGCAACCATAAATAGCATTTGGCTGAATAGCAAACAACATAGATCCTGATCAGACTCTGCGCTACATAACTGCTGATCTGGATCTATGTTGTTTGAATTAACACTCTGGACTAGCAATCCTCCATGTTCTCTCAGGCAACGCTATGTAACTATGTAAGGAATGAATCGCCCGGCCTCCACGCACTTTAACCCTTTCCTTCATAGAGATTTAGGTTAATATAATATTATATCTCCATACAAATGACAGCCATTTATCTATCATGCAGTGGATAAGTATTCGCCGTATCTATCACACCTCCATAGATATTACTGGGACTACATGAGATTTAGGTTAATATACTATTATATCTCCATACAAATGACAGCCATTTAGCTATCATGTAGTGGATAAGTAGTCGCCATATCTATCCTACCTACATAGATATTACTGGGACTACACAAGATTCTGGCCGTTATTATGAACATTGGTTTGGCTACTACATTGTCAATGTATGTCGTATTGGTAATGGCGTCAAGAGGTGCTTCTATGAGGGAAAGGATTAAACATACTCAATGTAGTTCATACCCCAATGGAAACTATTAACTCTCGATTCATTGTTTATAATTACATTAATTATTTTTTTCAATGAGACAAGGGAAAAAAATATCACACTTTAATAAAAAAGTATTTAGTCCAATTATGTGACTTATCGTGTTGCGTGGGGTCTGATAATTAGATCATCCTTGGAACAGCGTAAACTGTAAGACATGCTTTTTCTCACGAAGAACGCTGCCTAACACTGCGAATGCATATGACCGTAACATGTAGTGCACATGTCAGCTGCATATCATTAGTTGGAAACCCTCGTACACAATTGTATACAATCGGGGCACATACGTTCATCGAAGGAAATGCAATAGAGATGTAAATATATAATCATAATAATTATTTAATCGTCGCACTATAAACCAATGTCCGCGCACACTTTACACATTAACGTTACAGCAGGATGGCTCGACTTTATCAGGGTAATGCTACGACCACCGACGTCTAAATGTTGGTGCTTACCATAAATAATCTATCATTTACACATGAAAACAACCTACTCACGATAATGTTCAGTTATTGCAGGAGTGGGATGATTTAGCGGTAGTGTAGTTGTCAATCATTGGATTATTGGATCATTGGATAAACAAAATTTATGGTTATTATCACTGGAGCCATTACGATTGTGCCCTTAGGCAAGGCATTTAAATTCCACATTGCCTCTTCTCTCTCCCTCGTGGCGATGGATTCCATCAGGAATGAGGTCTCGAGAGTGATTTATATAAGTTGAAATAACTTGTTTCGCAATCGAGCTAAAATAAATTTGTATAAACTAATCATTGGATTGTTTGTTTCAGGCCCATAGAGGGGGTGGAGATTCATTCCAAACAAGTTCGGAGACGGATATGTCCATTGATGAGGAACAGACGCCAGAGGAACTGTGGAGCAAGAAGGTGAGTACATACTTCTTCATTGTAGATATCCACAATGTTAGCATGCTGCAGGCGAAATTAGCAGACAACTAATGTGTCTTATTTTTCCTAGAAAATAGGCTTGTGACATTTCATTCAAATCGTCCCATCGATTAGGGTTCTTCGCAACTATCTGCGGAAGTCACAGGGTATAAAGATTTGACATTATTTTTTCAATCTTTTTGTGCGATTTGTCTTCAAATTAAAAATAAGACCGTAACTCATGTCCAAGTTTGTTTGTCCCAGTGATAGAACCATGGTTATTTTGTTGTCATAGAGTTTCAATAACTTGTCATTGAATAACTTCTCATCGACAAATCGAAATATAAGACATTATTACTTAGGTAGATATGAATTTTAGCCTATTTTTTGGCCGTTACTTGCTTACCACAATGTTGTCTTCAGCCCAGGTTGATACGCTGTGTTTTCCAGTCTGATAGTACGTTTGCTGGTTTGATACGGTCTCCAGCCTGTATCAAACCAGAAAATTCCGTATCATAACTAGTTCCTGAGAAATAATACATTCGCACTCGGTGCTAGTTTGTTTACTTCCCGTAGTGTATCAGCATGTCAAATTTGATAGATAACCGATGTTTGTAGTTTCGTAGTAATGTTTCAAACAACGTTATAATTGTGTCAAGACTTCTTTTAAATCGTAGTTTGTCTTACCATTAACGCTATGTACCAATTCAAATAGAAATATGCATAATTTAAAGTTTAATTTACAAATTATAAGGATTATTCTCTCAACCAATCAGAATCCTTCCAGGTGTTATTACACGTGTGTACATATAAGAAATAATGAAATGACTGTATTACACTGAATACAAGCAAAATTATGTATGATATACAACTTGTGGCATTGTTTGCACAAGCATTATCAATATATTTGTTATTGAGTATGTAGTACAGTGTGCGTATTGCTTAGTTTTATACAAATTTATTTTAGCTCGATTGCGAAACAAGTTCTTACAACTTATTAATCACTCTCGAGACCTCATTCCTGATGGAATCGGTCGCCACGATGGGAGAGAGAAGAGGCAACGTGGAATTTAAATGCCTCGCCTAAGGACACAATCGTAACGGCCCCGCTGGGCTCGAACTCCGGACCTTTCGCACCTGAAGCGAATGTGCATCCACTGCGGTATCACGCTTATTGCTTATCAGCAGCATGGAGATAAAATGAGTAATTGACCTCTTCTGTTGTGGAGGAACGAGTTAGTATGTTTTAATGTTGTGGAGGAACGGGTTAATATGTTTTAATGTTGTGGAGGAACGGGTTAATATGTTTTAATGTTGTGGAGGAACGGGTTAATATGTTTTCATGTTGTGGAGGAACGGGTTAATATGTTTTAATGTTGTGGAGGAACGGGTTAATATGTTTTAATGTTGTGGAGGAACGGGTTAATATGTTTTAATGTTGTGGAGGAACGGGTTAATATGTTTAAATGTTGTGGAGGAACGGGTTAATATATTTTAATGTTGTGGAGGAACGGGTTAATATGTTTTAATGTTGTGGAGGAACGGGTTAATATGTTTTAATGTTGCGCTATTGTTGGACTGGTTTCATTTCTTGCACAGTTTATAGAGAAGAAGGGACTGAGTCACATGTTCAGTATATTCAAGTGTGGCAGTCTACAGATGAAGGAGGATGAGGCGTGGAGTCAGGTACAGTTCATTCTTAATCTATGCCTAAGTAACTTAAAGCAATAGCATACACAGTTTTTTCTTTTAGTCGTCAAATGGTTGTTTAACCCTTTCAACACCACAGACCTCTATTTATAGGCTTACAAAAAGTGTAGATCCAGATGAGCCGGCTCGTGACGAGCCGTCTCATCAGGATCTGCACTTTTTGCAAGTAGTATTACTAATTTTAGACAAAATTACCCATCTTGATAAATGAACTGGTCCGAATGTAATTTTCTTATTCATTTATTGGTCTAAGAATATCATGGACCAGTCCATGTCAGTTACTTGGTGTTGAAAGAGTTAAGGAGAGAAACTATATAAGCTCTGCTTCCGTTTTAATCCTTTCCTATTCTTTGATTTTGTGTACATGTATTGTTTTGTGAATATGTTTAAACCAAATGTACCGTCAGACCTGTGTTATGGTCACCTCCATTAAGCAGCCAACCTGTATTAAGCAGCCAGTTTGAAATTCCCAATATGTTGTTTTATTATACATTTGATCTCTATTAAGCAGCCACCTGTGCTAAGCTGTTACTGTCTGTGATTCCCTTGGCTGGCTGCTTAAGACAGGTTTGACTGTATATGGAGGTGACCCTAATACAGGGTTGACTGTATATACGTGTGCTCTATCTTGTACACTCGTCTGTATATACTTATCCTCGATCTAGAGTGAGCTGTGGCCGTCTCATGCATTATATGGACTATAAAATTAACCTTTCTCATATGTTTAGCATAATGAGTGGATGTATGTATGTATGTTCCATTGATGTTAAGCCCCTTGCGGGGACTTAGACATGCTTTCCTGGGCAGACTTAGCCCATGTAAGTACTAAGCAATGTGTGTATGGTGTCTTGCTCAAGGACACTACATACGTGCTCTGACCTAGTATCGAACCCGGGACCCTTCGATTCTAAATCCAACGTTCTACCACTGGACAACGGATTCCACATGTAGTGTGTCATGTGCAACTTCACACACGTGTAAGTTTTCTCCTGTATGCCTTAAATGTCTCCCTCATATGCTGTTAACTTATCAATATTCCTAGATGTACAGTTAAACCCGTCTTAAGCAGCCAGCCAAGGGAATCACAGACAGTGATAGCTTAGCACAGGTGGCTGCTTAATAGAGGTGACCACTAACACAGGTTTGACTGTATGCAATAATTGATATGTTGCAGTGTCGACAAAAATGAACTGAATATAAATCGTTGTACAAAGACTCTAAAACCACTTGTGTTACCCAAGACATTACAAACATAGTGCAATTCAGTCTTGTATAGTGCATGGATAGTGCAGTAGTCTCTAATTATGCATACATTCCATGAGATCACATATGGGGTTGATTACTTGCCAATGCAATCAATTACGATTACTTTCCAAACCCATTATTACATTTACTTTTCTTTTATAAGCAATGTAATCGATTACTTTCCAGATCCATGATTACATTTACTTTTCTTTTATAAGCAATGTAATCGATTACTTTCCAGATCCATGATTACATTTACTTTTCTTTTATAAGCAATGTAATCGATTACTTTCCAGATCCATGATTACATTTACTTTTCTTTTATAAGCAATGTAATCGATTACTTTCCAGATCCATGATTACATTTACTTTTCTTTTATAAGCAATGTAATCGATTACTTTCCAGATCCATGATTACATTTACTTTTCTTTTATAAGCAATGTAATCGATTACTTTCCAGATCCATGATTACATTTACTTTTCTTTTATAAGCAATGTAATCGATTACTTTCCAGATCCATGATTACATTTACTTTTCTTTTATAAGCAATGTAATCGATTACTTTCCAGATCCATGATTACATTTACTTTTCTTTTATAAGCAATGTAATCGATTACTTTCCAGATCCATGATTACATTTACTTTTCTTTTATAAGCAATGTAATCGATTACTTTCCAGATCCATGATTACATTTACTTTTCTTTTATAAGCAATGTAATCGATTACTTTCCAGATCCATGATTACATTTACTTTTCTTTTATAAGCAATGTAATCGATTACTTTCCAGATCCATGATTACATTTACTTTTCTTTTATAAGCAATGTAATCGATTACTTTCCAGATCCATGATTACATTTACTTTTCTTTTATAAGCAATGTAATCGATTACTTTCCAGATCCATGATTACATTTACTTTTCTTTTATAAGCAATGTAATCGATTACTTTCCAGATCCATGATTACATTTACTTTTCTAAGCAATGTAATCAACTACTTTCCAGGTCCATGATTACATTTACTTTTCTTTTATAAGCAATGTAATCGATTACTTTCCAGATCCATGATTACATTTACTTTTCTAAGCAATGTAATCAATTACTTTCCAGATCCATGATTACTATTTACTTTTCTAAGCAATGTAATCAATTACTTTCCAGATCCATGATTACATTTACTTTTCTAAGCAATGTAATCAATTACTTTCCAGATCCATGATTACTATTTTCTTTTATAAGCAATGTAATCAATTACTTTCCAGATCCATGATTACTATTTACTTTTCTAGGCAATGTAATCGATTACTTTCCAGATCCATGATTACATTTACTTTTCTAAGCAATGTAATCAATTACTTTCCAGATCCATGATTACTATTTTCTTTTATAAGCAATGTAATCAATTACTTTCCAGATCCATGATTACTATTTACTTTTCTAGGCAATGTAATCGATTACTTTCCAGATCCATGATTACATTTACTTTTCTAAGCAATGTAATCGATTACTTTCCAGATCCATGATTGCTATTTACTTTTCTAAGCAATGTAATCAATTACTTTCCAGATCCATGATTACATTTACTTTTCTAAGCAATGTAATCAATTACTTTCCAGATCCATGATTACTATTTACTTTTCTAAGCAATGTAATCGATTACTTTCCAGATCCATGATTACATTTACTTTTCTAAGCAATGTAATCAATTACTTTCCAGATCCATGATTACTATTTTCTTTTATAAGCAATGTAATCAATTACTTTCCAGATCCATGATTACTATTTTCTTTTATAAGCAATGTAATCAATTACTTTCCAGATCCATGATTACTATTTACTTTTCTAGGCAATGTAATCGATTACTTTCCAGGTCCATGATTACATTTACTTTTCTTTTATAAGCAATGTAATCAATTACTTTCCAGATCTATGATTACTATTTACTTTTCTTTTATAAGCAATGTAATCGATTACTTTCCAGGTCCATGATTACATTTACTTTTCTTTTATAAGCAATGTAATCGATTACTTTCCAGATCCATGATTACATTTACTTTTATAAGCAATGTAATCAATTACTTTCCAGATCCATGATTACATTTACTTTTATAAGCAATGTAATTAATTACTTTCCAGATCCATGATTACTATTTACTTTTCTTTTATAAGCAATGTAATCGATTACTTTCCAGATCCATGATTACATTTACTTTTCTAAGCAATGTAATCGATTACTTTCCAGATCCATGATTACATTTACTTTTATAAGCAATGTAATCGATTACTTTCCAGATCCATGATTACATTTACTTTTCTAAGCAATGTAATCGATTACTTTCCAGATCCATGATTACATTTACTTTTATAAGCAATGTAATCGATTACTTTCCAGATCCATGATTACATTTACTTTTCTTTTATAAGCAATGTAATCAATTACTTTCCAGATCCATGATTACATTTACTTTTATAAGCAATGTAATCAATTACTTTCCAGATCCATGATTACTATTTACTTTTCTTTTATAAGCAATGTAATCGATTACTTTCCAGATCCATGATTACATTTACTTTTCTAAGCAATGTAATCAATTACTTTCCAGATCCATGATTACATTTACTTTTCTAAGCAATGTAATCGATTACTTTCCAGATCCATGATTACATTTACTTTTCTAAGCAATGTAATCGATTACATTCCAGATCCATGATTACATTTACTTTTCTTTTCTAAGCAATGTAATCAATTACTTTCCAGATCCATGATTACTAATTACTTTTCTTTTATAAGCAATGTAATCGATTACTTTCCAGGTCCATGATTACATTTCTTTTCTAAGCAATGTAATCGATTACTTTCCAGATCCATGATTACATTTACTTTTCTTTTCTAAGCAATGTAATCGATTACTTTCCAGATCCATGATTACATTTACTTTTCTTTTCTAAGCAATGTAATCGATTACTTTCCAGATCCATGATTACATTTACTTTTCTTAGCAATGTAATCAATTACTTTCCAGATCCATGATTACATTTACTTTTCTTTTCTAAGCAATGTAATCAATTACTTTCCAGATCCATGATTACATTTACTTTTATAAGCAATGTAATCAATTACTTTCCAGATCCATGATTACATTTACTTTTCTTTTATAAGCAATGTAATCAATTACTTTCCAGATCCATGATTACTATTTACTTTTCTTTTATAAGCAATGTAATCGATTACTTTCCAGATCCATGATTACATTTACTTTTCTAAGCAATGTAATCAATTACTTTCCAGATCCATGATTACATTTACTTTTCTAAGCAATGTAATCGATTACTTTCCAGATCCATGATTACATTTACTTTTCTAAGCAATGTAATCGATTACTTTCCAGATCCATGATTACATTTACTTTTCTTTTCTAAGCAATGTAATCAATTACTTTCCAGATCCATGATTACTAATTACTTTTCTTTTATAAGCAATGTAATCGATTACTTTCCAGGTCCATGATTACATTTACTTTTCTTTTCTAAGCAATGTAATCGATTACTTTCCAGATCCATGATTACATTTACTTTTCTTTTCTAAGCAATGTAATCGATTACTTTCCAGATCCATGATTACATTTACTTTTCTTTTCTAAGCAATGTAATCAATTACTTTCCAGATCCATGATTACTAATTACTTTTCTTTTCTAAGCAATGTAATCGATTACTTTCCAGATCCATGATTACATTTACTTTTCTTTTCTAAGCAATGTAATCGATATCTTTCCAGATCCATGATTACTATTTACTTTCCTTTTCAAAGCAATGTAATCAATTACGAGTATTGCCTCATGTTACCCTTGAGATAACAGGACAGCCAACCAGCTGCCGCTATATGTTATCTAGTAGTATCTGGACCTGCATACGTGTACAGCAGTAGATAGAGTGACCACATACTAGCGTGTTCTTTTATTCCTGCGTGTTACCTCGGGTTCAATACCTGTGTTTGAAGAGCTGATGCTGTGTATAAGTTTGTTCTATCTCGGGATTACAAGTGGTTGTTGTTTTATTTATAGTGGGATCAGGAGTGTTTGGCCTTCCTGCTACGTCTGATCACCCAGTTCTCTATCGACGACTCGGACATCGAAGCCGGCCATGACGATGTGTTTGAAACGTACGAGAGTCCTCGAAAGAAATTGAAGAAACAGAAACAACAGGACAAGATCCTGATTCCCAGACTCGATCAGGTAACCGTGGTGATGGGGACATAGCAAATGGTCTCCATTTCACAAGCCAGCTTCCTTGTTTCACTGTTTTTCATGTTTGTATTTTTTGGCCAATTGAATAGACCTAATCAAGCAATTTACTGTATTTTGGTTTCTACATTCGTATTAGTTAACCATTTTTGCGTGGATTTCGGTCATTGGAGTACATACTGGACATGGAATATAAATATTGCAACTGACAAGTCTAGTTAGGGTAGATAGAAGTTTTGATGTACTTGTATACATATTGTAAGTCGTTGAGCAAGTTCATCACATTCAAATTGCTGTAGAACACTATTTATTAGTTTATGCAAATTTATTTTAGCTCGATTGCTAAACAAGTTCGTACAACTTATATTAATCACTCTCGCGTCCTCATTCCTGATGGAATCCATCGCCAAAGGGAGAAAGAAGAGGCAACTATTTTAGCGAGCATTTATATTTCTAAGCGAATTCATGATTCTCGTAAATAATACGGTGTCTGATTGTAGAGTTATATCCAAAAATAGATATGTACATTTTATAAACATTTCGAATATCAATACAATAAGCAATATATATAAACAGTCATCATTATTTTTAGCGATACATCGGGACATCACCGATGCGCGAACATCGGGATACATCACCGATGCGCGAATTCAAAACTCTGCAAATTAATTAATAAAAATGTTTGCTGGGAAATTATAGTTTCTTACTGTACTTGCCTATGCCTCTGTGGCCAAGAGGTTGAGGTCGTTAACGTCAAATCACTTGCCCCTTACAGCTGTATGTTCGAATCCCAGTGGGGTGTCAAATTCATTCAAGTGAGGAAGTTATCCAGCTGGCATGCAAATGGTTTGTGGTTCTACCTGTGTGTCCGTCTGTGTCTGAAATACTGCTCAAATGGGTATCCACCCGGGGGTCTTCCTCCACCAATAATAGCGTGAGAGTCAGAACCTAAGCTGTCAGTGCGACTTGGACACAAATACAAACAAAACAAATTACTTGCTACTCACCACTGTAGTGTTAGTTACAATCCCACTATAGTGTTAGTTACAATCCCACTGTAGTGTTAGTTACAATCCCACTGTAGTGTTAGTTACAATCCTACTGTAGTGTTATTTACAATCCCACTGTAGTGTTAGTTACAATCCTACTGTAGTGTTAGTTACAATCCTACTATAGTGTTAGTTACAATCCTACTGTAGTGTTAGTTACAATCCCACTGTAGTGTTAGTTACAATCCCACTGTAGTGTTAGTTACAATCCCACTGTAGTGTTAGTTACAATCCCACTATGTAGTGTTAGTTACAATCTCACTGTAGTGTTAGTTACAATCCCACTGTAGTGTTAGTTACAATCCCACTATGTAGTGTTAGTTACAATCTCACTATAGTGTTAGTTACAATCCCATTGTAGTGTTAGTTACAATCCCACTGTAGTGTTAGTTACAATCCACTGTAGTGCTAGTTACAATCCCACCATGTAGTGTTAGTTACAATCCCACTGTAGTGTTAGTTACGTTACAATCCCACTGTAGTGTTAGTTACAATCCACTGTAGTGTTAGTTACAATCCCACTATGTAGTGTTAGTTACAATCCCACTATGTAGTGTTAGTTACAATCCCACTATGTAGAATGCTTTAACCCTTAACCTGCCAATCACAGCTAAAGTCGCTTTTGCAAACAGCATAGTGCCAGATCAGAATGTTCCGTCTGATCAGGCTCTATGCTGTTTGCTATTCGGATAGTCAAGCTAAAACACTTGTCTGAATAGCAGGCAACACACATCCTGATAGGACGCGGCTGATTTGGATCTATGTTATTTGCACAATTTATTTGGCAGGTTACGGGTTAATGTCTATAGATGCAATTTTGCCCGGAGAGAGTCAGTTACCTGCGGTCTTTTCACACCAAGGACTATCGGAAAGAATAACGCTATAAGTCAAACAAACATACCTGTATTACCATTTTGTTATTGCTAAATCGTGTGTGTGTTTTACGTTTATTTATCATCGCTACCGGTTGCCCATATGAGCGACGCCTCTTGAAGAGGTTAGTAATTTTAGATTTTTGGAGGATAGTGCAATGATACAGACAGAGACCCATTCCAGAGTCTCCTCTGGTTCTTTTACGTGCACGGTGTAAAGCATCGACACAAGACCTTGGTTTAAAGTCCCATCTGAAAGACTGTTAATTGTATTAGGGTCAGACGGGGGATCGAACCTGCGATCCCTGGATTACCAGTCCAGCGTATTACCACTGGACTACAGATCCGTCTGTATTGCTAAATCGTCTTACATTTTATGTTTTATTGTTTTCAGAGTATTATATCATTATTGAATGTTTATGACGTTCTCCAAATCTTGATGAGAATTCTCTACGATGCTGCCATACCAGTGTAAGTTGCCTGTCTATTTTCTATTTTTGTTATCATAAATTAAATAACATTTTTAGCTTTGCATATTTTTCCACACAATATAGATATATAGACTCGAACGAAATCCGGAACAAATACGGCACATTACAGGACTTAGTGAAAAATAGTATGAAACATTTATTTCCCTTTGTTGTAATACGCCATTTGTCGTTTTTGAGTCTTTGAAACAATGGAATTTAGTTCTAAACTGGAGTATAAGACGCAGCAGACTTTTGGATACTATTTTGGAGGGGAAAAAGTGCGTCCTTTGCGATTGCCTATGAAACATCATTTCATGTGTTGTTTTGTGTAAATCAACCTTTAAAACGTTAATTAAGAAATAAAAGTTAGTTTGAATGTTGAAATCCACTGTTTAACCCTTTCAACCCCAAGTAACTGACATGGACTGGTCCATGATATTTTTAGACCAATAAATTAATAACAAAATTACATTTGGATCAGTTCATTTATCAAAATGGGTAATTTTATCTAAAAATAGTAATAATTATTACTGGCAAAAAAGTGCAGATCCTGATGAGACGGCTCGTTACGAGCCGGCTCATCTGGATCTACACTTTTCATAAGCCTATTTAGAGGCCTGTGGGGTTGAAAGGGTTAATAAGTCTGTGTAAATGTACAAATGGTTAAAGCGACACATCAGTGAAAAAGCAAATTTATACAGAATGTAATTTCCTATTATATTGTATAATTTTCCCCCCAAATATTTGACTCAAAAACTGAGTATTTCAACTAATAAAGAAGCGTTGTATACGCAGCTTGTTAACAAAACAAATTAATGTAAACAGGGTCGACATACATGCGTAATACAACCTGTGTATCCCGAATAACGAGATTTATGGTACAAGCATTTAGTATTGACTACAATGACAAAGAAATGTCAATTCAGGAGCGTGGATGACCGGTATACGAAATCCTACATTCACTTTTGAAAGTTTGTAGACCACAAACACACTGTTTGATTCAATATTTGTGTTCGAATGAATTTGTAGTAGCTATGCATTTATACGTGAACAATGCATTTTGTTTGGCTTTTTGCGATGTAATGTCACTTTAATATAAAAAACTATAGTGATATGTTTGCAGAATGAAAAGCTTGTCCACCAGGCAGTTGTAACAACCACCCAAAGCACAAGAAATGATGGGCTTTTGATTTCCCTCTTGGCAAAGACAGTATTGTAGTATATTGTATTGTCTGACGGGGACAGTTTTATAAAAATCACTAGTCCGATAAGAAAATCACATGTAATCCCTGCTAAGTTTTGGTATGTATCAAAACCAGAAAAAATAATTATACGAAAGCCCCATACTTCAGCCCCGCAATACCCCACCGGGAGACAGAATGATAAATTTCTGGTGCATTGTGTGAGTTTTGTAGTTAGAAATATGTAGAAACATGTCACGATGTTAAATATTGTTTATTTCAGTGATTCAAACCAGATCCATGCCGGAACATGGGGCAGGACTGAAGGTAAATAAATATAGTGTAAATCTTGCACATTTAAAACATGGTAAAAAGTACATCTGAGGGTACTATGGGGTACTATGGGCGGTAGCTTGTGAGGTTATTCTGTGTGAAAATGGTCTCCATAAAAAGATGGATCGAAGCCTTTTATATGAAATGTCAATGTCGCACTATTTTATACATATGATATACGAGGAATCCTGTGATTAGAGGGATTGTATCCAATCTACCACAGCCATTAGAGGGATTGTATCCAATCTACCACAGCCATTAGAGGGATTGTATCCAATCTACCACAGCCATTAGAGGGATTGTATCCAATCTACCACAGCCATTAGAGGGATTGTATCCAATCTACCACAGCCATTAGAGGGATTGTATCCAATCTACCACAGCCATTAGAGGGATTGTATCCAATCTACCACAGCCATTAGAGGGATTGTATCCAATCTACCACAGCCATTAGAGGGATTGTATCCAATCTACCACAGCCATTAGAGGGATTGTATCCAATCTACCACAGCCATTAGAGGGATTGTATCCAATCTACCACAGCCATTAGAGGGATTGTATCCAATCTACCACAGCCATTAGAGGGATTTTATCCAATCTACCACAGCCATTAGAGGGATTGTATCCAATCTACCACAGCCATTAGAGGGATTGTATCCAATCTACCACAGCCATTAGAGGTATTTTATCCAATCTACCACAGCCATTAGAGGTATTTTATCCAATCTACCACAGCCATTAGAGGTATTGTATCCAATCTACCACAGCCATTAGAGGGATTGTATCCAATCTACCACAGCCATTAGAGGGATTGTATCCAATCTACCACAGCCATTAGAGGGATTGTATCCAATCTACCACAGCCATTAGAGGGATTTTATCCAATCTACCACAGCCATTAGAGGGATTTTATCCAATCTACCACAGCCATTAGAGGTATTTTATCCAATCTACCACAGCCATTAGAGGGATTGTATCCAATCTACCACAGCCATTAGAGGTATTTTATCCAATCTACCACAGCCATTAGAGGGATTTTATCCAATCTACCACAGCCATTAGAGGGATTTTATCCAATCTACCACAGCCATTAGAGGGATTTTATCCAATCTACCACAGCCATTAGAGGGATTGTATCCAATCTACCACAGCCATTAGAGGGATTGTATCCAATCTACCACAGCCATTAGAGGGATTGTATCCAATTTACCACAGCCATTAGAGGGATTTTATCCAATCTACCACAGCCATTAGAGGGATTGTATCCAATCTACCACAGTGATTAGAGGGATTTTTGTTGATCTACCACAGTGATTAGAGGGATTTGTGTTGATATACCACAGTGATTAGAGGGATTTTTGTTGATCTACCACAGAGATTAGAGGGATTTTTGTTGATCTACCACAGTGATTAGATGGATTTTTGTTGATCTACTACAGTGATTAGAGGGATTTTTGTTGATATACCACAGTGATTAGAGGGATTTGTGTTGATATACCACAGTGATTAGAGGGATTTGTGTTGATATACCACAGTGATTAGAGGGATTTGTGTTGATCTACCACAGTGATTAGAGGGCTTTTTGTTGATATACCACAGCGATTAGAGGGATTTTTGTTGATATACCACCATGATTAGAGGGATTTTTGTTGATATACCACAGTGATTAGAGGGATTTTTGTTGATATACCACAGTGATTAGAGGGATTTGTGTTGATATACCACAGTGATTAGAGGGATTTGTGTTGATATACCACAGTGATTAGAGGGATTTGTGTTGATCTACCACAGTGATTAGAGGGATTTTTGTTGATATACCACAGCGATTAGAGGGATTTTTGTTGATATACCACCGTGATTAGAGGGATTTTTGTTGATATACCACAGTGATTAGAGGGATATTTGTTGATCTACCACAGTGATTAGAGGGATTTGTGTTGATCTACCACTGTGATTAGAGGGATTTGTGTTGATCTACCACAGTGATTAGAGGGATTTGTGTTGATCTACCACAGTGATTAGAGGGATTTTTGTTGATATACCACAGCGATTAGAGGGATTTTTGTTGATATACCACCGTGATTAGAGGGATTTTTGTTGATATACCACAGTGATTAGAGGGATATTTGTTGATCTACCACAGTGATTAGAGGGATTTTTGTTGATATACCACAGTGATTAGAGGGATTTGTGTTGATATACCACAGTGATTAGAGGGATTTGTGTTGATATACCACAGTGATTAGAGGGATTTGTGTTGATCTACCCAGTGATTAGAGGGATATTTGTTGATCTACCACAGTGATTAGAGGGCTTTTTGTTGATCTACCACAGAGATTGGAGGGATTTTTGTTGATCTACCACAGTGATTAGAGGGATTTTTGTTGATCTACCACAGTGATTAGAGGGCTTTTTGTTGATCTACCACAGAGATTGGAGGGATTTTTGTTGATCTACCACAGTGATTGGAGGGATTTTTGTTGATCTACCACAGTGATTAGAGGGCTTTGTGTTGATCTACCACAGTGATTAGAGGGATTTGTGTTGATCTACCACAGTGATTAGAGGGCTTTTTGTTGATCTACCACAGTGATTAGAGGGATTTTTGTTGATCTACCACAGTGATTAGAGGGCTTTTTGTTGATCTACCACAGAGATTGGAGGGATTTTTGTTGATCTACCACAGTGATTGGAGGGATTTTTGTTGATCTACCACAGTGATTAGAGGGCTTTGTGTTGATCTACCACAGTGATTAGAGGGATTTGTGTTGATCTACCACAGTGATTAGAGGGCTTTTTGTTGATCTACCACAGTGATTAGAGGGCTTTTTGTTGATATACCACAGTGATTAGAGGGATATTTGTTGATCTACCACAGTGATTAGAGGGCTTTTTGTTGATCTACCACAGAGATTGGAGGGATTTTTGTTGATCTACCACAGTGATTAGAGGGATTTTTGTTGATCTACCACAGTGATTAGAGGGCTTTTTGTTGATCTACCACAGAGATTGGAGGGATTTTTGTTGATCTACCACAGTGATTGGAGGGATTTTTGTTGATCTACCACAGTGATTAGAGGGCTTTGTGTTGATCTACCACAGTGATTAGAGGGATTTGTGTTGATCTACCACAGTGATTAGAGGGCTTTTTGTTGATCTACCACAGTGATTAGAGGGCTTTTTGTTGATATACCACAGTGATTAGAGGGATATTTGTTGATCTACCACAGTGATTAGAGGGCTTTTTGTTGATCTACCACAGAGATTGGAGGGATTTTTGTTGATCTACCACAGTGATTAGAGGGATTTTTGTTGATCTACCACAGTGATTAGAGGGCTTTTTGTTGATCTACCACAGAGATTGGAGGGATTTTTGTTGATCTACCAATGATTAGAAGGATTTTATCCAACCTACTACAATGTTTTGATAGATTGTTTTTGATCTATAGGGGTGACACTATAATATACAAACACTTACAATATTTTGTATGATAATATTTACAGACAGTAGTCAAGGAAATAAATCCATGTTTTCTTTATAGTGACTAATAGGCCCATCGAGCAGAGTGTTTGTATTTCATATTATGTACATTCATGCAATATTTGTTTAATAATTTCTACACTAGGCACTGCAATAGAAAAATTACTTACAGATAATACAGTTTAACATTTCTACAGGTCTGGAGTTGATACAGATTGTGTTCATGATGCATAGAAGCTTTTTAACAGAGAAATATTACAATATCTTTTCAGTTGTGCATTATTCCTTGTCGTTCCTAGTGTCATGGGCGTACTCGTCGGAGAAAGTAAAAGATTGTCTGTGTTCATCACCAAACTTTGACAGCTGGCTGAGAAGGCTGACAATGGAGGCCCCAGAGGTGAGATTTACGAGCCATGAAATGACATCATACACATGCTAAATATCGCATTCAAATTCTGCATTCTAAATATTTTTATTTAGGTGAAATTTTCCAAATATTGATTTTTCTCGGAATGATCTAAATACATGGAGCATATACCGGTATGTTTGTGTCAGTGTATCATAGAACTATATTTCACCAAATGAACATTGATAGATATATTTTTGCGAGTGGTGCTAGTCGATAATAACAGCTTTCTATGTTAGTTTATACAAATTCATTTTAGCTCGATTGCGAAACAAGTTCTTACAACTTATATTAATCACTCTCGAGATCTCATTCCTGATGGAATCCATCGCCACAAGGGAGAGAGGAGGCAACGTGGAATTTAAATGCCTTGCCTAAGGGCACAATCGTAACCGGCTCCAGCGGGGCTCGAACTCCACTGCGCTATCACGACTTCCACTTTCTATGTTAATGAGTGAAATATAATTTGATTATTCACTTAACAAATTTTCTTATTTAATTTAGGCTGAAAAGTGTCTTTATGCTTGCAAACGATGTTTGACATTAGAGGAAGATAGAGAGATGTAACCATTGGTGAAATAATGTCACTGACAGTTTAGTTTTTATCCGAAAATTTCACATTGACAATATTCCAAACTGCATTGTGAACAAAACCGTAAACCATTGAGAATAAAATGTGTTTATACCACTGCTTTCAACATGCATGCTTTCAACCAGTGGAATAAAAACAAATTATGCACTGATAAATATGTTTATTTTATATGCTTTCCTATAAAAATATAGAAATTTATCAGTGAAATAAAATGTGTTATTCCACTGATTGAAAGCAATAGAATGAATTTTATTTCTCACTAGTTTGGTACCTAGCCGCTGCATGTTAAAATGCTGTCAACGAGAAGGTTTTCGAACTCAAGCTGTCCGTGACGTCGCGTATGACGTCATTTAGTGTCGTCTAAGCACGAGTTCTCATGCCAATTAGCCTACGGTTGCATTGTTTAGCTATCCTATTAACCCTTTTTAGCCTACAATAATTTGTTTAAGTGAATGATCGAAGTATCACTCATGAACATAGAAAGCTATTATTGGAAGTTGTGATAGCAGTGTATGCGCGTTCGCTTCAGGTGCTAAAGGTCCGGAGTTCGAGCCCCACTGGAGCTGTTATGATTGTGCCCTTAGGCAAGGCATTTAAATTCCACATGCTTCTCTCTCCTTCATGGCGATGGATTCCATCAGGAATGAGGTCTCGAGAGTGATTAATATAAGTTGAAAGAACTTGTTTCGCAATCGAGCTAAAATAAATTTGTATAAAGTAAAAGCTATTATTCTCGTGGCTAGCGCTACCCGTGATAATAATGCTTTCAATGGTCGTTCCGTGAAATATAACTCGATCATGAGACAAGCAAATATCCTCTCAATATCTACGACTTGATAGATTTGAGGTTTACAGCATTTGCGTAACTGTTGTTTGTTTTATTGTATTGTGTATAATAATGGATTTCTAGCTTGTTTTATTGTATTTGTGTATTATAATGGATTTCTAGCTTGTTTTATTGTATTTGTGTATTATAATGGATTTCTAGCTTGTTTTATTGTATTTGTGTATTATAATTGATTTCTAGCTTGTTTTATTGTATTTGTGTATTATAATGGATTTCTAGCTTGTTTTATTGTATTTGTGTATTATAATGGATTTCTAGCTTGTTTTATTGTATTTGTGTATTATAATGGATTTCTAGCTTGTTTTATTGTATTTGTGTATTATAATGGATTTCTAGCTTGTTTTATTGTATTTGTGTATTATAATGGATTTCTAGCTTGTTTTATTGTATTTGTGTATTATAATGGATTTCTAGCTTGTTTTATTGTATTTGTGTATTATAATGGATTTCTAGCTTGTTTTATTGTATTTGTGTATTATAATGGATTTCTAGCTTGTTTTATTGTATTTGTGTATAATGGATTTCTAGCTCATCTGTATATTTTCAGCCACATGTACGTCGAGAAGCGTGTGCCGGCCTGTACAGACTGTGTTTCGGTAGAACGTCGGAAGGGAAGACTGGTTACCCCTTCTTGTTACCAATCCTAGCTAGTCTCCTCAGTTTCTTACCGGATGCTCTGAAAATAAAACCACAGAATCGACTGGATGTAAGTACATCTAGAATCATTGAGTACACCATAATTAACCTAATAAAACCACAGAATCGACTGGATGTAAGTACATCTAGAATCATTGAGTACACCATAATTAACCTAATAAAACCACAGAATCGACTGGATGTAAGTACATCTAGAATCATTGAGTACACCATAATTAACCTAATAAAACCACAGAATCGACTGGATGTAAGTACATCTAGAATCATTGAGTACACCATAATTAACCTAATAAAACCACAGAATTGACTGGATGCAAGTACATCTAGAATCATTGAGTATACCATAATTAACCTAATAAAACCACAGAATCGACTGGATGCAAGTACATATAGAATCATTGAGTACACCATATTTAACCTAATGTGTTTACGGTGCAAAGTTAATACAACAAAACATCACAAATTGATTGAGCAACTACCACTCATACTGCTAAATGCTGATGGGCACTAGTGGCATTCATCTGTCTCTATCCAGGGTTATTAGGCCCCTGCTTTTGAAAAAGTGTGTGCCCTATCGTAATTATTCTGTCCGCCTCCGTGGTCGAGTGGTTACGGTCACTGACTTGTATACCACTGTAACCTATCATCACTGATGGTCACGGGTTCGAGCCCCGCTCAGACCGTGTCTCATTTATATGAAAAAGTTGGCAGCTTTTTACGGAGGTTGGTGCACCCAAGTACTGGTTAACCGCTGGAGCCTGCCCAGGAAAGGTGTTGTTAGGTAACCTGCCCACCGGCGATATAGCCCAAAATGGTGCTGATGCAGGCATAAAACCCGAAATATAACATAACTGTCCGTCTGTACGTCCATAAGCATTTTTTTTATCCGGCTCATAACGTTGTTATACATGGTTTGATTTCGAAACATAGATTATATCTTGTTACAAATGAGCACCATGACTAGATGCTGGGTCGCATGCAAGAAATGTGTCAGAAGGTTGAGGGTCAAGGTCACAGGATTTTTATTTATAGTCAGGAAGTGTGTGTGTTTTTACATTTATTTGTCGTCGCTACCGGTTGCCCATATGAGCGCCGCCTCTTGAAGAGATGAGTCATTTTAGATTTTTGGAGGATAGTGCAATGATACAGACAGAGACCCATTCCAGAATCTCCTCTGGTTCTTTTACGTGCACGGTGTCCAGCACCGATATGAGACCTCGGTTTAAAGTCCCATCTGAAAGACTGTTAACATAGGGAAGTGTGTTTTGTCTGACACAATAATTTGACAGAAACGATCATCATGACTAGACAACGTGTCACATGCAAGAACTGTGTTGATAGGTTAACGGTCAAGGTCACACCACTCTGAACTGCCAATTTACACTATATATTATGAAAGTGTTTTAAAAATAACCTCATTTCTGTATGCCACTTACACATGCCGGAGGCATCTGTTTCATGCACAAGGCGGCATCTGTTTCATGCACAATGCGGAATCTGTTTCACGCACAAGGCAGCATGTGTTTCACGCACAAGACTCATGCACAAGGCGGCATGTCTTTCATGCACAAGGCGGCATGTCTTTCACGCACAAGGCGGCATCTCTTTCATGCACAAGGCGGCATGTGTTTCATGCACAAGGCGGCATGTGTTTCATGCACAAGGCGGCATGTGTTTCACGCACAAGACTCATGCTAGTAGTTTCAAGATCAAGGTCACACTTAGATATCGAAAGTCAATGTCTTTTAGATGGGGCACTATTGTGCACATTGACATTAGCAGTTTTAGAATGTTGATTATTAAATGGCTGAATACGAGCTTAAATATTTACTGTTTTATAGCATTGATTACTTCACTTAAAACATTGTTCTAAATGTGGCTGTACAAACAGTTGCAGTAATTTGTGAACTTCCCATTTCTGGAACAGGATGAAGGCCCACCGAAGGAGAAAGAACCGTATGGTCCAGGATGCAGGGATTATTTCTGGCTCGTCTGTAGATTTATAGAGAGTATCTCAAAAACGGATGCAAATGTGGAGTCGGTAGGTGGTTGCATATCCATTTGGTATCTTTGTATAGCTACATGCTCATGTTACACTATAACATGACAAGATAGCGAGTTATTCACATTTTGCAGTTTTTGCTTGACATATTTGATCAAAATGATCTAACCCTTTGCACGCTGTGCGGCAGATAAAATCACTTTTGCAAACAGCATAGAGCCAGATCAGTTGGCATAGATCGTGCTGTCTGATCAGGCTCTATACTGTTTGTTATTCGGGTAGTGGAGCTAAAACATTTGGCTGAATAGCAAACTCATCAAAACGATCTAACCATTTGTACGCTAGCGGCAGATAAAATCACTTTTGCAAACAGCATAGAGCCAGATCAGATGGCACAGATCGTGCCGTCTGATCAGGCTCTATGCTGTTTGTTATTCGGGTAGTGGAGCTAAAACACTTTGTGAATAGCAAACAACATAGATCCTGATCAGATGCGGCGTAATGCCACGTCTGATCTGGATTTATGTTGTTTTCAAATGTGAATTTATTTACTTAGCAGGCAAAGGCTAATACAACAAGTTGTGCTTGCTGTGGAGATGAATCAATGGAAGACGACCATAGACTAGTTTCCATATCAAACCAAGTTCCACTTTATCCACTCTTCACTGTAAAGAGACAAATTGTGGTTTCGGGTTACATACAGTTAATTTATTAGCTGTATATACAAATTTATTTTAGCTCGATTGCGAAACAAGTTCTTTCAACTTATATTAATCACTCTCGAGACCACATTTTGATGGAATCCATCGCCATGAAGGAGAGAGAAGAGGCAATGTGGAATTTAAATGCCTTGCTTAACCCTTTCAACACCACAGACCTCTAAATAGGCTTACAAAAAGTGTAGATCCAGATGAGCCGGCTCGTGACGAGCCGTCTCATCAGGATCTGCACTTTTTGCCAGTGATATGACTATTTTTAGACATAATTACCCATTTTGATAAATGAACTTGTCCAAATGTGATTTTCTGATTCATTTATTGGTTTATGAATATCATGGACCAGTCCATGTGAGTTACTTGGTGTTGAATGGGTTAAGGGCACAATCGTAGCAGCTCCAGCGGGGCTTGAACTCCGAACCTTTCACACCTGAAGCGAACGCGCATCCACTGCGCTATCATGATAATATATAATTGAAGAACTTTCGTGTCATTTTGCAGAATTCTGGACTAATTTGAGCAGTCCTATTTAGTAATAATCAAGTTTGGTGTTATGTAGACATTATCTAGGTATTGTACCCTCATCACCGTGGCAACGTCCCGAGGATCTAATTGTAGTAGAATATCACACCTGTGGTTTGATCAGCTTTAGTCCGCCTCCGTGGTCGAGTCGTTTAGGTCGCTGACTTGTATACCACTGCAACCTATCATCACTGATGGTCATTGGTTCGAGTTCTGCTCGTTTATATGAAAAGTTGGCAGTTTTCTTACGGAGGTTGGTGCACTGCTACTGGTTAACCGCTGGAGCCTGCCCAGGAAAGGTGTTGTTAGGTAAACTGCCCAATGGCGATATAGCCCAAAATGGTGCTGATGCAGACGTAAAACCCGAACAAACAACAAAGAAATTGATCAGCTTGATGAAAGCGTAATTATACTAATATTGTTTGAAGGGTAATAAGATGAAGTAAGAAACGCATTCATTGGATTGTATTTGTATTCCGTGTAGGATAGTCCTGTAAATCTGAACACACGGGCACGAGAGCTGAATCAGCACTTACAGAACCGCGAGTTCTTTGAGACTCGTCATGGTTACGAGGAAGATGACGGTCTCATTGGTCTATTCAACATCGGTACGGCCTTGTTCAAACATAATCCGCCGTACAAAGACACTGATGCTTGTAGGGTAAGTCACAGTTTGTTGGTAATATTATGTAGAAGGAAGGTAGTTTGGTATGACTCTGTCCGTTACGTTGCAAAGATGAAGCTCAGGCTATGGAGTTTATTTCTATTAGTTAATCAACAACTTGATCCAACAACATATTCATACATTGATGCAGATATTGTCACAATGCTATGTCCACACAAAGTAGTCTTGAAATATTTACGCACATGTCTTATTCATTTCAATGTACTCTTATCCGCTATTATATTATTCATAGTTCTTGTATTTATCGTCGCTACCGATTGCCAATATCAGCGACGCCTCCTAAAGAGATTAGTCATTTTAGATTTTTGAATGATAGTGCATTCCAGTCTCCTCTGGTTCTTTTACGTGCACGGTGTAAAGCACCGACACGAGACCTCGGTTTAACGTCCCATCTGAAAGACTGTTAATTTTATTAGGGTCATACGGGGGATCGAACCTGCAAAATGTTGACAATAGATTATCCTTTATGTATAAAATTCATAATAATCTTGTTGCTAACCCCATTGAGAATGACCTAATTCCCCTCTACCACATATTTGTGAGTCAAACTCCACTATATAAATCTATCTACGATTTGGTTTCAGGAGTTCCTTGGAGAAGTATTTCAATGCCTGTTTGCATTGCCATCTCCAACAAAACGTTACTTCCCCAAGTGTAAGAGTCAGGCATCAAGGTCCGGAGCGTTTGATCTGCTGGTAGAACTGGTAAAAGGAAACATTGATAACTACAAACTACTGCATGCCAAGATGCTACATCAACATTCTAAAGGTAGGTCACATTGTTCTTTGCATGTACATTATAGAGCTACGTTACCAATATGTAAAGTATCTGTTTCCCTAGTTTATAGAACATAATTTCCATCCCAATGCTAGAAGTGCCAAATGACGCTGGACACTCTTGTGCGTATATGTGCAGATGCTTAAATAGTCATACTATTAATGATTGGCCAAAAGATGCTGAACTCTCTCGCAAGTATATGTGCAGATGCTTAAATACTTATACTATTAATGAAGGGCCAAAAGATGCTGAACACTCGTGCGAATATATGCAGATGCTCAAATACTCATACTATTAATGAAGGCCAAAAGATGCTGAACACTCGTGCGAATATATGCAGATGCTCAAATACTTATACTATTAATGAATGGCCAAATGATGCTGAACTCTCTCGCGGGTATATGCAGATGCTTAAATACTCATACACAGTCCGCCTCCGTGGTCGAGTGGTTAAGGTCGCTGACTTGTATACCACTGTAACCTATCATCACTGATGGTCACGGGTTCGAGCCCCGCTCAGGCCGTGTCTCATTTATATGAAAAAGTTGGCAGTTTCTTACGGAGGTTGGTGCACACAAGTACTGGTTAACCGCTGGAGCCTGCCCAGGAAAGGTGTTGTTAGGTAAACTGCCCGCCGGCGATATAGCCCAAAATGGTGCTGATGCAGGCGTAAAACCCGAATTATAACATATAACATAACATAAATACTCATACTATTAATGAGGGAACTAAAGATGCTGAACTGTCTCACGAGTATATGTGCAGGTGCTTAAATACTCATACTATTAATGAGGGAACTAAAGATGCTGAACTGTCTCACGAGTATATGTGCAGGTGCTTAAATACTCATACTATTAATGAGGGAACTAAAGATGCTGAACTGTCTCACGAGTATATGTGCAGGTGCTTAAATACTCATACTATTAATGAGGGAACTAAAGATGCTGAACTGTCTCACGAGTATATGTGCAGGTGCTTAAATACTCATACTATTAATGAGGGAACTAAAGATGCTGAACTGTCTCACGAGTATATGTGCGGTGCTTAAATACTCATACTATTAATGAGGAACTAAAGATGCTGAACTTCTCAGAGATATGTGCAGGTGCTTAAATACTCATACTATTAATGAGGGAACTAAAGATGCTGAACTGTCTCACGAGTATATGTGCAGGTGCTTAAATACTCATACTATTAATGAGGGAACTAAAGATGCTGAACTGTCTCAAGTATATGTGCAGGTGCTTAAATACTCATACTATTAATGAGGGAACTAAAGATGCTGAACTGTCTCACGAGTATATGTGCCGGTGCTTAAATACTCATACTATTAATGAAGGAACTAAAGATGCTGAACTCTCTCATGAGAATATGTGCAGGTGCTTAAATACTCATACTATTAATGAGGGAACTAAAGATGCTGAACTCTCTCATGAGAATATGTGCAGATGTTTAAATACTTATACCATGGCTCAGAGCAGCTAGACCCAAATTTTTGGGAGAAGTGAGAAAGCGCGTGATTTTGTCATCTTATGGTATTATTTAATATATTTCAACACAATAGGGTTAAAATACAAAATATGACCATTAAATGCAATATTTCAATAGAAGGAATGCTATATAATTGGCCAGTGTATCTTACTGGACAATATTTTGTCTGAAAATTGTAAAAAAAATAAAATATATATATTTAAAAAATAAATTATTTAGGGAGAACTGGTAGTGACGTTAAATAAACTTAAATAAAAAAAAAGAAATGTCATATCACAGCAAATTCATGAATGACTGTACACTGAAATGTTTTTTTCCAGATTCTCATGCAGCGTACCCATGGGACTACTGGCCTCATGAAGATGGTCGGTCCAAGTGCGGCTACGTGGGACTAACAAATCTAGGAGCAACATGTTATATGGCTACATGTATGCAACATCTCTATATGATACCACAAGCTAGACAATCTGTACTGCAAGCCAAGGTTAGTAACAGTAGTTTAACATGTTATATGGCTACATGTATGCAACATCTCTATATGATACCACAAGCTAGACAATCTGTACTGCAAGCCAAGGTTAGTAACAGTAGTTTAACATGTTATATGGCTACATGTATGCAACATCTCTATATGATACCACAAGCTAGACAATCTGTACTGCAAGCCAAGGTTAGTAACAGTAGTTTAACATGTTATATGGCTACATGTATGCAACATCTCTATATGATACCACAAGCTAGACAATCTGTACTGCAAGCCAAGGTTAGTAACAGTAGTTTAACATGTTATATGGCTACATGTATGCAACATCTCTATATGATACCACAAGCTAGACAATCTGTACTGCAAGCCAAGGTTAGTAACAGTAGTTTAACATGTTATATGGCTACATGTATGCAACATCTCTATATGATACCACAAGCTAGACAATCTGTACTGCAAGCCAAGGTTAGTAACAGTAGTTTAACATGTTATATGGCTACATGTATGCAACATCTCTATATGATACCACAAGCTAGACAATCTGTACTGCAAGCCAAGGTTAGTAACAGTAGTTTAACATGTTATATGGTTGTTGTTTTTGTGTGTTGTTGGGGTTGTGTGTTTTTTGAATGATTTACTTGGGGGGGGGGGGGGTTGTGGATCGGGGGGGGTCTGTGCCTAGGTTTTTATTGTTGTTCACTTCAAATTACTTTACCTTCTCATTTGAATATCACTCCAGATATTTGTATGTGAGTAGCGGGACCTCTGTGCCCGAGTTGTTACGCCCTTCAAATCACTTGTATTTCCCCTTGCAGCTATATGTTCGAATCTCGCTATCCGACTATGGGTGTCGAATTCTTTCATGTGAGGAAGCTATCCAGCTGGCTTGCAAAATGTTGGTTGTTCTTCCCGTGCTCCCACCTATGCCTGACTTACTGCTCGGAAGGGCACCTGGGGTTCTTCCCGTGCTCCCACCTATGCCTGACTTACTGCTCGGAAGGGCACCTGGGGTTCTTCCCGTGCGCCCACCTATGCCTGACTTACTGCTCGGAAGGGCACCTGGGGTTCTTCCTGTGCGCCCACCTATGCCTGACTTACTGCTCGGAAGGGCACCTGGTGGTTCTTCCTGTGCGCCCACCTATGCCTGACTTACTGCTCGGAAGGGCACCTGGGGTTCTTCCTGTGCGCCCACCTATGCCTGACTTACTGCTCGGAAGGGCACCTGGGGTTCTTCCCGTGCGCCCACCTATGCCTGACTTACTGCTCGGAAGGGCACCTGTGGTTCTTCCTGTGCGCCCACCTATGCCTGACTTACTGCTCGGAAGGGCACCTGTGGTTCTTCCTGTGCGCCCACCTATGCCTGACTTACTGCTCGGAAGGGCACCTGGGGTTCTTCCTGTGCGCCCACCTATGCCTGACTTACTGCTCGGAAGGGCACCTGTGGTTCTTCCTGTGCGCCCACCTATGCCTGACTTACTGCTCGGAAGGGCACCTGTGGTTCTTCCTGTGCGCCCACCTATGCCTGACTTACTGCTCGGAAGGGCACCTGTGGTTCTTCCTGTGCGCCCACCTATGCCTGACTTACTGCTCGGAAGGGCACCTGTGGTTCTTCCTGTGCGCCCACCTATGCCTGACTTACTGCTCGGAAGGGCACCTGTGGTTCTTCCTGTGCGCCCACCTATGCCTGACTTACTGCTCGGAAGGGCACCTGTGGTTCTTCCTGTGCGCCCACCTATGCCTGACTTACTGCTCGGAAGGGCACCTGTGGTTCTTCCTGTGCGCCCACCTATGCCTGACTTACTGCTCGGAAGGGCACCTGTGGTTCTTCCTGTGCGCCCACCTATGCCTGACTTACTGCTCGGAAGGGCACCTGGCACCTGTTGTTCTTCCCGTGCGTCCACCTATGCCTGACTTACTGCTCGGAAGTGCACCTGGGGTCTTCTTGCACCAATTACAGTTAAAAGAGCCACCGTATCACCTAAGCTATACTGTAAGCCCAAAAACAAACAAATCAATTGAGGAAGTCCGCCTCTGTTGACTTGTATACCACTGTAACCAATCATCACTGATGGTCATTGATTCGAGCTCTGCTCGTTTATATGAAAAAGTTGGCAGTTTCTTACGGAGGTTGGTGCACCAAGTACTGGTTAACTGCTGGAGCCTGCCCAGGAAAGGTGTTGTTAGGTAAACTGCCTGCCGGCGATATAGCCCAAGATGGTGCTGATGTAGGTGTAAAACCCGAACAAACAAATGAATTGAGGAAGCTATCCAAAAGGCATTGTTTTTATGCTAGTGGCCATTGGTGCTTGCAATACTGTATTTGGGATATCCATTCACTGATAATAGGCAGTCATTGTGCTAGTATTGTTGGAGCTGCTCGATGTATTAGGTTGTAAAACAACAAATAAAAACATACTGTCTGTTCATTTATATTTCCAATCTTTCCTTTCTTCTGATACCATATCCACTGTGGTGAGGTATTCAAATCAGCCTGAAACACAAAAAGAATATTTCAAATTTAATGTTTGAAATAGCCATTCCTAACCTGTGAATAACGTCACTGTTTATACACTGTATTCCTCCGCCAAATAATACAGTATACCAACCTTCAGTTTGCGATGGCCTGAATTCTTATACCACATCTTTTCTACACATCAACTAGTCTGAAGTCACATAATTTCTCAAACCGCGGATGTACCTCTGCCTATTTACGTATATACAACCATAACGGTATATCATCTTCCTGTTTCAGTGTTCTACTATCCAGACTAAACACGAAAACACGCTGACAGAATTACAGAAAATGTTTGCCTACTTACAAGTAAGTTCATTGATTTATAATGTGATTGCATGTGAGGGGATGGGAGGTGACGGGACTGGAGGGGAGGTTATATGTGACAACATGATGGGAGGTGACGGGACTGGAGGGGAGGTTTTATGTGACATTATGATGGGAGGGGAGGGTGAGGTGTGGCGAGGGGATGGGAGGTGACGGGACGGGAAGGGAGGTTTTATGTGACATTATGATGGGAGGTGAGGTGTGGTGAGGGATGGGAGGTGACGCGACGGGAGGGGAGGTTTTATGTGACATTATGATGGGAGGGAGGGTGAGATGTGGCGAGGGGATGGGAGGTGACGCGATGGGAGGGGAGGTTTTATGTGACATTATGATGGGAGGTAGGGTGAGGTGTGGCGAGGGGATGGGAGGTGACGCGACTGGAGGGGAGGTTATATGTGACATTATGATGGGAGTGGAGGGTGAGTGTGGCGAGGGGATGGGAGGTGACGTGACTGAGGGGAGGTTATATGTGACATTATGATGGGAGCGGAGGGTGAGGTGTGGCGAGGGGATGGGAGGTGACGCGACAGGAGGGGAGGTTTTATGTGACATTATGAGGGGAGGTGAGGTGTGGCGAGGGGATGGGAGGTGACGGGACGGGAAGGGAGGTTTTATGTGACATTATGATGGGAGGTGAGGTGTGGTGAGGGGATGGGAGGTGACACGACGGAGGGGAGGTTTTATGTGACATTATGATGGGAGGGGAGGGTGAGATGTGGCGAGGGGATGGGAGGTGACGCGATGGGAGGGGAGGTTTTATGTGACATTATGATGGGAGGGGAGGGTGAGATGTGGCGAGGGGATGGGAGGTGACGCGATGGGAGGGGAGGTTTTATGTGACATTATGATGGGAGGGGAGGGTGAGGTGTGGCGAGGGGATGGAAGGTGACGCGACGGGAGGGGAGGTTTTATGTGACATTATGAGAGGAGGGGAGGGGAGGGTGAGGTGTTGGCGAGGGGATGGGAGGTGACGGGAGGGGAGGGTGAGGTGTGGCGAGGGGATGGGAGGTGACGGGACGGGAGGGGAGGTTTTATGTGACATTATGATGGGATGAGAGGGTGAGGTGTGGTGAGGGGATGGGAGGTGACCCGACTGGAGGGAGGTTATATGTGACATTATGATGGGAGGGGAGGGGGAGGGGAGGGGAGGGGAGGGGAGGGGAGGGGAGGGGAGGGGAGGGGAGGGTGTGGCGAGGGGATGGAGGTGACGGGAGGGGAGGTTTTATGTGACATTATGATGGGATGGGAGGGAAGGAGAGGGTAGGGGAGGGTGAGGTGTTGCGAGAGGAGGCTATGTGAGGAGAGACGGAGATGAGTTGAGGTGAGGGGGTGGGGGGATGTGTGGAGTGTGAAATATGTGATGTAATATATAGGCATCAGCTGGGTTTTGAAGATGCAATGTGAACATCAACTAGAAATGACATCTTACCACTGACCAACTGTACAGAAAGCACTGCCACAGCACCCCCAAAAAAATGTTACATTGTTTTAAAAAGTTATATTATCTCAACATACTATACTGACATATTAGTGTAATACATTTTGAATGTAACAATACAGACAGATCTGTAGTCCTGTGGTTAACACGCTGGACTGGTAATCCAGGGATCACAGGTTTGATCCCCCATCTGACCCTAATAAAATTAACAGTCTTTCAGAAAAACCAGAGGAGACTCTGGAATGGGTCTCTGTCTGTATCATTGCACTATCCTCCAACAATCTAAAATGACTAATCTCTTGAGGAGGCGTAGCTCATATGGGCAACTGGTAGCGACGACAAATAAATGTAAAAGTATGTAACAGAGAATGTGACAATATTGTTAATATGTCAAACACTGAGCATTTGAAAAGTGCAAAAAGCAGTCACTAAGAATGATTGTTACCTAATTCATTGTCAATGCGAGCCGGAATGTTAGCGGCAGATAAAGTCACTTTTGCACACAGCATAGAGCCAGATCAGTGCCTGATCACAGGCTCTATGCTGTTTGCTATTCTGATAGTTGAGCTAAAACACTTGGCTGAATAGCAAACAACATAGATCATGTTACGCCGCGGCAGATCTGGATCTATGTTGTTTGCAAATGTGATTTTATTTACTCAGCAGGCAAAGGGTTGGAAGGTTGGGAATGTGTTTACGTATGAGGAGATTTATGTGTGTTACAGGAGAGCGAGAGGAAAGCGTACAACCCTCGTGGCTTCTGTAAGGCTTATACCATGGACAAACAGCCTCTCAACACGGGGGAACAGAAAGATATGACCGAGTTTTTCACAGACCTTATTACTAAGCTGGAGGAGATGTCACCAGATATGGTAAATGATTTAATATCATGTGTTCAGATATTGGTTTTAGTTTATACAAATTTATTTTAGCTCGATTGCGAAACAAGTTCTTTCAACTTATATTAATCACTCTCGAGACCTCATTCCTGATGGAATCCATCGCCATATAGGAGAGAGAAGAGGCAATGTGGAATTTAAATGCCTTGCCTAAGGGCACAATCGTAACGGCTCCAGTGGGGCTCCGTCTCTGGACCTTTAGCACCTGAAGCGAACGCGCATCCACTGCGCTATCACGACTTCCACAATATTGGTTTTATGTAGATACTAGGGATGGCAACGAATATTCGCTTGAATGTCCGAATATCCGAGTACTATTCCAGTATTCGAATATTCTGAAAAAAATATAATATTGTCCTCAAAAATTCCACCTGCTCAGTCACGCGTTTGGAAATACTTGAATCGCTCTGAGAATAAGAAAACTGCTAAGTGTAATCTATGCAAATTGGATTTAACATATTCGGGTACAATATCAATCTGAATAATCATTTGAAGAAGATGACGTTTACGCGTAAAACAGAAATTAGGTTAGTTTGGCAATTTATATAAGAGTTTGAGTGATTTTGAGTTTTTGATAGAATTCTATCGAATATTCGAATACCTTCCCTACCGAATATTCGAATAGTATAATCGCTTTTCGTTGCTATCCCTAGTAGATAAGTTTTTATTAAAACACCACTTTGTTTTCCTTAAAAATAAACATTAGTATAAACTATTATTTTACAACGATTGCGAAACAAGCTGTAACAACTTATATTAATCACTCTCTTTGGCGTGGATGAAAACGTATTTGTTGTCATTCGCATGGGATGAAATCGGAATACCCGAAGAAAACTCACCTGTCTGATCTGGCCACCACCGTACCATCTCACATACTTCCCGGTCCGAGGATCAAACCTGGGTTGCATTCATGAGAAGCGACATGATTTCAATTCCTCGGTCTATATACAACTTCAATAAATGGTACAGTCTATTGCGACATGATTTCAATTCCTCGATCTATATACAACTTCAATAAATGGTACAGTCTATTGCGACATGATTTCAATTCCTCGATCTATATACAACTTCAATAAATGGTACAGTCTATTGCGACATGATTTCAATTCCTCGATCTATATACAACTTCAATAAATGGTACAGTCTATTGCGACATGATTTCAATTCCTCGATCTATATACAACTTCAATAAATGGTAGTCTATTGCGACATGATTTCAATTCCTCGATCTATATACAACTTCAATAAATGGTACAGTCTATTGCGACATGATTTCAATTCCTCGATCTATATACAACTTCAATAAATGGTAGTCTATTGCGACATGATTTCAATTCCTCGATCTATATACAACTTCAATAAATGGTACAGTCTATTGCGACATGATTTCAATTCCTCGATCTATATACAACTTCAATAAATGGTAGTCTATTGCGACATGATTTCAATTCCTCGATCTATATACAACTTCAATAAATGGTACAGTCTATTGCGACATGATTTCAATTCCTCGATCTATATACAACTTCAATAAATGGTAGTCTATTGCGACATGATTTCAATTCCTCGATCTATATACAACTTCAATAAATGGTACAGTCTATTGCGACATGATTTCAATTCCTCGATCTATATACAACTTCAATAAATGGTAGTCTATTGCGACATGATTTCAATTCCTCGATCTATATACAACTTCAATATTTCTCCAGTAACCAGGAATGTGTTTAATTCTTGTTGTTTTTGTGTTGCAGAAAAAGTTGATCAAGACATTATTTGGAGGAGTGATCACAAACAATGTGGTATCATTGGTTAGTATAGAACTACTTGTTAATTTTGCAAGATCCAAATCTAGTATTTAATGAAATTATATATGAAATCCTTTTATTATTCATTCATATGATGTTTTTTTCGTGATTTTCCAGCATATACATTTTATGTGAATTCTTAAATTAGTGTGTGTAGTTACTCAACGTCATAATCTGGATATATAGACAACACTCCAACTACATTTTAGTAAATTCTTGAATTGACCCGGAAATTCTTTCTCAACTTCTGAAAAAGTCTGAAAAAACCGTGTCAATACGTTCGTAAAGATGAAAATGGACGTACAAACAATTCCTAACCTTCCCAAATACATTCACAAATTTTGGTGTTTCTAAGTTGCAAACAATGACCAGTCTCGGTCCCGCATAATTGAATTCGCTAATCTAGAAATGTCAGTACAGTGAAACCTGTATTAAGCAGCCAACCTGTATTAAGCAGCCAGTTTCCAGATTCCCAATATGTTGTTTTATTATACGTTTGACCTCTATTAAGCAGCCACCTGTGCTAAGCAGCCACTTGTGATTCCCTTGCCTGGCTGCTTAAGACAGGTTTGACTGTATTATCAAAAACTGAAATGATCATATTTCTAAACACCTTTGATACAAGCAGTATGGAACCTAGCGTTTATTTGTGAATGTTTCAGGACTGTCAGCATGTGAGTAGAACGCTGGAGGAATTCTACACGGTCAGATGTCAGGTCACCGATATGAAAAACCTCTACGTAAGATCTGTATACATGTATCTGCCAATATTCGTGGCTTATTTAGTCTTACATCAAAGATGGATATTAATCCGCAAAATGTTTTAAACATTGTAAATCTGTTGTACGGATGCCTGTGATAATGAAAATTTCAAATGGTTGTGTTACGTTTATTTATCGTCTTGTTAGTCGGGGCGACGCCTCAAGAAATATATTAGCCATTTTATTTTTTGATGGATAGAGCAAGATGCTCCAATTCCAGAAGCATCACTGAGTCTTGTACATACCCGGTGTATAACGCAGATACATGAGACCTTGTACATACCCGGTGTATAACGCAGATACATGAGACCTTGTACATACCCGGTGTATAACGCAGATACATGAGACCTTGTACATACCCGGTGTATAACGCAGATACATGAGACCTTGGTTTAAAGTCCCATCTGAAAGACCATCTGTTAATATTAGCAAAGCGCAAGAAGTTGTGATAGCGCAGTGGTAGCATGTTCGCTTCAGGTGCGAAAGGTTGCAAGTTTGCGCCCCGCTGGAGCCGTTACGATTGTACCCTTGGGCAAGGCATTTAAATTCCACATTGCCTCTTCTTTCTCCCTCGTGGCGATGGATTCCATCAGGAATGAGGTCTCTCGAGTGATTAATATAAGTTGTAAGAACTTGTTTCTCAATCGAGTTAAAATTTGTATAAACTAATATCAACAAACAGGAGATTGAACGTGAAATCCCTGGATCCGCATGGACCACTGACCTATCTATATGATAATGTTATTATTGCAATTGTATATATATATCCAGTTGAGAATCATCTTGAAATTGTAACATTTTCTTAAATGTAACACACTGGAGAAATATTTTTATTATAAAACATTTGCAAAATCAAAATGACGTCACCATGAGATTGAACCTCTACATGTTACACAACAGGATTTATCATATTCAAGGTGTTGTAATAGAAACGTTTTACGATGCCCCTGGTACATGTTTTTTTTTAAAGTTTAAACTTTATTTATTTTACAACGATTGCGAAGCAAGTTCTAACAACTTATATTAATCACTCTCGTTGGCGCGGATGAAAGCGTATATGTGGTCATTCGTGTGGGAGGAAACCGGAGTACCTAGAGAAAACCCATCTGTCCAATTTGGCGACCACCGTATCTTTGGTTTAAGCCATATTTAAACATAAATCAAATGTAACATACAACGACGTACATAATGCAAAGGGTCAAGTAGGTAGCTAGTGGTAACACGCTGGACTGGTAATCCAGGGATCACAGGTTCGATCCCCCCCGTTTCACCCTAATTAAATTAACAGTCCTTCAGATGGGACTTTAAACCGAGGTTTAGATATTTGTATAGTTTGATTGGACAGGTAGATATTTGTATAGTTTGATTGTACAGGTAGATATTTGTATAGTTTGATTGTACAGGTAGATATTTGTATAGTTTGATTGGACAGGTAGATATTTGTATAGTTTGATTGTACAGGTAGATATTTGTATAGCTTGATTGGACAGGTAGATATTTGTATAGTTTGATTGTACAGGTAGATATTTGTATAGCTTGATTGGACAGGTAGATATTTGTATAGCTTGATTGGACAGGTAGATATTTGTATAGTTTGATTGGACAGGTAGATATTTGTATAGTTTGATTGGACAGGTAGATATTTGTATAGCTTGATTGGACAGGTAGATATTTGTTTAGTTTGATTGGACAGGTAGATATTTGTATAGTTTGATTGGACAGGTAGATATTTGTATAGTTTGATTGGACAGGTAGATATTTGTATAGTTTGATTGGACAGGTAGATATTTGTATAGCTTGATTGGACAGGTAGATATTTGTATAGCTTGATTGGACAGGTAGATATTTGTATAGCTTGATTGGACAGGTAGATATTTGTATAGCTTGATTGGACAGGTAGATATTTGTATAGCAATATCATGAACCCCTGTCATTAGGAACAGGGCCTGATTTTGGCTGTGTCTGTCTGTGTGTATACAGGATAGCTCAACAACTTGTTGATGGATTATTATGAAACTTTGTGGATATGTATAGGGTTGGTCTAGCTAAACAACTTGTTGATGGATTATTATGAAACTTTGTGGATATATATAGAGTTGGTCTAGCTAAACAACTTGTTGATGGATTATTATGAAACTTTGTGGATTCCATTTTGGAAGATATATGTCAAGGCCTGGTTAGAGCCGTCTCCAAATGACTATATACCACTGTAAAACCAAGCATTTAGTCTTGTGTCAAATACCAGCATGGGGTTTTGCCTATCTCTGTGTGTTCTGCTCCAGTTTTATAACTGTGTTCATAACAGATACTCAGAATTGACGCTATATATATGCAACAAATGTATTATTATTGCTTCCCGTAATTAAAAGTAGGTGACTGTAGGTGTACAACTAGAACTTGTTAGAAGTTATTTTAACAATATTAACCACTCTCGAGACCTCATTCCTGATGAAATCCATCGCCATGAAGGAGAGAGAAGCGGCAATGTGGAATTTAAATGCCTTGCCTAAAGGCACAATCGTAACGTCTCCAGCGGGACTCGAACTCCGGACTGTTTGCACCTGAAGCGAATGCGCATCCACTGCTTCCACAACTAGACCTTGTGCTTTGTCTTGCAGGAATCGCTAGATGAGGTGACGGTTAAGGATATGTTAGATGCTACCCGTATTTAAAGTAGGTGACTGTAGGTGTTCCAACTAGAACTTGTGCTTTGTCTTGCAGGAATCGCTAGATGAGGTGACGGTTAAGGATATGTTGGAGGGTGATAATATGTACACATGTTCCAAATGTGGGAAGAAAGTTAGAGCTGAGAAAAGGTTAGTAATTACACTAATAACACTGTGGCCTAGTGGTTAAGGCATCCGTTCGTCTACGGAGCGGGAGGTCGAAGGTTCGAATCTCCTCAGGGGTTAGTTCTGATATGTTGGTGAGCCGCCAGCTTGTTAAATAATGGTTACCGATTGCCTACCAGCCTGGCGCCTGGCATAGGATAAGCATAGGATTCGGGAAGTACTGATGATCAAAGAGGTGTCTCGTAAGTCATAACTAATGTTGCTAGAACTTGTGGCCCCGACCCATTTGCCTTTCTTTAATTTGTCATGTTTTTGTTTCACATGTAAAAGGAATCGAGCAATAAAATGTGATTAAAGTAAGCCACGAGAAGTTTAGTTATGCAAACTGTAAATGTCACAACTTTGGAGTCGTGATAGCCGGCAACGGAGTGTGAATGGTCCGAAATCAGCCACCACCCTCTTTCCCTTCAATATTAAACACCCTCCAAAAGACGAATGACAGACCGTGTAATTATGGCACACAAAGCATTTTAAAAAGCTGCAATCTGAAGGTACTGGCAATCTCAGCAATCTGTAAGTATTGACAATCTCGGCAATATGTACTGGCAATGTTGGAATTTAATCGTGAATTGAAACATGTATGTTTGTAGAGCCTGTTTCAAGAAGTTACCGAGGATAATCTGCTTCAACACGATGCGTTACACGTTCAACATGTTGACGATGATGAAGGAGAAAGTGAACACACACTTCTCGTTTCCGCTGAGGCTAGAAATGTCGTCGTACATGGAGAAGAATCTCATCTCCTCTGACAAACTACAACAGGGTTTGTATTTGTTTATCATATCTAAGGATCTCCCCTCAACAACTAATACAAGAACATACATATATACTACTGAACCACCTTGTTTTGTTAATGGCAGAGTGTTCATAATCTCATTAGACGTTTCTACCGATCAAAATCTCATTAGACGTTTCTACCGATCAAAATCTCATTAAGACATTTCTACCGATCAAAATCTCATTAGACGTTCCTACCGATCAAAATCTCATTAGACGTTTCTACCGATCAAAATCTCATTAGACGTTCCTACCGATCAAAATCTCATTAGACGTTCCTACCGATCAAAATCTCATTAGACGTTCCTACCGATCAAAATCTCATTAGACGTTTCTACCGATCAAAATCTCATTAGACGTTTCTACCGATTAAAATCTCATTAGACGTTCCTACCGATCAAAATCTTATTAGACGTTCCTACCGATCAAAGACTAGTTGATAAAGATGATAAAATTCTTTGGTGTGAGGAAGCTATCCAGCTTGTTTGTGGAAGGTTGGTGGTTCTTCCCAGGTGCCCATCTGTGCCTGAAATACTACACAGGGTGGCACTTACTGAAATACTACACAGGGTGGCACTTACTGAAATACTACACAGGGTGGCACTTACTGAAATACTACACAGGGTGGCACTTACTGAAATACTACACAGGGTGGCACTTACTGAAATACTACACAGGGTGGCACTTACTGAAATACTACACAGGGTGGCACTTACTGAAATACTACACAGGGTGGCACTTACTGAAATACTACACAGGGTGGCACTTACTGAAATACTACACAGGGTGGCACTTACTGAAATACTACACAGGGTGGCACTTAC
>CM026404.1:63610353-63666461 GCA_014843695.1 Archivesica marissinica
ACACAATACCTGACCCATTCCACACAATACCTGACCCATTCAATACCTGACCCATTCAACACACTACCTGACCCATTCAACACACTACCTGACCCATTCAACACACTACCTGACCCATTCAATACCTGACCCATTCAATACCTGACCCATTCAATACCTGACCCATTCAACACACTACCTGACAATACGACCCATTCAACACAATACTACCTGACCCATTAACACACTACAATACTGACCCATTCACACATACTGACCCATTCAAACACTACCTGACCCATTCAACACACTACCTGACAATACCTGACCCATTCAACACACTACCTGACCAATTCAACACACTACCTGACAATACCTGACCCATTCAACACAATACCTTGTCCTCTCAACACATTACCTGACCCCATCAACACATTACCTGACTCAACATAATACCTGACCCATTCAACATAATACCTGACCCATTCAACACTACCTGACCCCTCAACACAATACCTGACCCCCTCAACACAATACCTAATCCCCTCAACACAATACCTGATCCCTTCAACACAATACCCAACTCCCTCAGCACAATACCTGACCCCCTCAACACAATATCAGACACCCACAACACATGCCAGACCCCCACAACACAATGCATACATTATATGTAGAATGTTAATCATGAAATAACTTTGCTTTTCCCAGCTTGAGCATGGCGTACGACCTCACAGCAAGTACCTAATGGAGTATTTTGCATTCCTGTATGACTTTGCTAAGATGGGAGACAACGAATGCATGTTCCTCATCCACACCAACTCCATATCTACGACGGTTAACTTCTACATGGGACAGAAAGCACAGGAAAACTATGTAAGTGTGTGTGTGTTGTGAGCAATCGTGCAGATGCAGTATGAACTGACCCCCTTTAGTTTATACCAATTTATTTTAACTTGATTGTGAAACAAGTTCTTTCAACTTATATTAATCACTCTCGAGACCTCATTCCTGATGGAACCCATCGCCATGAAGGAGAAAGAAGAGGCTATGTGGAATTTAAATGACTTGCCTAAGGGCACAATTGTAACGGCTCCAGCGGGGCTCAAACTCCGGACCTTTTCGCACCTGAAGCGAACGTGCATCCACTGCGCTATCACGACTTCCACACCAACTCCATATCTATGACGGTTCATTTCTACATGGGACAGAAAGCACATGAAAACTATGTAAGTGTGTGTGTGTTGTGAGCAACCGATGCGGTATGAACTGACCCCCTTTAGAGAGAGGTCAAATGTCTTTAACATGTGCGATGGTTCCATCTAATCTATCCCCATTGCGAATGCTTGACTTCTTGATTGTTTGTAATTATATTAATTGTCCCTCTTTGTAATGAGAGGTGTTCCCCCCCATTGTGATGTAGATGTGGATCACCTGGGGTCTTTCTCCACCACTTGTGTTTTACGTTTATTTACTGTCACTACCCATATGAGCGACGCCTCCTGAAGAGATTAGTCATTATAGATTTTGGAGGATAGTGCAATGATACAGACAGAGACCCATTCCAGAGTCTCCTCTGGTTCTTTTACGTGCACGGTGTAAAGCACCGACATGAGACCTCGGTTTAACGTCCCATCTGAAAAACTGTTAATTTTATTAGGGTCAGACGGGGGATGGAACCTGCGATCCCTGGATTACCAGTCCAGCGTGTTAACCACTGGACTACAGATCCGTCTGTTACACCACTTGAAAGCGGGACAGTGGTTATATACCATTATATACCATTATGACTCTTTAAGTCGAAGAAATAAATAAACTTTACCACAGACTTCAGGATATACTTGTGTGGTATGTATGAAATGGAAACCATTTAACCTGAGCTGTGATGGTGTACCGTAAAACTCTGCTCTACAACCGCCACTATTTCAGGTCGAGATATTGTCCGATGACGAAGAGGAAGAAGAGGTGATAACTATACCGGACGACACATACAAACCTCTGTCACTGGAGAAGATGATCGCGCTTATCTCCCTTCTGGTGGAGAAGTCTCGGAGTTCCGAGGACAATCAGTTACAGATCTCGGACAAAGATTATAATTGTATCATCGCGGGCAATAAGGTTAATATTGCATAGTTACTGTATATTTTACATGTTTTAATTTCACTATCTATATACTCATAACTGTATAATTACAACTTCATGCAATATCTTGCGATTCTGATTGGCTGATTCAGTCCATGTGATCACCGTTCATAACCCAATGAATTGCAAAATTATTCTATTCTCACTAATATTCATAGCCGACTACTTTTTGTATTGTTTGAATAATGAAAAAGACAACTTGTTTTGTAATTTGTAAACATTAGTTGTAATTATAACCATTGAATGTTTTTTATTCTGCGTTTCATCAAGATATGAACTGTCAGTTTTTTATTTTGCGTTTCATTGAGGTATGAACTGTCAGTTTTTTACTCCTAATTTGCCACAAACCACAATTTGAAAAACTGAAGAAGTGAACCAAGTTGATATTCTGTGAGAATTAAATATTAATATAAATTTTTCTTTTCAAAAGTATAACTGTGAATTTGATGTTTGAATATCTGTTAGATTACGCTGACATGAAATCAAACCACATGTAGTATACAAATATAACTATGACATGCATGAATATGCTACATGCAGTTTATATATCGTGCACATAGACAGTCTTGCATGCATGGGAAATAATATGTATGCAATTGCATGAATTGTTCGAGAAGTTCCCACTGTCTATTGCCAATGGCGCAAATGCGACAAAAAACAAATACTGGCTCTAAATTTTGTGAAATGGCAAAAATATTTGGTGCAAGTTTTATTTATTATTTATTTTTTGGCACATGTTTTGTTAAATACATGGCTTCAAATATTTATCTGTGAACTATATGGCTCTTAATTGTCTCCGAGTTTTTCAAATTGACTCCAGTTTTGTCAATTGGTGACAGAAGTTGCGCAGACAAATATTCAGACAGACGGAACCCTGAGAAGTAGAACTCCTTATGTAAAAGAATGAGTATGAATGACAGTTAGTTCTGCCTGCATTAATGCTATAGAAACCGTAGAGAGTTGTTTCCATGGTTTCTGTTAGCAGTATAATAGCCAGTATTCCAGGCATTTCTCATATATAATGTATTATTTTGTACATTTTAGGGTTACCCATTCCTGTTTAACCAGGTTCGAGACAACATAAATGTGAGACAGACATGTAACCTCGTATTCAGCCTGTGCCGATGGAACGATGGTCTCGCTAATGCTGTAAGTTCTCTGCCCCTATGCCAGTTGCAACAGCACTGTTTTATAATCACCTTGGAACATTATTGCAAAAACAGGTCAAATTATTTAAGAAGTACTTCACCCTTTACCCCATAACAACGTTAGTTTAAACATATTTTATTTTATCAATATTTACATCATGTTGTAACATTAATATACAAGAACAAATGGATTAAATCGGAAGCTAGTAGCTTATTTAGATTTTCTCCATGACAACAATATTACAACACTGTCATAGCATAGCTACAATAAGTACCTTATTTTAGGAGAAGACTATAGCTATATATATATATATATATATATAGATAAGCTATAGCTTTCGGTTCTTGTCCATTCTCATTCATGTAGCTAAACGTTTGTGAAAAAATGTATAAAGTAAAGTAAAGTGTTTGTTTATTAAAGTGTCACCCCTATTTAAAGGGCCAGCCATTTCTGACTTATGAGACACCTGTTTTATGAACATCAGTACTTCCCGAATCCTATGTTTGTAGGGCAGGCGCCAGGCTGGTAGGCAATCGGTAACCATTATTTAACTAGCTGGCTGCTCACCAACCGACCATATCAGACTGAACCCCTGACGAGGTTCGAACTTTCGACCTCCCACTCCGTAGGAGGGTGCCTTGAACACTAGGCCACAGAGACGTTATCTCTTGTCTAATGTTTTGAAATAAACTAAACTATGTTTAATTAACCCATTCAACACCAAGTAACTCACATGGACTGGTCCATGATATTCATAAACCAATAAATGAATCAGAAAATCACATTTGGACAAGTTCATTGTTCAAAATGGGTAATTATGTCTAAAAATAGTCATATCACTGGCAAAAAGTGCAGATCCTGATGAGACGGCTCGTCACGAGCCGGCTCATCTGGATCTATACTTTTTGTAAGCCTATTTAGAGGTATTTGGTGTTGAAAGGGTAAACAGAAGAGGCCAATTACCGTATTTATCTCCATCATGCTGCTATGCAATAGACTCAATATCTATGGAAATATATTACGGTGTAGAGTGGCGGCTATTTATAGTTTATACAAATTTATTTTAGCTCGATTGCGAAACAAGTTCTTAAAACTTATATTAATCACTCTCGAGACCTCATTCCTGATGGAACCCATCGCCACGCGGGAGAGTGAAGAGGCAACGTGGAATTTAAATGCCTTGCCTAAGGGCACAATCGTAATGACGCCAGCGGGGCTCAATTTATGGGAAGTGATAAAAGGTGTTATATAGCGTTTATGTGGAGTAATGGATAACCTGTATGAGGATCGAAGTCGGGTTGCATTGATTGAGAAGGGAGCGTGCTAACCACTGATGATTGATATCTAACTAAGGACTATATTTTACACATACTAAATCTTATATGTGTATTGTTTCAGATTGTGAATATGGTGTTTGGTGCTATAAAGAAGCTAAGTCCAGAGGTATGTTTTATCTCCATACAGCCAGCATTCATTAAGTCGCACTGTCACATTAAGATTACTTGCTGTAGGTCGGTGGTTCTACCCAGGTGCCTGTCCGTGCCTGCAATACTGCTCAGAGGGGCACCTGGGGTCTTCCTCCACCAATAATAGCTGAAGAGTCACCGTATGACCTAAACTGTTGGTGTGACTTTAAACCAATAACCAAACAAAACTGTCACATTAACGAGTTTAATAATTGCGTTCTAGGAAATCGGGATAATCGAGTTTTGGTACCTGCTATGTTACCCCCGAGATGGGAAACATGAATGTATAGGTTTGGTACCTGCTATGTTACCCCGAGATGGGAAACATGAATGTATAGGTTTGGTACCTGCTATGTTACACAGAGATGGGAAACATGAATGTATAGGTTTGGTACCTGCTATGTTACCCCCGAGATGGGAAACATGAATGTATAGGTTTGGTACCTGCTATGTTACCCCCGAGATGGGAAACATGAATGTATAGGTTTGGTACCTGCTATGTTACCCCGAGATGGGAAACATGAATGTATAGGTTTGGTACCTGCTATGTTACACAGAGATGGGAAACATGAATGTATAGGTTTGGTACCTGCTATGTTACACAGAGATGGGAAACATGAATGTATAGGTTTGGTACCTGCTATGTTACCCCCGAGATGGGAAACATGAATGTATAGGTTTGGTACCTGCTATGTTACACTGAGATGGGAAACATGAATATATAGTTTTGGTACCTGCTATGTTACCCCGAGATGGGAAACATGAATGTATAGGTTTGGTACCTGCTATGTTACACTGAGATGGGAAACATGAATATATAGTTTTGGTACCTGCTATGTTACCCCGAGATGGGAAACATGAATGTATAGGTTTGGTACCTGCTATGTTACACCGAGATGGGAAACATGAATGTATAGGTTTGGTACCTGCTATGTTACCCCGAGATGGGAAACATGAATGTATAGGTTTGGTACCTGCTATGTTACCCCGAGATGGGAAACATGAATGTATAGGTTTGGTACCTGCTATGTTACCCCCGAGATGGGAAACAAGAATGTATAGTTTTGGTACCTGCTATGTTACCCCCGAGATGGGAAACAAGAATGTATAGGTTTGGTACCTGCTATGTTACACCAAGATAGGAAACATGAATGTATAGTTTTGGTACCTGCTATGTTACACCAAGATTGGAAACATGAATGTATAGTTTTGGTACCTGCTATGTTATCCTGAGATGGGAAACATGAATGTATAGTTTTGGTACCTGCTATGTTATCCTGAGATGGGAAACATGAATGTATAGGTTTGGTACCTGCTATGTTACACCAAGATAGGAAACAAGAAAGTATAGGTTTGGTACCTGCTATGTTACCCCGAGATGGGAAACATGAATGTATAGGTTTGGTACCTGCTATGTTACACCAAGATAGGAAACATGAATGTATAGTTTTGGTACCTGCTATGTTACACCAAGATAGGAAACATGAATGTATAGGTTTGGTACCTGCTATGTTACACAGAGATGGGAAACATGAATGTATAGTTTTGGTACCTGCTATGTTACACAGAGATGGGAAACATGAATGTATAGTTTTGGTACCTGCTATGTTATCCTGAGATGGGAAACATGAATGTATAGTTTTGGTACCTGCTATGTTACACTAAGATAGGAAACATGAATGTATAGGTTTGGTACCTGCTATGTTACCCCCGAGATGGGAAACATGTATGTATAGTTTTTAGCATGTCTATAAAACATGTATTTAACAATATTTCACAGGCACCAGACACAAAAAAATATTTATTTTTTTGGCCTATGGTCATATAGTAAGTAATATATAATAAAGGCAACCAACGAAATTGAAACATGCATGCAGAAACATCGACGAGAAACTAGGTAAAAACGACCAGATCACTGATATGCCCTCGTGGTCCTGACCGTAAGACCTTATTCTATCAACAAATACTTTTTATTTCATCGAGATCGCTCAAATAACACCTGAATGGCGCTTTGTTTTATCGTGAACAGCAGGAAATGAAAAGTTGTCGTTTTGGCTGGACGTTCGGTTTTTGATTTGGCGGTATGTTTTCTCGGCGTTTTACCCAGTGTAATACTCATAACATCTAAAAATCACTCCTACTTCGTTAAATGGAATCTTTCTCTCGCGAATCATGTTGTTTGCAGCCTCGGCGTGCAGATCCAACAGAGCAATACAGGAATCAAATACTAAACAAAAGTAAAATTCAATAATTGTTCCATTTTGGATAAGATCCGCGGTGAATACACAGCGGAATCTCATTGGCTGCAGTTTATATATGTATTTACATGTTTCATTTTTGACCAATGAGAAAAAAGCAGTCGTTCACATCGTATGTTGTCAACTTTTCATTTCCTGCTGTTCACGATGAAACAAAGCGCCATTCAGGTGTTATTTGAGCGATCTCGATGAAATAAAAAGTATTTGTTGATAGAATAAGGTCTTACGGTCAGGACCACGAGGGCATATCAGTGATCTGGTCGTTTTTACCTAGTTTCTCGTCGATGTTTCTGCATGCATGTTTCAATTTCGTTGGTTGCCTTTATTATATATTACTTACTATATGACCATAGGCCAAAAAAATAAATATTTTTTTGTGTCTGGTGCCTGTGCAATATTTCAACGGAAGTTCCTTTAAGCTTGGAAGGTATGTTGGAATATTGTTGATGTAAATTCATAAAACTTCCTAATTTCTGACACGCCTTAACAAAATATATCTGTATTCTTCAGCAATCTCAGCCATTCTTCAAGCTCATGTCAATGCTGGTGGAGTTTGTTGGAGGCCCCCCTGGGATGCCCCCATTCACACAGCTTATACTACAGAGGTTCTGGGAGGTAAGTATTCTTGTCAATGTTAGTGGAGTTTATTGGAGGCCCCCCTGGGATGCCTTCATTCACACAGCTTATGCTACAGAGGTTCTGGGAGGTAAGTATTCTTGTCAATGCTGTAGGGGTTTGTTGGAGGCCCCCCTGGGGTGCTCCCATTCACACAGCTTATACTACAGAGGTTCTGGGAGGTAAGTATTCTTGTCAATGCTGTAGGGGTTTGTTGGAAGCCCTCTTGTGATGCCCCTGTGCACACAACTCTCACTACAGAGGTTCTGGGAGGTACGTTTTCATGTCTTTGCTAGTGGAGTTTGTTGGAGGCCCTCTTGTGATGCCCCTGTGCACACAACTCGCACTACAGAGGTTCTGGGAGGTAAGTTTTCATGTCTTTGTTAGTGGAGTTTGTTGGAGGCCCCCCTGGGATGCCCCTGTGCACACAACTCGCACTACACTTTAAACTATAAGAGGTTCTGTGAGGTACGTTTTCATGTCTTTGCTAGTGGAGTTTGTTGGAGGCCCCCCTGGGATGCCCCTGTGCACACAACTCGCACTACACTTTAAACTATAAGAGGTTCTGTGAGGTACGTTTTCATGTCTTTGCTAGTGGAGTTTGTTGGAGGCCCCCCTGGGATGCCCTGTGCACACAACTCGCACTACACTTTAAACTATAAGAGGTTCTGGGAGGTAAGTATTCTTGTCAATGCTAGTGGAGTTTGTTGGAGGCCCCCCTGGGATGCCCTTGTGCACACAACTCGCACTACACTTTAAACTATAAGAGGTTCTGGGAGGTACATTTTCATGTCTTTGCTAGTGGAGTTTGTTGGAGGCCCTCTCAAGATGCCCCTGTGCACACAACTCGCACTACACTTTAAACTATAAGAGGTTCTGGGAGGTAAGTATTCTTGTCAATGCTAGTGGAGTTTGTTGGAGGCCCCCCTGGGATGCCCTTGTGCACACAACTCGCACTACACTTTAAACTATAAGAGGTTCTGGGAGGTACATTTTCATGTCTTTGCTAGTGGAGTTTGTTGGAGGCCCTCTCAAGATGCCCCTGTGCACACAACTCGCACTACACTTTAAACTATAAGAGGTTCTGGGAGGTACGTTTTCATGTCGATGCAAGTGGAGTTTGTTGGAGGCCCTCTCAAGATGCCCCTGTGCACACAGCTCGCACTACACTTTAAACTATAAGAGGTTCTGGGAGGTACGTTTTCATTCCTAGCCCGACTTACTCTCAGTTCTTAACCCATTCAACACCAAGTAGCTGGTTCATGATATTTTTAGACCAATAAATTAATAAGAAAACCTCCCATAACCTATGTAGATAAATTGTCTAAAAATAGTACTGGCAAAAAGTGCAGATCGTCACGAGCCGGCTCATCGGATCTTCCTTTTTTTTGAAAGCCTATTTGGTCTGTGTTAAATACATTTTATGGTGTTTCATGTTAATTTCCATATTGTGCATTGGTTTATTCACAAGCAAAAGGGTGTAAGTTTGTTTGAATATGGTACAGATTCTATACAGTTCTTAGCACTTCATATTTGTCCAGTGTTTTTCTCTACCTTAGTCGATCTTAGTCTACCTTAATTTATCTTAGTCTACCTTAGTCTATTTTATCTTTTACACTATTGCTTTCAGTTGGCCATGTGCAACCCAGTGGCTTGCCTTGATTGGATGGCCAGTCAGGTGACACGTAACAAACTGGCCAGTCACTATATGATCAATCAGATGGACAACTGGGTAGAACACTATCTCATCAAAAACAACAACGCTAGAGTCAGAAATTGTAAGTGTTGTCTCGACTAATCAGAATTTCTACATTCAGTTTGAGATTGTATGAGATGGGATCAAGTCTTTCAGTCTGTTCTTCTATGTGTGTGTATATGAATTTTTCTGAGTATATGAAGCGTCCGTGGTCTAATGGATATTAGCCGAGATGTGGAAGTTGTGATAGCGCAGTGGATGGCCGGTCGCTTCAGGTGCTAACGGTCCAGAGTTTGAGCCCCACTGGAGCTGTTAAGATTGTGCCCTTAGGCAGGGCATTTAAATTCCATATTGCCTCTTCTCTCTCCCTTGTGGCGATGGATTCCATCAGAAGTGAGGTCTCGAGAGTGATTAATATAAGTTGTAAGAACTTGTTTCGCAATCGAGCTAAAATAAATCTGTATAAACGAAATTATAAGCGGAGAGGTTGTGAGTTTGAGCCCTGTCAGAACCACGGTGGTGGTGTCCCGTTTGGCACTTGATTTCATGTGCCTCTTCTCTCACCTCATGGCAATGGAGTCCGTCATGGAATGCAATCTCGAGAGTTCGAGCCCCGCTGGAGCTGTTACGAGAGCGATTAATCTAATATTGCAAGAACTCAAATAAATTTGTATAATTTTTTTATGTGAGTTTGTTGTTTACTTGCTAAGTATGTACCATGGTAGTTGGTAGCTAGTGTAAGTCGACTCATGTTTGCTGAGTGTGTACCATGGTAGTCGGTAGTTAGTGTAAGTCGACTGAACCTTGCTAAGTGTGTACCATGGTAGTCGGTAGTTAGTGTAAGTCGACTCATGTTTGCTAAGTGTGTACCATGGTAGTCGGTAGTTAGTGTAAGTCGACTCATGTTTGCTAAGTGTGTACCATGGTAGTCGGTAGTTAGTGTAAGTCGACTCATGTTTGCTAAGTATGTACCATGGTAGTCGGTAGTTAGTGTAAGTCGACTCAACCTTGCTAAGTATGTACCATGGTAGTCGGTAGTTAGTGTAAGTCGACTCATGTTTGCTAAGTATGTACCATGGTAGTCGGTAGTTAGTGTAAGTCGACTCATGTTTGCTAAGTACGTACCATGGTAGTCGGTAGTTAGTGTAAGTCGACTGAACCTTGCTAAGTATGTACCATGGTAGTCGGTAGTTAGTGTAAGTCGACTCAACCTTGCTAAGTATGTACCATGGTAGTCGGTAGTTTGTGTAAGTCGACTCATGTTTGCTAAGTGTGTACCATGGTAGTCGGTAGTTAGTGTAAGTCGACTCATGTTTGCTAAGTGTGTACCATGGTAGTCGGTAGTTTGTGTAAGTCGACTGAACCTTGCTAAGTATGTACCATGGTAGTCGGTAGTTAGTGTAAGTCGACTGAACCTTGCTAAGTATGTACCATGGTAGTCGGTAGCTAGTGTAAGTCGACTCAACCTTGCTAAGTATGTACCATGGTAGTCGGTAGTTAGTGTAAGTCGACGCAACCTTGCTAAGTATGTACCATGGTAGTCGGTAGCTAGTGTAAGTCGACTCAACCTTGCTAAGTATGTACCATGGTAGTCGGTAGCTAGTGTAAGTCGACTCAACCTTGCTAAGTATGTACCATGGTAGTCGGTAGTTAGTGTAAGTCGACTCATGTTTGCTAAGTATGTACCATGGTAGTCGGTAGTTAGTGTAAGTCGACTCATGTTTGCTAAGTACGTACCATGGTAGTCGGTAGTTAGTGTAAGTCGACTGAACCTTGCTAAGTATGTACCATGGTAGTCGGTAGTTAGTGTAAGTCGACTCAACCTTGCTAAGTATGTACCATGGTAGTCGGTAGTTTGTGTAAGTCGACTCATGTTTGCTAAGTGTGTACCATGGTAGTCGGTAGTTAGTGTAAGTCGACTCATGTTTGCTAAGTGTGTACCATGGTAGTCGGTAGTTTGTGTAAGTCGACTGAACCTTGCTAAGTATGTACCATGGTAGTCGGTAGTTAGTGTAAGTCGACTGAACCTTGCTAAGTATGTACCATGGTAGTCGGTAGTTAGTGTAAGTCGACTGAACCTTGCTAAGTATGTACCATGGTAGTCGGTAGCTAGTGTAAGTCGACTCAACCTTGCTAAGTATGTACCATGGTAGTCGGTAGTTAGTGTAAGTCGACGCAACCTTGCTAAGTATGTACCATGGTAGTCGGTAGCTAGTGTAAGTCGACTCAACCTTGCTAAGTATGTACCATGGTAGTCGGTAGCTAGTGTAAGTCGACTCAACCTTGCTAAGTATGTACCATGGTAGTCGGTAGTTAGTGTAAGTCGACTCATGTTTGCTAAGTATGTACCATGGTAGTCGGTAGTTAGTGTAAGTCGACTCATGTTTGCTAAGTACGTACCATGGTAGTCGGTAGCTAGTGTAAGTCGACTCAATATTTCTCTTGGAATATCCTGATGTTTGACACTGTAAGCATGCATAATTTAGCGGAGTTCTAATTTCAGCGCTATTAGCGGGTGTTGACAGCGTGCTAATTCATGATTATGCTACTATTAGCGGGTGTTGACAGCATGCTAATTCATGATTATGCTACTATTAGCGGGTGTTGACAGCGTGCTAATTCATGATTATGCTACTATTAGCGGGTGTTGAAAGTGTGCTAATTCATGATTATGCTACTATTAGCGGGTGTTGACAGCGTGCTAATTCATGATTATGCTACTATTAGCGGGTGTTGAAAGTGTGCTAATTCATGATTATGCTACTATTAGCGGGTGTTGACAGCGTGCTAATTCATGATTATGCTACTATTAGCGGGTGTTGAAAGTGTGCTAATTCATGATTATGCTACTATTAGCGGGTGTTGACAGCGTGCTAATTCATGATTATGCTACTATTAGCGGGTGTTAACAGCGTGCTAATATAATATATGCTGGTCCTAGTACCTGTTTCTATTAATGTTTGTGTTTTATTCCAGCTGCTGGAGCCTTGGTTATATCACTGGTCCCCAGTAACCACTTCCGACAGATGTACAGAACTTCCAGGAGCGTGCTGAGTCCGCATAAGGAGATACCTGTAAGTTTCTTACCTGTCGGAGCAAGTAACTATATTACCTTTGTCGGAGCAAGTAACTATATTACTATTGTTAGAGCAAGTAACTATTTTACTTTTGACAGAGCAAGTAACTATATTACCTTTGTTAGAGCAAGTAACTATATTACCTTTGTCGAGCTAGTAACTATATTACTATTGTTAGAGCAAGTAACTATTTTTTTTTTGACAGAGCAAGTAACTATATTACCTTTGTCAGAGCAATTTCTTTATTACCTTTGTTAGAGCAAGTAACTATATTACCTTTGTTAGAGCAAGTAACTATATTACCTTTGTTAGAGCAAGTAACTATATTACCTTTGTCTTATTTCTCCAACAAGAATTATGGTATTGTGTACTCTCTCAGAAAACCAAACCAAGCGGGAGCCTACCAAATATCCGTAGTCAGACAAACTAATCCGGAGCTTACCCAATATCCGTAGTCGGACAAACTACTCTGGAGCTAACCCAATATCCGTAGTCAGACAAACTACTCTGGAGCTAACCCAATATCCGTAGTCAGACAAACTACTCTGGAGCTTACCCAATATCCGTAGTCAGACAAACTACTCTGGAGCTTACCCAATATCCGTAGTCAGACAAACTACTCTGGAGCTTACCCAATATCCGTAGTCAAACAAACTACTCTGGAGCTAACCCAATATCCGTAGTCAGACAAACTACTCTGGAGCTAACCCAATATCCGTAGTCAGACAAACTACTCTGGAGCTTACCCAATATCCGTAGTCAGACAAACTACTCTGGAGCTTACCCAATATCCGTAGTCAGACAAACTACTCTGGAGCTTACCCAATATCCGTAGTCAGACAAACTACTCTGGAGCTTACCCAATATCTGTAGTCAGACAAACTACTCTGGAGCTAACCCAATATCCGTAGTCAGACAAACTACTCTGGAGCTTACCCAATATCCGTAGTCAGACAAACTAAGCCAGATCTTACCCAATATCCATAGTCAGACAAACTAAGCCAGATCTTACCCAATATCCGTAGTCAGACAAACTAAGCCAGATCTTACCCAATATCCATAGTCAGACAAACTAAGCCGGATCTTACCCAATATCCGTAGTCAGACAAACTAAGCCGGATCTTACCCAATATCCATAGTCAGACAAACTACTCTGGAGCTTACCCAATATCCGTAGTCAGACAAACTAAGCCAGATCTTACCCAATATCCATAGTCAGACAAACTAAGCCAGATCTTACCCAATATCCGTAGTCAGACAAACTAAGCCAGATCTTACCCAATATCCATAGTCAGACAAACTAAGCCGGATCTTACCCAATATCCGTAGTCAGACAAACTAAGCCGGATCTTACCCAATATCCATAGTCAGACAAACTACTCTGGAGCTTACCCAATATCCGTAGTCAGACAAACTAAGCCAGATCTTACCCAATATCCATAGTCAGACAAACTAAGCCAGATCTTACCCAATATCCGTAGTCAGACAAACTAAGCCAGATCTTACCCAATATCCGTAGTCAGACAAACTAATCCGGAGCTAACTCAATATCCGTAGTCGGACAAACTAAGCCAGATCTTACCCAATATCCGTAGTCAGACAAACTAAGCCGGATCTTACCCAATATCCATAGTCAGACAAACTAAGCCGGATCTTACCCAATATCCGTAGTCAGACAAACTAAGCCGGATCTTACCCAATATCCGTAGTCAGACAAACTAATCCGGAGCTAACTCAATATCCGTAGTCAGACAAACTAAGCCGGATCTTACCCATGAATGATTGTGTATACATTTAATGTTGTTATTATATATATTAATAGAATAAATAAAATATTGTTAAATCAAATACTCGCATACTTTAATAAATGTTGCATGCATGTATTTCTTAGATGACGAACGAGGCCCTGATGGTGCTGCACAAGATCTACGAGCACTTGCTGAGCCTGTTGCCACGGTGCCGCCTGTGCGTGGACCCGCAGACGCAGGGAACCACCAAACTCATCTGTTACTTCACAGTCCTTCAGTTCTGTCTCATCTCCAAGCAGGAGAAGCTCTTGGTAACATTGTTTTATCTATATTGTAAACATTTGCTATAAAAATGATATACGGAACCATGGATAAAAGGAACAATTTGTGTTAGTTATAGCTAACTGTGGGTATATGGAACTGAGAGCTGATTTCCCTAATGATTATCCCCCCCCCCCCCCCCCCACCCCGAAGGATCTTGGAAGGAGATATTGGTTTGGCATTGGCCGTCCGCATGTCTGTCAATCAGGACGTCAGTCATTCCGTCCAGAGTTAGATCTCTGTAACAAATGGGTGAAATTTCATGACAATCCAATCAAATAAGCATCATCATAGTGCACAGGTGAATGTCACTTGTGTCCACATTGGGTCAGTAACACCAGAGTTATGGCCCTTTAATTGATTAAAAAATTCGATAAATTGGCCATAACTAAGTAACCAATGGATGATGGAATGTCATCAAACTTAAAATAAAATTAGATCACTATTGTGCTGTGTTGTCCTGCAAGTCTGGCCCACATTGCAATAGTTAAACCGGAGTTATTGCCCTTGAATTGAATTGGGCTGTCCGATTAGCGCAGTGGTTAGCGCGCTCGCTTCTCACCAAGGCAACCCGGGTTCGATCCTCGGACCGGGAAATATGCGAGATGGTACGGTTGTCGCCAGATCGGACAGGTGGGTTTTTCTCCAGGTACTCCGGTTTCCTCCCACACGAATGACCGCATATACACTTTCATCCGCGCCAACGAGAGCGATTAATATAAGTTGTTGAAACTTGTTTCGCAATTGTAAAATAAATAAAGTTTTAACTAATTGATTAAAAATCCAATAATTTTGCTGTAATAAGTAACAGCTTCAGGAATTTCATGAAATTAAAATTAAATATGTATCACCAAATTACGCAGGTGCACGTATAACTTTCGTCCACATCGTGTCAATAACATCAGAGTTACGGCCCTTTAATTGCTTAAAAATTCAATAGATAGTAACTGCTGTGTGGAATGTCATCAAATTTAATATTACATCACCATTTTGCGGTGTTGTACTGCAAGTCTGACCCAAATTGCAATAGTAAAACAAGAGTTATTGCCCTTGGATTGATTAAAAAAACAACCTTGAATTCATTCAAATTTCAATTATTTTCACCATCACCAATTAACCGTAATGTCATAAAGCTTAAATAATAAACCATATCACCATTGCACGTTATTCCCCTCTGACCCAACCAGAGTTATTGCCCTTGATTTAATAATAAATACAACATAACTTCATAATTACATATATACGCTATGCCTTCTATATTAAAAACCTAAGATTATCTTTATGCACGATATAGATTTAGCGTTTTTTGTTGTCTGTCCCCGTGTAAGGGATCATATTCAGTGGGGGATACCAATTCAACAAATTTGCTTGTTTCTCTATACATTTGGTATGGATATAAAGGTTTTATATATATGTTACACATAGTAGTTTTATATATGTTACACATAGTGGTTTTATATATATGTTACACATAGTGGTTTTATATGTACGTTACACATAGTGGTTTTATATGTACGTTACACATAGTGGTTTTATATATATGTTACACATAGTGGTTTTATATATATGTTACACATAGTGGTTTTATATATATGTTACACATAGTGGTTTTATATGTACGTTACACATAGTAGTTTTATATATGTTACACATAGTGGTTTTATATGTACGTTACACATAGTGGTTTTATATATATGTTACACATAGTGGTTATATATATATGTTACACATAGTGGTTTTATATATATGTTACACATAGTGGTTATATATATACGTTACACATAGTGGTTTTATATGTACGTTACACATAGTGGTTTTATATATATGTTACACATAGTGGTTTTATATATACGTTACACATAGTGGTTTTATATATATGTTACACATAGTGGTTTTATATATATGTTACACATAGTGGTTTTATATATATGTTACACATAGTGGTTATATATATATGTTACACAGTGGTTATATATATATGTTACACATAGTGGTTTTATATATATGTTACACATAGTGGTTTTATATATATGTTACACATAGTGGTTTTATATATATGTTACACATAGTGGTTTTATATATATGTTACACATAGTGGTTTTATATATATGTTACACATAGTGGTTTTATATATATGTTACACATAGTGGTATTTATTTTCAGTTTGGTCACCATTTCAATGATTTATGGACACTGTTCCAACCCAAATTGTCAGAACCTCAAATCTCAATGCATCATAATAAGCAGGTAAGTAATGCCAAGCTATCCGATATATTCAAACATAAGCTTGGTGATGATGTAACTAGTGCATATAGAGTTATATAGAAAACAGATTTTATGTCTCTGCCATAAGTGAAGAAGGCTGCAACATTCACTATCATATACACATAAAGTCGACCTATGGGCGTATATGTTTACGGTCATGCATAAAAAGAATAAAAAAACATATAATTTAGTGTGTAAATATTGTGAAACTGAATGTGGCTGCTTAGTACAGGCGGCTGCTTAATAGAAGGTAAATGTATAATAAAACAACAGTTTGGGGAATTTGTAAACTGGCTGCTTAATACATGTTGGCTGCTTATTGGAGGTGACCACTAACACAGGTTTAACTGTACAGATGATACGGTGGTCGCCAGATCGGATAGGTGGGTTTTCTCCGGGTACTCCGGTTTCCTCCCACACAAATGACCGCATTTACGCTTTCATCCGTGCCAACGAAAGTGATTAATATAAGTTGTTAAAACTTGCTTCGCAATCGTTGTAAAATAAATAAAGTTTAAACAAACATGTTTGACTGTACATATATTACACTGATCTCTCTGACAACTCTTGTATTATATTTCAGTCTCTGTTGTTGTTCTGGTACCACGCTTGCGTAGATTGTCCGGAGAATGTGAAACTCATCATTACAAATCCACATGTGTGTAAGCACATTCCGTTTACATATATACTGTAAGTATTTCAACGTTTCACACTCGTGTAAGCACATTCCGTTAAAGTGACAATACATTAGTGAAAACGCAAATTTTTACAGAATGTATTTTCCTATTATAATTTTTTTCCAAATATTTGCCTCAAATACCGAGTATTTCAATTAATAAGCAAACGTCGTATACGCGGTTTGTTGGCATAACAAAATAATGTAAACAGGGTCGACATTCATGCGTAATACAACTCGTGTATCCTGAATAACACTATTTATGGGACAGATTTACAGTTATATCTCACATGTGTGCCTATGCATATTTATTTGTAGACTAGTCTTAGTTAAATTTTCTTTAAACGATATTATCTCGCATTTAGTATTGACTTGATGACAAACAAACATCAATTTAGGAGTGTGAATGATCGTTATATGAAATCCTACTTTCAATTTTGGAAGTTTGTAGATCACAAAATCACTGTTTATTGATTCGATGTTAGTGTTTGAATGTATTCGGAAGAATTTGTAGTAGCAACGCCTTTATAATTGAAAAAGATGCAATATTAGTTGCTTTTTGAGATGTAATGTTGCTTTACCATATATACTGTAAGTATTTCAACGTTTCACACTCGTGTAAACACATTCCATTTACATATATACTGTAAGTATTTCAACGTTTCACACTCGTGTAAACACATTACGTTTACATATATACTGTAAGTATTTCAACGTTTCACACTGGTGTAAGCACATTCCGTTTACATATATACTGTAAGTATTTCAACGTTTCACACTCGTGTAAACACATTACGTTTACATATATACTGTAACTATTTCAATGTTTCATTCATGTAAACACATTACGTTTACATATATACTGTAAGTATTTCAACGTTTCACACTCGTGTAAACACATTCCGTTTACATATATACTGTAAGTATTTCAACGTTTCACACTCGTGTAAACACATTCCGTTTACATATATACTGTAAGTATTTCAACGTTTCACACTCGTGTAAACACATTACGTTTACATATATACTGTAAGTATTTCAACGTTTCACACTGGTGTAAGCACATTCCGTTTACATATATACTGTAAGTATTTCAACATTTCACACTCACGTAAACGCTTCCCGTTAATATATATACTGTAAGTATTTCAACGTTTCACACTCGTGTAGGCAGTGTTTAACCCTTTGCCTGCTGAGTAAATAAAATTGCATTCACAAACAACATAGATCCAGATCCGCAACGGCTCGGTCAAATGCTTTAGAGATGTCGCAAAATACCATGCGTGTCTTCCTCAAGATGTTTACATATATTTGATTATATAAATTAGGCGATTTAAAGTAAAATCACTTTAGTTTAATGTGCCATCTGATCAGGCTCTATGCTGTTTGCTATTCGGATTGTGGAGCTAACCCAATTGGCCGAATAGCAAACAACATAAATCCTGATCAGACGCGGCGTTACAGGCTGCTCAGCAGGCAAAGGGTTAAGCGAGTCTTTTCTCATGTAAGATCCTATATGTACAATGTATTTATTGTGTGCGCAGTGCGGACCATGAGGACCAAGACGTGATGATGTTTAATCGTATGACATTGCCGCCCTACTACGGACTACTACGTATGTGCTGTCAGCAGTCGAGAATATTCACCCGGCAGTTAGCTCAGCATCAGAATATACTATGGGCTTTCAAGAATATAACGCCTTTTCCTGCCCATTATCCCGGGGTAAGTATTTATTTATGCATTGCAAACATTTGGCCCCTGCCTTTCTCGTGAACCGCCTATTCGGACATAAACTGTACTGGTCGCGAATCTCGTGAACAACAATTCTGAGTTTATGAGTGAGACAGAATCTGTGTTATTATGCCTCACGCGACTACTCAATGCAATGTTCCCATAGACCAACAGTCAATATTATTTACTACTCACCTACGAGATAATATTGACCGGTTTATATGTTTGGTAATATTGACTGCCTTTTGCTTCCAGCCTGAATCAGTAAAACGCTCATTGGTATAGTGCTAAAAACAAAGCGCCTCTCTTAATACGTAGACGCTTATTGAAATGCATACAATAAAGCTTCTAGATACAAATAGATTTACTGAGAGCAGTCAACTCGAATGTTTGCTGTAACCAGGTTTCTTTTCAAATACTTGTACCTGGGGTTCTGTATAATAAAACAAATATTATATCCCGAATCATATCTGCTTAAAACAGTGGTCAAGCAAAGAGAAACTCCTGCAATAAATCTCTGAATATCCCGAATCATATCTGCTTAAAACAGTGGTCAAGCAAAGAGAAATGCCTGCAATAAATCACTGAATATCATAGTGATCACAATCCTTAAAATTTCACCTCGGGTGCGAAAGGCTCAGAGTTTGCGCTCCACTGGAGCTGTTACGATTGTGCCCTTAGGCAAGGCATTTAAATTCCACATTGCCTCTTCTCTCTCCCTCGTGGCAATGGATTCCACCAGGAATGAGATCTCGAGAGTGATTAATAGAAGTTGTAAGGTGTTTCGTAATCGATCTAAAACAAATTGTGTAAACTAAACCCTTAAATATTTCCAATAATCTCTATGGAGTTGGAGGTAGATTAGCTGACCCTATACATTGGAAATGAACTAGGATACAGTAGCATGTACAGTGAAACCTGTCATAACCAGCCAGCCAAGGGAATCACAGAAAGTGGCTGCTTAGCACAGGTGGCTGCTTAATAGAGGTCAAATGTAGAAATAAAACAAGATATTGGCACTCTGGAAACTGGCTGCTTAATGGAGGTGACCACTAAACACATGTTGAGTGTAAGTAAACCTATGTCTCTATGAAAGTTAAGCAACTTGTATAGTATAAGAGTTGGTATTGTTTTGGCTTACCCAGTATTTTATTAATACTTTTGCATTTGTATGCAGTCAAACCTGTGTTAGTGGTCACCTATATTAAGCAGCCAGTTTCCAGATTCCCAATATGTTGTTTTATTATATGTTTGACCTCTATTAAGCAGCCACCTTCTGTGATTCCCTTAGCTGGGTTTTTAACACAGGTTTGTATATACATGTGTACATTAAATTCACGTTTATCATATTTAGGCTGTGATATGAAAAAGTTGGCAGTTTCTTACGGAGGTTGGTGCACCCAAGTACTGGTTAACCGCTGGAGCCTGTCCAGGAAAGGTGTTGTTAGGTAAATTGCCCGCCGGCGATATTGGGTAAATTGCCCGCCGGCGATATAGCCCAAAATGGTACTGATGCAGGCGTAAAACCCGAAATATAATAATAATAATAACATATTTAGGCTGTGGAGGAGTTGTTTAAGATGATGCGATTGATGGCCACCAAATACCAAGACTGTAGTGACGAGGAAGTGAAAGCCATCGGCAGTTTCCGACGGAGTACCATACAACTGTACCTGCAGAACCTCGATGCAAGATCAGGATGGCAGACATTGATTTGGTTAGTGCATTTATATACAGTATATATGTGACAGGCTTGGAGGGGTTTTCAATTTAATGGATAGGTATCCAGTGACTTTCATTTATACTAAGTATATAAAGAACAGGGTTTTCATTTATACTAAGTATATAAAGAACAGGGTTTTCATTTATACTAAGTATATAAAGAACAGGCATGGGATTGTTTTCATTTATACTAAGTATATAAAGAACAGGGTTTTCATTTATACTAAGTATATAAAGAACAGGGTTTTCATTTATACTAAGTATATAAAGAACAGGGTTTTCATTTATACTAAGTATATAAAGAACAGGCATGGGATTGTTTTCATTTATACTAAGTATTTAAGGGACATGCATGGTATTGTGAACTAACTAATGACCTGTAAAGCAGGACCACACAGGAACTAGTGACTCCGGGAACTAGTGACTCGCATGTTAGAGTTAATTAATTGAACAGTATAGAATTTCAGTCTATGACAATAGTTATCGTATATTATGTATACAGTCAAAATTGCTCAAGCGACCACGTGTATTAAGCGACCTTTGTCTTATGCGACCATTTTGAAATCCCCCCGAGCGATTTCACACTATAAATCTATTGTATTAAGCGACTTTTGTCTTACGCGACCAACGACCACCTATTTTCGGCCGTAATTACCTAAAGTTTTTCATTAAGCGACCATAAGTAGTGTTGAAATTAGAAATTCAAAACATACCGTAAATCAAGAGACTATTAAATGTGTCGTCTGCTAGTTATGTATATTGAAGAGGCAATACATTTGACAAGTAATCATGCCAGTCAATTTTCGCACATTTATGCCCCAATTTCCGTTTGAGTCATTGTTGTAAAAACAAATGTAGGGGATTATCGGCGCGCAATGTCCAGTTACGAGTTCTTTATAGTGAAGTCACAGACATATTGTCCCATGTGTGTTAATCTCATAATTGGGCGCTAATTGATTCAAATAGTCGACAATTTGTTCTTATAGTGTCGCATTTTTAGTTTTATTGGGTCACAGCATATGTCCCATTGCACCGGTCGGAAATTCAGCCAACGGATGTCAATTTTATATGTACGTTTTGATTTAAATGAATGTAAATGCATTATTGTTGTAATTTTCCGGATTACATTTTTGCTTAGATAATTATCTCGGGATATCACACCATTGTCACGACTTATCATATATTTTGAATCTAAATACGCAATAGGTTCGTCCTCATAATGTTTCGTACTCGAAAATTGATTCGTCCTCAAAATGTTTCATACTCGTAATAACATAAATAAGATGTCAATTCTGACCTTTTGAGTACAGGCAACATAAAAATGCCATTTTTTGTAGCAATCAATAAGGTGTTTGATCTACAGTATCCATACCGGGCAGGTGTCACAATTCGCAGCAATCAACAAGGTGTTTCAACAAGAAAAATACAAGCAAATATTACTATAAAAAGTTTTCTTTATTTTATGATGACATATATACATGACATATATGTAACATATATACATGTATATGATGTTGATATCTATATAGACACTGTAGTGTCCACCCAAACAAAAGTCTAGTACATGTCTCCGACTCTGGGAAATTGTCCGTTCAGTCACTTTGTATTAAGAGACCGTTTCATTAAGAGACCGCTTTTGTCCATTCCCTTGGGCGGTCTCTTAATACAAGTTTGACTGTATATACCGTAGTTACTGTATTAAAATCAACAATCTGAAGCTATCTCGTATGGAATGCCACACAATGTACAATCTGAAGCTATCTCGTATGGAATGCCACACAATGTACAATCTGAAACTATCTCGTATGGAATGCCACACAATGTACAATCTGAAGCTATCTTGTATGAAATGCCACACACGTACCTGTGTATTATATATATATATATATATATACATGTATATATATAGTTACGGTATTAAAATCAACAATCTGAAGCTATTTCGTATGGAATGCCACACAATGTACAATCTGAAGCTATCTCGACAGGAATGCCACACAATGTACAATCTGAAGCTATCTCGACAGGAATGCCACACAATGTACCACAGAATACAAACAAATTTGTGAAGAGCTTACACGTAATTGTAAAAATATTATGAAAATAACCTGTTTTTATGACGATGTACTATATTTCTATATTATTGGAACATTGTTGGATTATTTATTATTTAAGCATATCCTAAGCTTCTTCAATGTTTGTATTTCTAGTGCTTTAAAGATTCTGGTTGATACCGAGACCGACAGATTGATAGTTTTGTTTAACAAAGGTCTGCAGATGCTAGGAGAGGTAAGCAGACAACTTGGTCCAAACACATTTCAACCCAAAACACTCCGGCAATAAGATATTTAAGCCCAAAACACTCCGGCAATAAGATATTTAAGCCCAAAACACTCCGGCAATAAGATATTTAACCCAAAACACTCCGGCAATAAGATATTTAAGTCCAAAACACTCCGGCAATAAGATATTTCAACCCAAAACACTCCGGCAATAAGATATTTCAGCCCAAAACACTCCGGCAATAAGATATTTCAACCCAAAACACTCCGGCAATAAGATATTTCAACCCAAAACACTCCGGCAATAAGATATTTCAACCCAAAACACTCCGGCAATAAGATATTTAAGTCCAAAACACATTGGCAATAATAGATTTCAGCCCAAAGCACTCCGTCAATAAGATATTTAAGTCCAAAACACTCCGGCAATAAGATATTTAAGTCCAAAACACTTCGGCAATAAGATATTTAAGTCCAAAACACTCCGGCAATAAGATATTTAAGTCCAAAACACTCCGGCAATAAGATATTTAAGTCAAAAACACTTCGGCAATAAGATATTTAAGTCAAAAACACTCCGGCAATAAGATATTTAAGTTCAAACACTTCGGCAATAAGATATTTAAGTCAAAAACACTTCGGCAATAAGATATTTTAGTCCAAAACACTCCGGCAATAAGATATTTAAGTCAAAAACACATTGGCAATAATAGATTTCAGCCCAAGACACTCTGTCAATAAGATATTTAAGTCCAAAACACTCCGGCAATAAGATATTTAAGTCAAAAACACATTGGCAATAATAGATTTCAGCCCAAGACACTCCGTGAATAAGATATTTAAGTCAAAAACACATCGGTAATTAGATATTTAATTCCAAGATATTTCAGCTCAAAACACTTCAGCAATAATATATTTAAGTCCAAGATTCATCGGCAATAAATGCCAAGATATTTCGGTCCAAGACACTTCAGCCCTAAGACATTTCGGCTGGATTCAGACATGTTTGTTGAAAGTCACACTTAGAGGTCAGGTGCCTATATTTCGTTTGTGTCTCATATCTCTATAAAGATAGATGCCAGTGCAAATGAGGAGGAGGTGGGGTACATTTGTTTTGTTGTAATAAGAAAAAGAACCTTCTAGTATTTACAATGATTTTGATGTACTGTGCAGGCATTCATCACGCTACACGTTATGTATCACGAGGCGACAGCTTGTCATGTGACCGGGGATATCGTCGACCTGTTATCTATATTGCTGCAAGTCCTAAAAAATGCCAGAAACTATGTCGAACAAAAGAAAGGTTAGTTATTTAGCAGTCAGTCAGGTGACAGTCAATTTTGCAAAATTACTTTATATTTAAGAATGAGTTACAGGAATGAAATTTAATTTAGAGAAAGTGTATAAACATTTTTCCACATTTCTTTGGTCAAGCTTACTTGTAATAAAACCCTTTGCACAAATGTTTTAAGTTGATAAAAATATGTATGACATATGAGAAATTAGGATAAATTTATGCATGTTCACAGTTGTTGTGATTTGTAATTTGTATATACAGTCAAACCTGTGCTAAAGGCCACCTCCGAATAAAGACCGCATATGAAAAACCTGTCTCTAAAGACCACCATTTTTCTCTCCCGGCGAGCCATTTTCAATGCATTTTAACCCTTTATTGAGAGGCCACCTGCCAACAAAGGCCACTTTTTGACTTTCCAGAGGGTGGCCTTTATAGACAGGTTTGACTGTATACCGATTGATCCACAGTCTAAGAGTTTATATCTCATCAATAGGTCCACAGTCTAAGGGTTTATATCGCATCAATAGGTCCACAGTCTAAGAGTTTATATCTCATCAATAGGTCCACAGTCTAAGAGTTTATATCTCATCAATAGGTCCACAGTCTAAGAGTTTATATCTCATCAATAGGTCCACAGTCTAAGAGTTTATATCTCATCAATAGGTCCACAGTCTAAGGGTTTATATCTCATCAATAGGTCCACAGTCTAAGAGTTTATATCTCATCAATAGGTCCACAGTCTAAGGGTTTATATCTCATCAATAGGTCCACAGTCTAAGAGTTTATATCGCATCAATAGGTCCACAGTCTAAGAGTTTATATCTCATCAATAGGTCCACAGTCTAAGGGTTTATATCTCATCAATAGGTCCACAGTCTAAGAGTTTATATCTCATCAATAGGTCCACAGTCTAAGAGTTTATATCTCATCAATAGGTCCACAGTCTAAGGGTTTATATCTCATCAATAGGTCCACAGTCTAAGAGTTTATATCTCATCAATAGGTCCACAGTCTAAGAGTTTATATCTCATCAATAGGTCCACAGTCTAAGAGTTTATATCTCATCAATAGGTCCACAGTCTAAGAGTTTATATCTCATCAATAGGTCCACAGTCTAAGGGTTTATATCGCATCAATAGGTCCACAGTCTAAGAGTTTATATCTCATCAATAGGTCCACAGTCTAAGAGTTTATATCTCATCAATAGGTCCACAGTCTAAGAGTTTATATCTCATCAATAGGTCCACAGTCTAATGATGTGAAGGTCTGTGTTCACAGCTGGGATGAGATGGTTACCATAGCAAAGAAGTTACTCACACTTCTTAACTCGTACACTCCACCAGATATACGTGTTGTATGCACAGGTAAGTTAAACCATTTTTTATTCCTTTTGTGATGTCAGTCTGCTGTGGTGGAAAGGAAAACCACTCACAATATAAATATTGCATTCATCCTTGTTCATCTTCTATATGTTTACATATACAGTACCCTCTAAGCCAGACTTCTTACGGACCAGATACAACATTAGGTTTGGAGGGGATTCCAGATTGGAGGGGGAGGAGGGGGGGTCCGGATTTGAGGGGTTTTACTATAGATATATACCTAAACATTAGGTTTGGAGGGGATTCCAGATTGGAGGGGGGTCTGGATTTGAGGGGTTTTACTATAGATATATACCTAAATCACAACAATCAACACAATTTTATTGCTCTTTCATGCAGAAACCATGTGTCAATTGTACAACTTTGGTTTAGGCTGTCCGATTAGCATAGTGGTTAGTGCGCTCGCTTCTCACAAATGCAACCCGGGTTCGGTCCTCTGACCGGGAAGTATGTGAGATGGTACGGCGGTCGCCAGATCGGCCAGGTGGGTTTTCTCCGGTTTCATCCCACACAAATGACCACATTTACGCTTTCATCCGCGCCAACGAGAGTGATTAATATAAGTTGTTAAAACTTGCTTCGCAATCGTTGTAAAATAAATAAAGTTTATAAACTTTTGTTCAACCAACAACCTATATAAATTTATTTAAGTTTGATTACAAAATCCTTACAGCATTAGTTTAATTGCTATCGAGACCTCATTCCTGATTTAATCCATCGCCAGGAGTGACATGAGGCATTGTGGAATTTAAATGCCCTGCATAACACAATCCTAACGGCTACGACTGGGCGTGAATTCAGTGCCGCTCAGACCTGAAGCGACTGCGCTATCACCACTTGCACGACCTTCTAGTTGATTGTTGGCTGACATTTCGCTACATGTTATGTTACAGATGTGTTAAAGGAGATGATTCTGACGTACCAGAGTGAATGTATCAACGCTATTGTCCCCAGTCTAACACAAGCTCATCTGTCCTACCAGGACTCCTCCATGCCAAGTAAGTATCACACCCACCCACGTCGTGCCAGATCACACCCACCCGCATCATGCCAGATCACACCCACCTGCGTCATGCCAGATCACACCCACCCACGTCGTGCCAGATCACACCCACCCGCGTCATGCCAGATCACACCCACCCATGTCATGCCAGATCACACCCACCCATGTCATGCCAGATCACACCCACCCATGTCATGCCAGATCACACCCACCCATGTCATGCCAGATCACACCCACCCATGTCATGCCAGATCACACCCACCCATGTCATGCCAGATCACACCCACCCATGTCATTTCAGATCACACCCACCCATGTCATGCCAGATCACACCCACTCATGTCATGCCAGATCACACCCACCCATGTCATGCCAGATCACACCCACCCATGTCATGCCAGATCACACCCACTCATGTCATGCCAGATCACACCCACTCATGTCATGCCAGATCACACCCACCCATGTCATGCCAGATCACACCCACCCATGTCATGCCAGATCACACCCACTCATGTCATGCCAGATCACACCCACCCATGTCATGCCAGATCACACCCACCCATGTCATGCCAGATCACACCCACTCATGTCGTGCCAGATCACACCCACCTGCGTCATGCCAGATCACACCCACTCATGTCATACCAGATCACACCCACCCATGTCATGCCAGATCACACCCACCCATGTCATGCCAGATCACACCCACCCATGTCAGATCACACCCACTCATGTCATGCCAGATCACACCCACCCATGTCATGCCAGATCACACCCACTCATGTCATGCCAGATCAATGTCATGCCAGATCACACCCACTAATGTCATGCCAGATCACACCCACTCATGTCATGCCAGATCACACCCACTCTAATTATCGTGCCAGATGTGACACAGCCATAAATTTCATCAGAAAGATAAACATAGCACCACATAAAGCATTCGTCCGTCTCCATGGTCGAGTGGTTACGGTTGCTTACCACTGTAACCTATCATCACTGATGGTCATGGGCTCGTGCACCGCTCAGGTCGTGTCTCATTTATACGAAAAAGTTGGCAGTTTCTTACGGAGGTTGGTGCACCAAGTACTAGTTAACCGCTGTAGCCTGCCCAGTATAGGTGATATAGCTTAAAATGGTACTGATGCATGCGTAAAGCCCAAACAAACATCATAAAGCGTTAAAGATCAAAGTTTGGTACCAACTGTTACACCATCATTTATTGTGTGAAAGTGATAAACTCAATAACAAAGGTTACACCATCACAAAATGATAAACTTAGTAGCAAAATCTTGTCAGAATGATAAATCTTCACACCTTGACATTGTCATACATTGAGTCAGAACTGTCACCTTGGTAACAAAGGTGACACGGTCATACATCAAGTCGGAACTGTCACCTTGGTAACAAAGGTGACATTGTCATACATTGAGTCAGAACTGTCACCTTGGTAACAAAGGTGACACGGTCATACATTGAGTCGGAACTGTCACCTTGGTAACAAAGGTGACATTGTCATAATATGTGCCAGAACGGTCGCCTTGGTAACAAACGTGACACTGTCATAACATATGCCAGAATGGTCGCCTTGGTAATGAAGGTGACACTATCATAAAAAGAACAGTCAATTTGGAAACAGAGTGACATTGTCATAAATTGAGTCAGAACAGTTACAAAGATCGCCTAGGTTACAAAGGTCTTTGACTAGTAAAGTTCAAAATGTGTAAAACATCCATGCAGCAGCAACTACGGTTACTAAATATATTTGTGAACCAAAAACAGATCATGGAAATTCATGTCATATATTTGTATAATTCCAGTCGCAAATGGTCCATATTTTCCGAGACGTGGACAAAAGCCGGTTGGACCCAAGTCTAATATACGACCACCAAGACCCCATTTTAACATGCTTTTACACACTAGTCAAATAGAAGCTACAAAGGTGAGTGGTCACTATTGAGGCCTATAGTCATTTTAAAATTGTTGTTTTAATAGAGCTATCTTTTCAATCCATCGATGAACTCGTAGTCTCTTTCAATGTAGCTTGTCTGATTCGGTTACAATCTCCCATTTCAATCCATCGATGAACTCGTAGTCTCTTTCAATACAGCTTGTCTGATTCGGTTACAATCTCCCATTTCAAGCAATCGGAGGAACTCGTAGTCTCTTTCAATACAGCTTGTCTGATTCGGTTACAATCTCCCATTTCAAGCAATCGGAGGAACTCGTAGTCTCTTTCAATACAGCTTGTCTGATTCGGTTACAATCTCCCATTTCAAGCAATCGGAGGAACTCGTAGTCTCTTTCAATACAGCTTGTCTGATTCGGTTACAATCTCCCATTTCAAGCAATCGGAGGAACTCGTAGTCTCTTTCAATACAGCTTGTCTGATTCGGTTACAATCTCCCATTTCAAGCAATCGGAGGAACTCGTAGTCTCTTTCAATACAGCTTGTCTGATTCGGTTACAATCTCCCATTTCAAGCAATCGGAGGAACTCGTAGTCTCTTTCAATACAGCTTGTCTGATTCGGTTACAATCTCCCATTTCAAGCAATCGGAGGAACTCGTAGTCTCTTTCAATACAGCTTGTCTGATTCGGTTACAATCTCCCATTTCAAGCAATCGGAGGAACTCGTAGTCTCTCAATGTAGCTTGTCTGGTTCGGTTATAATCTCCCATTTCAAGCAATCGGAGGAACTCGTAGTCTCTCAATGTAGCTTGTCTGGTTCGGTTATAATCTCCCATTTCAAGCAATCGGAGGAACTCGTAGTCTCTCAATGTAGCTTGTCTGGTTCGGTTATAATCTCCCATTTCAAGCAATCGGAGGAACTCGTAGTCTCTCAATGTAGCTTGTCTGATTCGGTTATAATCTCCCATTTCAAGCAATCGGGGGAACTCGTAATCTCATCAATGTAGCTTGTCTGATTCGGTTATAATCTCCCATTTCAAGCAATCGGGGGAACTCGTAATCTCATCAATGTAGCTTGTCTGATTCGGTTATAATCTCCCATTTCAAGCAATCGGAGGAACTCGTAATCTCATCAATGTAGCTACATACAGGGTGATGTTTCTTGCCATCTTTCTTCTTGGACACCGCACACGGCAGCATTTTTTATCCATACAGTCGAACCTGTGTTAAGCAGCCAGCCACGGAATCACAGAAAGTGTCTGCTTAGCACAGGTGGCTGCTTAATAGAGGTCAAATGTATAATAAAACAACATATTGGGAAACTGGCTGTTTAATACAGGTTGGCTGCTGAAAAGAGGTGACCACTAACACAGTTTTGACTGTATATACAATGTGCATATGCATTACATAAATTGTGATAATAATATGACTGTAAATGCGATTGAAAAAATATATTACAACAGTATCATGAATTGCTTAGATATATCTATATGTATAGTTTACAAACCGTGATAGTACGGTGGTAGCGCTTTCGCTTCAGGTGCGAAAGTCCCCGAGTTTGAGCCCCGCTGGAGCCGTTATGATTGTGTCCTTAGGCAAGGCATTTAAATTCCACATTGCCTCTTAGGCAAGGCATTTAAATTCCACATTGCCTCTTAGGCAAGGCATTTAAATTCCACATTGCCTCTTCTCTCTCCTTCATGGCGATGGATTTCATCAGGAATGAGGTCTCGAGAGTGATTAATATAAGTTGTAAGAACTTGTTTCGCAATCGAGCTAAAATAAATTTACACAAACATATTGTTTGTGTTCTGATACATGAGCTATGAACGTCACTGATTGACAATAAGTTTAAACTTTATTTATTTTACAACTATTGCGAAGGTAGTTTTAACAACTTATATTACACACTCGTATTATAATTAATAATAATTATAATTGATATATTAATATATGTGGTCATTCGTGTGGGAGGAAACCGGGATGAGTACCCGGAGAAAACCCACCTATCCGATATGGCGACCACTGTACTATCTCGCATACTTCCCCCGTCCGAGGATCGAACCTGGGTTGCATTGGTAAGAAGCGAGCACGCTAACCACTGCGCTAATCGGACAGCCTTTTGATTGACAAAAGCATTTTTCAAGGTCAAAATTTTGGAAAATAAACACATGTCCATAACTACACTGAAGAAAGAGGAGGCACTTGTCTCTGTCTATTACAGATGTTTACTGCCGTTGAAATGTATGTGGTGAACTGTATGTATGTATGCAGTGAATTGTATGTATGGGTGAACTATATGTATGGGGTGAACTGTATGTATGTATGCAGTGAACTGTATGTATGGGTGAACTATATGTATGGGGTGAACTATATGTATGCAGTGAACTATATGTATGGGGTGAACTATATGTATGCAGTGAACTATATGTATGGGGTGAACTATATGTATGCAGTGAACTATATGTATGGGGTGAACTATATGTATGGGGTGAACTATATGTATGCGGTGAACTATATGTATGGGGTGAACTATATGTATGCAGTGAACTATATGTATGGGGTGAACTATATGTATGCAGTGAACTATATGTATGTGGTGAACTATATGTATCCAGTGAACTATATGTATGCAGTGAACTATATGTATGCAGTGAACTATATGTATGTGGTGAACTATATGTATGGGGTGAACTATATGTATGTGGTGAACTATATGTATGCAGTGAACTATATGTATGCAGTGAACTATATGTATGTGGTGAACTATATGTATGTGGTGAACTATATGTATGCTGTGAACTATATGTATGTGGTGAACTATATGTATGCGGTGAACTATATGTATGGGGTGAACTATATGTATGGGGTGAACTATATGTATGTGGTGAACTATATGTATGCGGTGAACTATATGTATGGGGTGAACTATATGTATGCAGTGAACTATATGTATGGGGTGAACTATATGTATGCAGTGAACTATATGTATGTGGTGAACTATATGTATCCAGTGAACTATATGTATGGGGTGAACTATATGTATGCAGTGAACTATATGTATGGGGTGAATTATATGTATGCAGTGAACTATATGTATGGGGTGAACTATATGTATGGGGTGAACTATATGTATGCGGTGAACTATATGTATGGGGTGAACTATATGTATGCAGTGAACTATATGTATGGGGTGAACTATTTGTATGCAGTGAACTATATGTATGCAGTGAACTATATGTATGTGGTGAACTATATGTATGGGGTGAACTATATGTATGTGGTGAACTATATGTGAACTATATGTATGCTGTGAACTATATGTATGTGGTGAACTATATGTATGCGGTGAACTATATGTATGGGGTGAACTATATGTATGGGGTGAACTATATGTATGTGGTGAACTATATGTATGTGGTGAACTATATGTATGGGGTGAACTATATGTATGCAGTGAACTATATGTATGGGGTGAACTATATGTATGGGGTGAACTATATGTATGTGGCGAACTATATGTATCCAGTGAACTATATGTATGGGGTGAACTATATGTATGCAGTGAACTATATGTATGGGGTGAACTATATGTATGGGGTGAACTATATGTATGCGGTGAACTATATGTATGGGGTGAACTATATGTATGCAGTGAACTATATGTATATGGTGAACTATATGTATGGGGTGAACTATATGTATGCAATGAACTATATGTATGGGGTGAACTATATGTATGCAGTGAACTATATGTATGTGGTGAACTATATGTATGGGGTGAACTATATGTATGGGGTGAACTATATGTATGGGGTGAACTATATGTATGGGGTGAACTATATGTATGGGGTGAACTATATGTATGCGGTGAACTATATGTATGGGGTGAACTATATGTATGGGGTGAACTATATGTATGCAGTGAACTATATGTATGGGGTGAACTATATGTATGGGGTGAACTATATGTATCCAGTGAACTATATGTGAACTATATGTATGCGGTGAACTATATGTGAACTATATGTATGCTGTGAACTATATGTATGCGGTGAACTATATGTATGGGGTGAACTATATGTATGTGGTGAACTATATGTATGTGGTGAACTATATGTATCCAGTGAACTATATGTATGGGGTGAACTATATGTATGTGGTGAACTATATGTATGTGGTGAACTATATGTATGTGGTGAACTATATGTATGTGGTGAACTATATGTATCCAGTGAACTATATGTATGGGGTGAACTATATGTATGGGGTGAACTATATGTATGTGGTGAACTATATGTATGCAGTGAACTATATGTATGTGGTGAACTATATGTATGGGGTGAACTATATGTATGCAGTGAACTAATGCGGTGAACTATATGTATCCAGTGAACTATATGTATGCAGTGAACTATATGTATGGAGTGAACTATATGTATGCAGTGAACTATATGTATGCAGTGAACTATATGTATGTGGTGAACTATATGTATCCAGTGAACTATATGTATGGGGTGAACTATATGTATGGGGTGAACTATATGTATGGAGTGAACTATATGTATGCAGTGAACTATATGTATGTGGTGAACTATATGTATGGGGTGAACTATATGTATGGAGTGAACTATATGTATGCAGTGAACTATATGTATGCAGTGAACTATATGTATGTGGTGAACTATATGTATCCAGTGAACTATATGTATGTGGTGAACTATATGTATGTGGTGAACTATATGTATGGGGTGAACTATATGTATGCAGTGAACTATATGTATGCAGTGAACTATATGTATGCAGTGAACTATATGTTTGTGGTGAACTATATGTATCCAGTGAACTATATGTATGGGGTGAACTATATGTATGGGTGAACTATATGTATGGGGTGAACTATATGTATGCAGTGAACTAATGCTGTGAACTATATGTATGGGGTGAACTATATGTATGGGGTGAACTATATGTATCCAGTGAACTATATGTATGCAGGAACTATATGTATGCAGTGAACTATATGTATGCAGGAACTATATGTATGCAGGAACTATATGTATGCAGGAACTATATGTATGCAGTGAACTATATGTATGCAGTGAACTATATGTATGCAGGAACTATATGTATGCAGGAACTATATGTATGCAGTGAACTATATGTATGCAGGAACTATATGTATGCAGTGAACTATATGTATGCAGGAACTATATGTATGCAGTGAACTATATGTATGCAGTGAACTATATGTATGCAGGAACTATATGTATGGGGTGTACTATATGTATGCAGTGTACTATATGTATGCAGGAACTATATGTATGCAGGAACTATATGTATGCAGTGAACTATATGTATGCAGGAACTATATGTATGCAGGAACTATATGTATGCAGTGAACTATATGTATGCAGGAACTATATGTATGCAGTGAACTATATGTATGCAGGAACTATATGTATGCAGTGAACTATATGTATGCAGTGAACTATATGTATGCAGGAACTATATGTATGCAGTGAACTATATGTATGCAGGAACTATATGTATGCAGTGAACTATATGTATGCAGTGAACTATATGTATCCAGTGAACTATATGTATGCAGGAACTATATGTATGCAGTGAACTATATGTATGCAGTGAACTATATGTATCCAGTGAACTATTTGTATGCAGTGAACTATATGTATGCAGGGAACTATATGTATGCAGTGAACTATATGTATCCAGTGAACTATATGTCTGCAGTGAACTATATGTATCCAGTGAACTATATGTATGCAGGAACTATATGTATGCAGGGAACTATATGTATGCAGTGAACTATATGTATCCAGTGAACTATATGTCTGCAGTGAACTATATGTATGCAGGAACTATATGTCTGCAGTGAACTATATGTATCCAGTGAACTATATGTCTGCAGTGAACTATATGTATGCAGGAACTATATGTCTGCAGTGAACTATATGTATGCAGTGAACTATATGTATGCGGTGAACTATATGTATGGGGTGTACTATATGTATGCAGTGAACTATATGTATGGGGTGTACTATATGTATGGGGTGTACTATATGTATGCAGTGAACTATATGTATGCAGTGAACTATATGTATGGGGTGTACTATATGTATGCAGTGAACTATATGTATGCAGTGAACTATATGTATGGGTGTACTATATGTATGGGGTGTACTATATGTATGCAGTGAACTATATGTATGCAGTGAACTATATGTATGCAGTGAACTATATGTCTGCAGTGTACTATATGTATGGGTGAACTATATATATGCAGTGAACTATATGTATGGGGTGAACTATATGTATGCAGTGAACTATATGTATGCAGTGAACTATATGTCTGCAGTGTACTATATGTATGGGTGAACTATATGTATGCAGGAACTATATGTATGCAGTGAACTATATGTCTGCAGTGTACTATATGTATGGGTGAACTATATGTATGCAGGAACTATATGTATGCAGTGAACTATATGTATGGGGTGAACTATATGTATGCAGTGAACTATATGTATGCAGTGAACTATATGTATGCAGTGAACTATATGTCTGCAGTGTACTATATGTATGGGTGAACTATATGTATGCAGGAACTATATGTATGCGGTTTCTTGTTTCAGGGAGTCGATGACATGTATGACTCGACCGTACAAGATTTCTTCATCCCTTATCACGCGATGGTTGATCTCATGTGTCGGGTAGCTGTCAATCAGCAGATCCTCACCGAACCTATCATCACGTTTAGTAAGTTATTCCCACTGCTAGTATCATAGCTTGAATATGAGGTGTAAAGTTGTATAAAAACACATTTACGATCTTACTCTAGACCAGGGTTCATTTTTGGTCCAAATTTTAGGGAGAAGTCACTTCTCCCTCCAGCCAAAATAGGGAGAAGTCACACCAACTCAAGGAGAAGTGAGGGAGAAGTGTTGATTTCCTCGCGACAACACAAATTTACAGTTATAATACTTGCCAAGTACTGGAAAGTTTTGTTGTCGTGAGGCAAGTCAATCAGGAACTGAACTATGCTATATGTTATAATTATATAAGGATATGACAAAGTAATTGACACAACACAGGAGATGGTCAATTAATTTGGCATAAAATTATTTAATGACATATATAGAGCCTAATTCAGTTGTTATATGTATCATGAAACCCAGGGGCGAGTAAAAAACTGTGGCAAGTAAAAAACAGTTTTTTACTCTACATTCTATATGAAATAGATATATATAGAATATAGGGGAAACAACTCTATTTTTAGAAATATGAAAGAAAATACAAGCAATGGTTGAACAATATTTTATTTAGTATAAATGATAAATACCATACTCATGTTTATTACTAAACCTCATTAAAATAAATAAAAATTATCGGTCCACAAAACATAACATGTCGGGTAATTACGGTATTCGGACAGTAGTGCATAATCAAGCGAGACCCGATTAAATACACAATAGGCACCAATTTAATCCTATAAGCGCTTACGGGAGAGTAATGTTTATCACAGGTAGTTTGATCGGACCAATGACACACAACAAAACGGAGCAATATAAACATTTGTTTACCCCACAAACTATATATTGTTTATATTGCTAAGTTTTGTGTGTGCCATTGGTCCGATCAAACTACCTGTGATAAACATTACTCTCCCCTGCAGCTAATGACCTGTGTGGCCTTCGCGTGTAATCTGATAAGAGACGCGATCATGTTTTGATAGAATGATGAAAAATACGCGTGTCTATATTTAGCACAAATGCTGTCTGTTAACACTGGGCAGTATATTGATTTTCTGTGCACAAGAAAAACGGCACTAACAATTTGCTGATCGCGAAATTAGTCTGCAGTTTTTAAATATTGCATTACAAAAAAAACAACATAAAATGTACAGTCAATTTGCATGTTTAGACAGATGGCAATTCACGTTAAATTTTAAGTAGCCGAAACGACGGACAGAGTTATTTCCCATCCTAGGTGTCATGGCGGCTCCCAACGCGATCAAGCGAAAATGATAGATTTCTCGGCGAATTTTGATGGAAATTAACCAAATTTTGCCGAAAATCGGCAGGGCGACTTGCACTTCCCTATTTCCAAACGCCAAGGCGAAACGGAGCCAAAAGAGGCGACATTATCGCCCACGTCGCCCCCTAAACTGGTCCCTGCTCTAGACAAATAGCTACCATATCTGCATTTGTTTCTAGTGTTGCGCTTGATGGCTGCAACATCTAGCGCAGGTCAATGTCAGCATACAAGTAGAACAATACATTGTTACTCAACTTGGGAGAGATATTTTTGTCATTTTTACCTGCTATAGCCTTATACAATGTTTCTTGGCACCTGGGTCTACTGCAACCAAATGCCTGTAGAATCACCTGGGATCTTTAATAACCAATAAATGGAATGGTGAAACTCTCCCATGAAATTTAAACGTTGATTTCTTGTATAATATTGTGTCAAGAGACGTAGACTGTGCAGAATTCAAACAATGGTATGTGTATTGATCTTGTTAACAATTTTAATTTATAAAAACGCCTTTTTAGAATATAAAATATGCTACGCGTAATTGAGGTTTAACGTTTAGACTTTGAAAAATGCCTTGATAGTAAAGTCTAAATATTTGGACTACTGGGGTCTTACCCTACCAAAGGTGTCTAGGGGCACCTGGAGTTTACCCTGCACCTGGGTCTTCATCCACCCCTGGATCTTCCTCAATGACATGAAGCAGGAAGGCAATACATGAACATAGATGTTGCTTATTTTCTATGTTCTTTGTTGCTTGGATGGTTGCATGACAATATGCTTGTACGTTACAGGTGCAATGGTAGCATATGAAGGAGTCCCTCTACATTCACCATACTTCGCAAAACTTTGGTATGAAATCTATCACACAGAGGTAAGTAACTTCTACATACATTCAGTTTATGTGTCCAAAGGTAAGCACATAATGATTCTGTTTTTAGGTATAAACTTTATTTATTTTACAACGACTGCGAAACAAGCTATACAGCTTTTATAAATCACTCACGTTTGCGCAGATGAAAGCGTATATCTGAGCATTCAAACCGGAGAGGGGGACCTCCATGGCCGAGTGGTTACAGTCATTGACAGGGTCTTCCTCCACCACCTCCTCCACCACCTGCTAGTTTAAGCCCCACCGAAAATACAAACAATCTGAAGGTATATTAATGTTGTAATATCTATATATAATGTACGTGTTTACATGTATATTAATGTTGTAATATCTATATATAATGTACGTGTTTACATGTATATTAATGTTGTAATATCTATATATAATGTACGTGTTTACATGTATATTAATGTTGTAATATCTCTATATAATGTACATGTTTACATGTATATTAATGTTTACATGTATATTAATGGTTACATGTATATTAATGTTGCAATATCTATATATAATGTACGTGTCTACATGTATATTAATGTTGTAATATCTATATATAATGTATGTGTCTACATGTATATTAATGTTGTAATATCTATATATAATGTACGTGTCTACATGTATATTAATGTTGTAATATCTATATATAATGTATGTGTCTACATGTATATTAATGTTGTAATATCTATATATAATGTACATGTTTACATGTATATTAATGTTTACATGTATATTAATGGTTACATGTATATTAATGTTGTAATATCTATATATAATGTACGTGTCTACATGTATATTAATGTTGTAATATCTATATATAATGTACGTGTTTATTAATATGTGATTATTTATACATATTATATTTCTATATTTGTTACAGGTTGACAAGAATTTCATCAAGATCTTGTGTACGAGCAGTTTCTTCATAGACTATGTTGATGCTGTGTTAATGGATGAACGGCTGTCTCTAAACAATCAAAACATCTACCAGTTCTTCTGCAACTTCTTCCCCAAGGTACGTGCTACCACTTCTTCCCCAATGTATGTGTTACCACTTCTTCCCCAATGTATGTGTTACCACTTCTTCCTCAAGGTATGTGCTACCACTTCTTCCCCAATGTATGTGTTACCACTTCTTCCCCAAGGTATGTGTTACCACTTCTTCCTCAAGGTATGTGCTACCACTTCTTCCCTAAGGTATGTGTTACCACTTCTTCCCCAAGGTATGTGCTACCACTTCTTCCCCAAGGTATGTGCTACCACTTCTTCCTCAAGGTATGTGCTACCACTTCTTCCCCAAGGTATGTGCTACCACTTCTTCCCCAAGGTATGTGCTACCACTCTCCCAAATGTTTACCACTTCTCCAAGGATGGTTACCACTCTTCCCAAGATGTGTACCACTTCTTCCCCCAAGGTATGTGTACACTTCTTCCCCAAGGTATGTGCTACCATTCTCCCCCAAGATGTGTACCACTCTTCCCAAGGTATGTGTACCACTTCTTCCCAAGGTAGTGTTACCACTTCTTCCCCAAGATGTGCTACCACTTCTCCCCAAGGTATGTGCTACCACTCTCCCAAGGTATTGCTACCACTTCTTCCCCAAGGTATGTGCTACCACTTCTTCCCAAGATATGTGTTTCCACCTCCCAAGGTATGTGCTACCACTTCCTCAAGGTACGTGCTACCACTTCTTCCCAAGTATGTGCTACCACTTCTCCCCAAGGTATGTGTACCACTTCTTCCCCAATGTACGTGCTACCACTTCCCAATGTATGTGCTACACTTCTTCCCAGGTACGTGCTACACTTCTCCCAATGTACGTGCTACCACTTCTCCCCAATGTAGTGCTACCACTCTTCCCCCAAGGTATGTGCTACCACTCTCCCCAAGGTATTGCTACCACTCTTCCCCCAGGTAGGCTACACTTCTTCCCCAAGGTACGTGCTACACTTCTTCCCCAATATACGTGCTACCACTCTCCCCAATGTATGGCTACCACTTCTTCCCCCAATGTATGTGCTACCACTTATTCCCCCAATGTATGTGCTACCACTTCTCCCAAACACACCCCCAAAACCACCCCCCAATGTACGTGCTACCACTTCTTCCCCCAATATACGTGCACCACTCTTCCCCAGTATGTACCACTTCTCCCCAAGGTACGCTACCACTCTTCCCCAATGTGTGCTCCACTCTCCAACACTTCCCCCAATGTATGTGCTACCACTTCTTCCCCCAATGTATGTGCTACCACTTCTTCCCCCAATGTATGTGCTACCACTTCTTCCCCCAATGTACGTGCTACCACTTCTTCCCCCAATGTATGTGCTACCACTTCTTCCCCCAAGGTACGTACTCGAGTTGTAGCATCTGGAAACTTCAACTGCTCTTCTTGTAGCATCTGGAAACTTCAACTGCTCTTCTTGTAGCATCTGGAAGGTTGTAGCATCTGGAAATTTCAACTGCTGTAGTCATATCAGCTGGAAACTTCAACAAAGAATCACTTGACAGATTGGGTGTGTAGATTTTGACTGTGACCTATATCACGTTCACGGACATGTCAGCTGACCAGTTTTGTAGTGCTTTTCTTTGGGTACACAGTTCCTGGGATCATTGTTTACACTCTTGTGGTACTTTATACATGCAGGTATCTGACCAGGTGTTGAGCGAACAAGGGAGACCACTCTTGGACTCGCTAGTGGCTTCCATCACGGCTGAAAAATCTGCGTTAGAAAACATGAAATCTGAACGAGAGCTGACGGTCATCTTTCAGAGAATTTCAGGGGTAAGTTATTCTCGTTACGTGTCTAGTTTTATCTGTAATGTTGTCTGGCGGGTAAATATTGGTGACCATTGTTAGGAGGTGCAAATACTAGGAATTCTTCTGTTGGGAGATCACATGCTAGTCCAACAACTAATGACCTAGTATTGATCCTTGATAGAATTTATCACAATTATCTGAGGGGTGGTTACTGTCGTTGTGAGGAAGCTATCCAGCTGGCTTGCAGAAGGTCGGTGGTTGTACCTGGGTGTCCGTTCGTGCCTGAAATAATGAGCAGGAGCACCCATTGTCTTCCTCCACCAATAATAGCGGGAGGCGACATATTTCAACCAAACTTGACACAAACATATAAACTCTTGGTATGAATTATACTTTGGCAGCGAGTTATAGCTCCCGTGGAAGTCGTGATAGCGCAGTGGATGCGCAGTCGCTTCAGGTGCGAAAGGTCCAGAGTTTGAGCCCCGCTGGAGCCGTTACGATTGTGCCCTTAGGCAAGGCATTTAAATTCCACATTGCCTCTTCTCTCTCCATGGCGATGGATTCCATCAGGAATGAGGTCTCGAGAATGATTACGCTAAAATAAATTTGTCGAGCTAAAATAAATTTGTATAAACTAAACTATAGCCACCTTAGGATTGCCAGGATTGTTTGTAGTACAAACAGCTTCTAGAGGTGAATGAACCAACAGTTGTTAGCACGCTCGCTTCTCACCAATGCCACCCGGGTTCGATCCTCGGACCGGGAAGTATGTGAGATGGTCGCCAGATCAGACAGGCGGGTTTTCTCCGGGTAATCCGGTTTTCTCCCACATGAATGACCATACTTACGCTTTCATCCGTGCCAACGAGAGTGATTAATATAAGTTGTTAAAACTTGCTTCGCAATCGTTGTAGAATAAATAAAGTTTAAACTAAACCAACCCAATGTTGAGAGTTTATTAAGAAACCGTTGTACACATGCTGTATGAATGGTGGTTATTGGTTGTGTGTCTGTTGGCAGTGTAACTCCAAAAATTGGTTGATGGATTTTGATGAAACTTTGTGTGCATATATAGACGGTAGGTCTAGATGGAAATGTTAGGAATTGGAGAGAAATCGATCAATGCCTGTGGTCTATGCGGTCAGCTGTGGTCTATGCGGTTAGCTGTGGTCTATGCGGTCAGCTGTGGTCTATGCAGTCAGCTGTGGTCTATGCGGTCAGCTGTGGTCTATGCAGTCATCTGTGGTTTATGCGGTCAGCTGTGGTCTATGCGGTCAGCTGTGGTTTATGCGGTCAGCTGTGGTCTATGCGGTCAGCTGTGGTCTATGCAGTCAGCTGTGGTCTATGCGGTCAGCTGTGGTCTATGCGGTCAGTGAAGCGTTCTATTTACTATAGGAATCACTGGGAGTGTACTTCACTGACCACAGACCGATTTCTCACAAGGTCTAATCACTTTCTCCTATGAGCTCGGGGTTTGCACCTCTCTGAATGCTATTCTCTAGTTTGTATTAAGAAAGCCATACTATGTTTAATGATGAACTCGTAACTTTATTTTGAAATTCAAAACATGTAGAATTGTGTTCGTTTAGTTAAATCGGTTCTTGTTAAGTTCTCTCCAGTACATCCTTTAAAATCTGAAAATCTCGCTTCTCACTAATGCAACCTGAGTTCGATCCTCGGAACGGGAAGTATGTGAGATGGTAGTCTCCAGATTGGACAGGTGGGTTTTCTCCGGATACTACAGTTTCTTCCCACACGAATTACCACAATTACGCTTTCATCCACGCGAGAGTGATTAATATAAGGTGCTAATACTTGCCTCGCAATCGTTGTGAAATAAATAAAGTTTAAATCAAAATCTGAAACACCGTTTTTACCTTTTCAGGACCTACGTGCAATGTTGTTAATATTCTCAGTGCAACCTCCAAAACACCTGAACAAGATGCTGTATGAGAGCCTACGGTACATACTGCACGTGTGCCGGGAGCACCAGCAACAGAGGGCGGAGAAAACTTCGGCACGTGCACGGCAACAACGGCGGAGGTGTTCTTCACATGATAGTCAGGATAGCAGTGTCTCGGAAGAATCGGGTAACTATTGTTTGTATTGTTGAAGATGTGAGCTTCAGTTCTGACGGATATTTCACACGATATTGCATTGTATCCTTCCATAAATTCTGACTTTAACGTGCTTCTCAAGTCTTCAATGTAGGGGAACTCCGTGGCCGGGTGGTTACGGTTGTTGACTTCAAACCACTTGCCCTTCACCGCTGTAGGTTCGAATCCCACTGGGGGTGTTAGATTCTTTCAAACCAATAATAGCTGGAGAGTTGCCATATTACCTAATCTGTTGGTGCGACTTTAAACGCCAAAAACAAACAAACAATTCTTCAATGTTAACCAGGTGTAATATTAGGCTTTTGATAATGAAGTTTATATTTTATCATTTTTTAAAGTACCTTTTCTTAGAATTCACTTTGTATGACCGATTTTTATATATATTTTTTTACTCTTCACCGTTTTCTGGACTAACGTTTAATCACTGTTTGTTAAAATGTGTCTTCAGAGTTTAACCCATTCAACACCCAAGTAACTGACATGGACTGGCGCATCATATTTTTAGACCAAAAATTAATACGAAAATTACATTTGGACCAGTTCATTTATCAAAATGGGTAATTTTGTCTAAAAATAGTAATAATACCAGCAAAAGTGCAGATCCTGATGAGACGACTCGTCACGAGCCGGCTCATCTGGATCTACACTTTTTGTAAGTCTATTTAGAGACCTGTGGTGTTGAAAAGGTTAAAAAATGGTTTTTCAAGTAATGATTTATTCGGAACCGTGAGACCTGCACTTATCAGCAGCCAAGTTAGCGCACTAATAGACTATGCCTGTAATAGTATGAATTGTTTGTTTGCTGTAGGAGAGACTCCTTCAAAGAGAAGAAAGATGTCGAGTGATACCACCAAAGATACAGCAGCTGAAAGTAGCAAACCAGAGTCTAATACTGAAACCAAAACCGAAGCTAAATCAGAAACTAAATCAAAGAATGCTAACGAGGGTGACACAACGGAAACAAATGAAAACGAAGGCTCTAAGCCTGAGAATAAGACTGAAGTAAAGTCTGACTTGGAACCAGACATAAAAGAGAATCTTGGATCCCCTCGTCCTGTAACCAGGCAAGAATCGCCTGAGCCCGGAACCAGGCTAGAATCGCCTGAGCCCGGAACCAGTGAGTTAAGTAAAACAAATGAGGCAAGACGATCGAGCCGGGACCAAGAAGAAGCGGGATCGTCGGGACAGGGCTCTAAGAGACGGGATAGTGAGGAGGATCCTCAGAGATCGAGGCCGCGTGAGCGCCCAATATGGGTGGATATTGTAGCAAAACACGTAGAATCTCTGTTCTCGCTACTCTCAAAGAGTGAAAGTGATAGTTAAGATTCAGTCCCAGTTGGGATACCGTCAAAACTCGGATTTTTATTTACACTCTGTAATAACTGAAGTCTGTCCCACCTAGCTGAACATGTGTTTCTTCATATCTTAAGAACATTTATTAAGATCATATGCGGACCAAACATTTATGAGGGAAATATTTTTTCCAGTTGGTATCATCTGGAAGTCAATAATGGCAATTTTGATATTTTTCCCATCTAGGCTATAGCGCAAAATTAGGGTGGAGAAACTTACAAAATTGTGATTTTTTTTTATGTCGCGACACATTACATCACGGCCATAACATAGCAAAAATCACAAAGTTTGACCTTAAATGAATCAATTGAAATAATCGAAAGATCGTTTCCCACCCTTCCCTCTCTCCACCTTAAAATATTTCTTCTGTTTATGATGAACTAATTTTGAATAAATACACGTAACAATATGAACGATAAATTGAGGTTCCACAGAAAGGTGAGATAGACTTTAAAGTGAGGTTCCACAGAAAGGTTAGATAGACGTTGGGTTTTACTCCGACACAGGATTTTGTAGCACCGATGCAACACATGCACCTGACCTTGTCTTCAAACTGTAGATATATGAAACCTGCCAACAAAACCTCCATCGTGTTGCACCATCGCAAGGTTATAATTAATAGGGCATGAATATTTTAGCAACAAGGCGTTTGCTAACTATTTGACGGAAGTGACGCACCAATCAAAATGTGGTGGCATAATAACTTTATAAAATACCACATATCCTTTAATTCTTGATAGCAGCCAAATATAAGGTGATACCTTTTTGCAATTTTGAATCGTTCTCAGTGATGTAAACTGACAAATACTGGGCATGTAGACGAGATTGTTATGTTGGGCTATGTAGAAAGATTCAATTCATAAAAAGCAATCGATATACATGTATTATTGGTACCATGTTTAGAAAGCAATCAATATACATGTATTATTGGTACCATGTTTAGAAAGCAATTGATATACACATATTGTGTTTGTTATTCGTACCATGTTTAGAAACCAATTGATATACATGTATTGTCAATTATTGGTACCATGTTTAGAAAGCAATCGATATACATGTATTGTCAGTTATTGGTACCATGTTTAGAAAGCAATCGATATACATGTATTGTCAGTTATTGGTACCATGTTTAGAAAGCAATCAATGTACATGTATTATTGGTATCATGTTTAGAAACCAAACAATATACATGTATTATTGGTACCATGTTTAGAAACCAAACAATGTACAGCATTGAGAAACAGTGATGTTGGTACTCATGCAATGATATTGTGTACTAGATGTTTCTTGTTCAATTCGCCATGGTGCTTTCAGTTATGGTGCATATTGTGTTGTGTTTTTCATACTTGTATAACTATGACTGATAACCATTGGGTACATTTCTGTTAACCCGTTGCACGCTAGCGGCAGATAAAATCACTTTTGCAAACAGCATAGAGCCAGATCCGGAACAGAACGTGCCGTCTGATCAGGCTCTATGCTGCTTGCTAGTGGGATGGTAGAGCTAAAGCATTTGGCTGAATAGCAAACAATGTAGATCCTGATCAGACGAAAGAGTTAATGCTATGTTCCAACTGTAAGTCGGGATGAAACTGTAAGACGATGATTTCACAAATCATCTAGCATTTTGTGATGAGCATACAAGAGATTTTAATGTCGCCTCAGATACAACTATGACTCACTTGAAAATTAACCAAGAGAGTTGGCTTAGCACCTGACAATAGATACTTGCTGTCAGGTCCAAGTCTTGGGACATATTAAGTCTTTGGGACACTTCTATGAAATTACTTTTTTCCCCCATTTTCCAAGGACTTGGACGTAATGTCAGTTTCCACGACAACCTAAGGGGGTAAATTACCATTGCAATTATTTTGAATCTCGAAAAAATAAGTTACTTCACATATTCTCCTATCTATTATAAATATATATTTTGCAATCAATTTGCACATTACATGTAGATTTACTCTGATGAACCGTTGAACTACCAATTCATCTACAGTGTGTGAACATAACTCCCCCCTCCCAAAAATTGAGATAAAAACCTAGCAAATTGTTTTACGAGATAACGCTTGCCAGTGCCTTCATATACAGGTGAATACAGTAATATACCAATGGAAACTTGTTGAAAATGTTTACGTATGGTTGCTTCGAATGAACCACATTGGGTTGCCGTAACGATGGCTATTCTGTCTGTGGTGTTGTCAAGGGATATGCAAATGTTTTAATGGTGCAGAATGTTATGCATTTCTTATAGTTTGCCTGAAGTAACTGTTTAATGTGATCTATTACGGCTGCATTTACATCCATTTTTGTGTTGATTGCTTTTCTTGTGATCACCCCAGTAACTGGATTCTTCTCTTGTATGTCTTCACATGTTGAAAGAATAACCAACAAATCTTAGTACATAATGTTTATCGGAGCTCCAGACCCTTGAGGTCATGAACATTAATTTCATACATTGTATTCAGAATTGCCGATATATGACGATAAACAAAGCCCCCACCCCACCCCCCCCCAAGTTAAACACTTATCCACCCCCCCAAGTGACATCATTTATCACCCCCAAGTTACAACACTTATCCACCCCCAAGTTACATCACTTATCCACCCCCCAAGTTACATCACTTATCCACCCCCCAAGTTACAACACTTATCCACCCCCACCCCAAAGTTACAACATTTATCCACCCCCAAGTTACAATACTTATCCACCCCCCCAAGTTACAACATTTATCCACCCCCCACGTTACAATACTTATCCACCCAATAACGAATTAAGGAGTTGTCCCCCGCACATTTTTGTCTCTTTGTCATTTTATAATGTATAAGTATGACTTTGGAACAGGATTATGCATCGAAAATAGACAAGAGGTTTATGTCTATATATATAAACTTTTAATTACATTTCAGTTAATTGAAGGAAATGTTGGGTCTGAATTCAAACTGTGCAGACTGCAATAACTAAGCTGGCGTGATGTTCTGTGTATATGTGTATTTATATGGAACAAGTTAACTGAGTCACTGCCGTGGGAAAGTTAAGTCTGTGATCCAAGTTTTAACATGTATGTATTATTGCAGTATTTATAAATGTTTGTTTATTTTAAATGTTAAAGACAAGATCTCTCTTTTTATCAAATATCCAGCCTGCACAATGTGCCGGATGTAAGGATTCATGTTGTATTAATGAAATGTGTTTCTGCCAATTGGTAAACCATGCCCTCCGTGGAGGGTGCTTTTATGTGTAGATGTGTGGTAGTTGAAGCATAAACTTGATGAATAAAACATGTTCTTTAAAAAAAAAAGTTATTTTTATATTTTGCCAAAATTCTTCCCCTGTACATTACTTAGAAGATTTGCTTTGTTCATTATGTATAGCATAGGATATTTGTTTCACTGTATGATCGGGTTATACTTCAAACGAATGAATATTAAAAGCAATGTTATCACGCGTGATAGCTTTCTATGTTCATTTGATCATTCACTTAAACAAATTTTCTTTTTCTTTTAGACTGAAGTATTTTTATGATAGAAACTGATGCAACCATGTGCTAAATGGCTCTAAAACATTGCATTTAGAAGTTGTATAATGTATTGCCAACGGTTTGAGTCCGAACACATTCGCAATGTACCTGTGTTTATATGTATGCTGTGTCACTCACTACCTTGGGGTGTTTTCTAGAGCGGAATGTCTGGGAGCGCCTTGCCCTTTTTTTTTCTTTTTTTTTTTATATAAATATATGCCTCAACAGGTGAGTGCATTAGGATGGGTACACATATATAACTTGGAACTCGTCCACACTTTTCACCAATATGTACTGCCTTTATGGTCTCTTTGATCAATTACTGTAAGTTAGCAAAATATTGTAGGTGCCAGTAATTACTGACTAAAAGACGTTTGAACATTTGGTACTCATTTGACCTAGCTTTCAACTCTCGAAAGAGAATCATCTAATGAGCATTGCTATGAAGATGTAGATGGACCAGAGGTAGGGGTGTAGATGGACCAGGTGTAGATGGACCAGTGGTTCAGGTATAGATGGACCAGAGGTAGGGGGTGTAGATGGACCAGTGGTGTAGATGGACCAGAGGTAGGGGTGTAGATGGACCAGAGGTAGGGGTGTAGATGGACAAGTGGTATTGGTGTAGATGGACCAGTGGTACGGGTGTAGATGGACCAGTGGTTCGGGTGTAGATGGACCAGTGGTAGGATGTAGATGGACCAGTGGTTCAGGTGTAGATGGACCAGTGGTTCAGGTGTAGATGGACCAGAGGTAGGGGTGTAGATGGACCAGTGGTACGGGTGTAGATGGACCAGTGGTTCAGGTGTAGATGGACCAGTGGTTCGGGTGTAGATGGACCAGGGTTCGGGTGTAGATGGACCAGTGGTTCAGGTGTAGATGGACCAGTGGTTCAGGTGTAGATGGACCAGTGGTTCGGGTGTAGATTGACCAGTGGTTCAGGTGTAGATGGACCAGAGGTTCAGGTGTAGATGGACCAGTGGTTCAGGTGTAGATGGACCAGAGGTAGGGGTGTAGATGGACCAGTGGTTCAGGTGTAGATGGACCAGTGGTTCGGGTGTAGATGGACCAGTGGTACAGGTGTAGATGGACCAGAGGTAGGGGTGTAGATGGACCAGAGGTACAGGTGTAGATGGACCAGAGGTAGGGGTGTAGATGGACCAGTGGTTCGGGTGTAGATGGACCAGTGGTAGGGGTGTAGATGGACCAGAGGTTCAGGAGTAGATTGACCAGTGGTTCGGGTGTAGATGGACCAGTGGTTCGGGTGTAGATGGACCAGTGGTACGGGTGTAGATGGACCAGTGGTTCAGGTGTAGATGGACCAGAGGTTCAGGTGTAGATGGACCAGTGGTTCAGGTGTAGATGGACCAGAGGTTCAGGTGTAGATGGACCAGTGGTTCAGGTGTAGATGGACCAGTGGTTCAGGTGTAGATGGACCAGTGGTACAGGTGTAGATGGACCAGAGGTAGTGGTGTAGATGGACCAGTGGTAGTGGTGTAGATGGACCAGTGGTAGTGGTGTAGATGGACCAGTGGTACAGGTGTAGATGGACCAGAGGTAGGGGTGTAGATGGACCAGTGGTACAGGTGTAGATGGACCAGTGGTACAGGTGTAGATGGACCAGAGGTAGGGGTGTAGATGGACCAGTGGTTCGGGTGTAGATGGACCAGAGGTAGTGGTGTAGATGGACCAGTGGTAGTGGTGTAGATGGACCAGTGGTTCGGGTGTAGATGGACCAGAGGTAGGGGTGTAGATGGACCAGTGGTTCAGGTGTAGATGGACCAGTGGTACGGGTGTAGATGGACCAGTGGTACGGGTGTAGATGGACCAGTGGTACGGGTGTAGATGGACCAGTGGTTCAGGTGTAGATGGACCAGTGGTTCAGGTGTAGATGGACCAGTGGTTCAGGTGTAGATGGACCAGAGGTAGGGGTGCAGATGGACCAGAGGTTCAGTGTGTAGATGGACCAGTGGTTCAGGTGTAGATGGACCAGTGGTTCGGGTGTAGATGGACCAGTGGTTCAGGTGTAGATGGACCAGAGGTAGGGGTGCAGATGGACCAGTGGTTCAGGTGTAGATGGACCAGAGGTAGGGGTGTAGATTGACCAGTGGTTCGGGTGTAGATGGACCAGAGGTTCAGGTGTATATGGACCAGTGGTTCAGGTGTAGATGGACCAGAGGTTCGGGTGTAGATTGACCAGTGGTTCAGGTGTAGATGGACCAGTGATTCAGGTGTAGATGGACCAGAGGTTCAGGTGTAGATGGACCAGTGGTTCAGGTGTAGATGGACCAGAGGTAGGGGTGTAGATGGATCAGTGGTTCAGGTGTAGAAGGACCAGAGGTAGGGGTGTAGATGGACCAGTGGTTCAGGTTTAGATGGACCAGAGGTAGGGGTGTAGATGGACCAGTGGTAGGGGTGTAGATGGTTCAGGTGTAGATGGACCAGTGGTTCAGGTGTAGATGGACCAGTGGTACGGGTGTAGATGGACCAGAGGTAGGGGTGCAGATGGACCAGTGGTTCGGGTGCAGATGGACCAGTGGTTCAGGTGTAGATGGACCAGTGGTACAGGTGTAGATGGACCAGTGGTAGGGGTGTAGATGGACCAGATGTTCAGGAGTAGATTGACCAGTGGTTCGGGTGTAGATGGACCAGTGGTACGGGTGTAGATGGACCAGTGGTTCAGGTGTAGATGGACCAGAGGTTCAGGTGTAGATGGACCAGTGGTTCAGGTGTAGATGGACCAGAGGTTCAGGTGTAGATGGACCAGTGGTTCAGGTGTAGATGGACCAGTGGTTCAGGTGTAGATGGACCAGAGGTATTGGTGTAGATGGACCAGTGGTAGTGGTGTAGATGGACCAGTGGTAGTGTTGTAGATGGACCAGTGGTACAGGTGTAGATGGACCAGAGGTAGGGGTGTAGATGGACCAGTGGTACAGGTGTAGATGGACCAGTGGTACAGGTGTAGATGGACCAGTGGTACAGGTGTAGATGTACCAGTGGTACAGGTGTAGATGGAACAGAGGTACAGGTGTAGATGGACCAGTGGTACAGGTGTAGATGGATCAGTGGTTCAGGTGTAGATGGACCAGTGGTTCAGTTGTAGATGGACCAGAGGTAGGGGTGGAGATGGACCAGTGGTTCATGTGTAGATGGACCAGTGGTATTGGTGTAGATGGACCAGTGGTACGGGTGTAGATGGACCAGTGGTTCAGGTGTAGATGGACCAGTGGTTCGGGTGTAGATGGACCAGTGGTTCAGGTGTAGATGGACCAGTGGTTCAGGTGTAGATGGACCAGAGGTAGGGATGTAGATGGACCAGTGGTTCAGGTGTAGATGGACCAGAGGTAGGGGTGTAGATGGACCAGTGGTTCGGGTGTAGATGGACCAGTGGTTCATGTGTAGATGGACCAGAGGTGTAGATGGACCAGTGGTTCGGGTGTAGATTGACCAGTGGTACGGGTGTAGATGGACCAGTGGTAGAGGTGTAGATGGACCAGTGGTTCGGGTGTAGATGGACCGATGGTTCGGGTGTAGATGGACCAGAGGTAGGGGTGCAGATGGATCAGTGGTTCAGGTGTAGAAGGACCAGAGGTATGGGTGTAGATGGACCAGAGGTAGGGTGTAGATGGACCAGTGGTAGGGGTGTAGATGGACCAGTGGTTCAGGTGTAGATGGACCAGTGGTTCAGGTGTAGATGGACCAGTGGTTCGGGTGTAGATGGACCAGTGGTTCGGGTGTAGATGGACCAGAGGTAGGGGTGTAGATGGACCAGTGGTTCGGGTGTAGATGGACCAGAGGTAGGGGTGCAGATGGACCAGTGGTTCAGGTGTAGATTGACCAGTGGTTCAGGTGTAGATGGACCAGTGGTTCAGGTGTAGATGGACCAGTGGTTCGGGTGTAGATTGACCAGTGGTTCAGGTGTAGATGGACCAGAGGTTCGGGTGTAGATGGACCAGTGGTTCAGGTGTAGATGGACCAGTGGTAGAGGTGTAGATGGACCAGTGGTTCAGGTGTAGATGGACCAGTGGTTCAGGTGTAGATGGACCAGTGGTTCGGGTGTAGATGGACCAGAGGTAGGGTGTAGATGGACCAGTGGTACAGGTGTAGATGGACCAGTGGTTCAGGTGTAGATGGACCAGAGGTAGGGGTGTAGATGGACCAGTGGTTCAGGTGTAGATGGACCAGTGGTACAGGTGTAGATGGACCAGTGGTACAGGTGTAGATGGACCAGAGGTACAGGTGTAGATGGACCAGTGGTACAGGTGTAGATGGACCAGTGGTACAGGTGTAGATGGACCAGAGGTACAGGTGTAGATGGACCAGTGGTACAGGTGTAGATGGATCAGTGGTTCAGGTGTAGATGGACCAGTGGTTCAGGTGTAGATGGACCAGAGGTTCAGGTGTAGATGGACCAGAGGTTCGGGTGTAGATGGACCAGTGGTTCGGGTGTAGATGGACCAGTGGTTCAGGTGTAGATGGACCAGTGGTTCAGGTGTAGATGGACCAGAGGTAGGGGTGTAGATGGACCAGAGGTAGGGGTGTAGATGGACCAGTGGTTCAGGTGTAGATGGACCAGTGGTTCGGGTGTAGATGGACCAGTGGTTCAGGTGTAGATGGACCAGAGGTGTAGATGGACCAGTGGTTCGGGTGTAGATGACCAGTGTACGGGTGTAGATGGACCAGTGGTAGGGGTGTAGATGGACCAGTGGTTCGGGTGTAGATGGACCAGTGGTTCGGGTGTAGATGGACCAGAGGTAGGGGTGTAGATGGACCAGTGGTAGGGGTGTAGATGGACCAGTGGTTCGGGTGTAGATGGACCAGTGGTAGGGGTGTAGATGGACCAGTGGTTCAGGTGTAGATGGACCAGTGGTTCGGGTGTAGATGGACCAGTGGTTCGGGTGTAGATGGACCAGAGGTAGGGGTGTAGATGGACCAGTGGTTCGGGTGTAGATGGACCAGTGGTTCGGGTGTAGATGGACCAGAGGTAGGGGTGCAGATGGACCAGTGGTTCAGGTGTAGATTGACCAGTGGTTCAGGTGTAGATGGACCAGTGGTTCAGGTGTAGATGGACCAGTGGTTCGGGTGTAGATTGACCAGTGGTTCAGGTGTAGATGGACCAGAGGTTCGGGTGTAGATGGACCAGTAGTTCAGGTGTAGATGGACCAGTGGTAGAGGTGTAGATGGACCAGTGGTTCGGGTGTAGATGGACCAGTGGTTCGGGTGTAGATGGACCAGTGGTATTGGTGTAGATGGACCAGTGGTTCAGGTGTAGATGGACCAGAGGTTCAGGTGTAGATGGACCAGTGGTTCAGGTGTAGATGGACCAGAGGTTCAGGTGTAGATGGACCAGTGGTTCAGGTGTAGATGGACCAGTGGTTCAGGTGTAGATGGACCAGTGGTACAGGTGTAGATGGACCAGAGGTAGTGGTGTAGATGGACCAGTGGTAGTGGTGTAGATGGACCAGTGGTAGTGGTGTAGATGGACCAGTGGTACAGGTGTAGATGGACCAGAGGTAGGGGTGTAGATGGACCAGTGGTACAGGTGTAGATGGACCAGAGGTAGGGGTGTAGATGGACCAGAGGTAGTGGTGTAGATGGACCAGTGGTAGGGGTGTAGATGGACCAGTGGTAGGGGTGTAGATGGACCAGAGGTAGGGGTGTAGATGGACCAGTGGTTCAGGTGTAGATGGACCAGTGGTACGGGTGTAGATGGACCAGTGGTACGGGTGTAGATGGACCAGTGGTTCAGGTGTAGATGGACCAGTGGTTCAGGTGTAGATGGACCAGAGGTTCAGGTGTAGATGGACCAGAGGTAGGGGTGCAGATGGACCAGAGGTTCAGTTGTAGATGGACCAGTGGTACGGGTGTAGATGGACCAGTGGTTCAGGTGTAGATGGACCAGTGGTTCGGGTGTAGATGGACCAGTGGTTCAGGTGTAGATGGACCAGAGGTAGGGGTGCAGATGGACCAGTGGTTCAGGTGTAGATGGACCAGAGGTAGGGGTGTAGATTGACCAGTGGTTCGGGTGTAGATGGACCAGAGGTTCAGGTGTATATGGACCAGTGGTTCAGGTGTAGATGGACCAGAGGTTCGGGTGTAGATTGACCAGTGGTTCAGGTGTAGATGGACCAGAGGTAGGGGTGTAGATGGACCAGAGGTTCAGGTGTAGATGGACCAGTGATTCAGGTGTAGATGGACCAGAGGTAGGGGTGTAGATGGATCAGTGGTTCAGGTGTAGATGGACCAGAGGTAGGGGTGTAGATGGACCAGTGGTTCAGGTTTAGATGGACCAGAGGTAGGGGTGTAGATGGACCAGTGGTAGGGGTGTAGATGGACCAGAGGTTCAGGTGTAGATGGACCAGTGGTACGGGTGTAGATGGACCAGAGGTAGGGGTGTAGATGGACCAGTGGTTCGGGTGCAGATGGACCAGTGGTTCGGTGTAGATGGACCAGTGGTACAGGTGTAGATGGACCAGTGGTAGGGGTGTAGATGGACCAGAGGTTCAGGTGTAGATTGACCAGTGGTTCGGGTGTAGATGGACCAGTGGTACGGGTGTAGATGGACCAGTGGTTCAGGTGTAGATGGACCAGAGGTTCAGGTGTAGATGGACCAGTGTTCAGGGTAGATGGACCAGAGTTCAGGTGTAGATGGACCAGTGGTTCAGGTGTAGATGGACCAGTGGTTCAGGTAGATGGACCAGAGGTATGGTGTAGATGGACCAGTGGTAGGGTGTAGATGGACCAGTGGTAGAGGTGTAGATGGACCAGTGGTACAGGTGTAGATGGACCAGAGGTAGGGGTGTAGATGGACCAGTGGTACAGGTGTAGATGGACCAGTGGTACAGGTGTAGATGGACCAGTGGTACAGGTGTAGATGGACCAGTGGTACAGGTGTAGATGGACCAGAGGTACAGGTGTAGATGGATCAGTGGTTCAGGTGTAGATGGACCAGTGGTTCAGGTGTAGATGGACCAGAGGTAGGGGTGTAGATGGACCAGTGGTTCAGGTGTAGATGGACCAGAGGTATTGGTGTAGATGGACCAGTGGTACGGGTGTAGATGGACCAGTGGTTCGGGTGTAGATGGACCAGTGGTTCAGGTGTAGATGGACCAGTGGTTCGGGTGTAGATGGACCAGTGGTTCAGGTGTAGATGGACCAGTGGTTCAGGTGTAGATGGACCAGAGGTAGGGGTGTAGATGGACCAGTGGTTCAGGTGTAGATGGACCAGAGGTAGGGGTGTAGATGGACCAGTGGTTCGGGTGTAGATGGACCAGTGGTTCATGTGTAGATGGACAGAGGTGTAGATGGACCAGTGGTTCGGGTGTAGATTGACCAGTGGTACGGGTGTAGATGGACCAGTGGTAGAGGTGTAGATGGACCAGTGGTTCGGGTGTAGATGGACCAGTGGTTCGGGTGTAGATGGACCAGAGGAGGGTGTAGATGGACCAGTGGTTCGGGTGTAGATGGACCAGTGGTTCGGGTGTAGATGGACCAGTGGTTCGGGTGTAGATGGACCAGTGGTTCGGGTGTAGATGGACCAGAGGTGTAGATGGACCAGTGGTTCGGGTGTAGATTGACCAGTGGTACGGGTGTAGATGGACCAGTGGTAGGGGTGTAGATGGACCAGTGGTTCGGGTGTAGATGGACCAGTGGTTCGGGTGTAGATGGACCAGTGGTTCGGGTGTAGATGGACCAGAGGTAGGGGTGTAGATGGACCAGTGGTTCGGGTGTAGATGGACCAGAGGTAGGGGTGCAGATGGACCAGTGGTTCAGGTGTAGATTGACCAGTGGTTCAGGTGTAGATGGACCAGTGGTTCAGGTGTAGATGGACCAGTGGTTCGGGTGTAGATTGACCAGTGGTTCAGGTGTAGATGGACCAGAGGTTCGGGTGTAGATGGACCAGTAGTTCAGGTGTAGATGGACCAGTGGTAGAGGTGTAGATGGACCAGTGGTTCGGGTGTAGATGGACCAGTGGTTCGGGTGTAGATGGACCAGAGGTAGGGGTGTAGATGGACCAGTGGTTCGGGTGTAGATGGACCAGTGGTTCGGGTGTAGATGGACCAGAGGTAGGGGTGCAGATGGATCAGTGGTTCAGGTGTAGAAGGACCAGAGGTAGGGGTGTAGATGGACCAGTGGTTCAGGTTTAGATGGACCAGAGGTAGGGGTGTAGATGGACCAGTGGTAGGGGTGTAGATGGTTCAGGTGTAGATGGACCAGTGGTTCAGGTGTAGATGGACCAGTGGTTCGGGTGTAGATTGGCCAGTTGTTCAGGTGTAGATGGACCAGAGGTTCAGGTGTAGATGGACCAGTAGTTCAGGTGTAGATGGACCAGAGGTAGGGGTGTAGATGGACCAGTTGTTCAGTTGTAGATGGACCAGAGGTAAGGGTGTAGATGGACCAGTGGTTCAGGTGTAGATGGACCAGTGGTTCGGGTGTAGATGGACCAGAGGTAGTGGTGTAGATGGACCAGTGGTACAGGTGTAGATGGACCAGTGGTTCAGGTGTAGATGGACCAGAGGTAGGGGTGTAGATGGACCAGTGGTTCAGGTGTAGATGGACCAGAGGTACAGATGTAGATGGACCAGAGGTAGGAGTGTAGATGGACCAGTGGTTCGGGTGTAGATGGACCAGTGGTAGAGGTGTAGATGGACCAGAGGTTCAGGAGTAGATTGACCAGTAGTTCGGGTGTAGA
>CM026404.1:63667461-63697961 GCA_014843695.1 Archivesica marissinica
GTGTAGATGGACCAGAGGTTCGGGTGTAGATGGACCAGTGGTTCAGGTGTAGATGGACCAGAGGTAGGGGTGTAGATGGACCAGTGGTTCGGGTGTAGATGGACCAGAGGTTCAGGTGTAGATGGACCAGTGGTTCAGGTGTAGATGGACCAGTGGTTCAGGTGTAGATTGACCAGAGGTTCAGGTGTAGATTGACCAGTGGTTCGGGTGTAGATGGACCAGAGATACGGGTGTAGATGGACCAGTGGTTCAGGTGTAGATGGACCAGAGGTTCAGGTGTAGATGGACCAGTGGTACGGGTGTAGATGGACCAGTGGTTCAGGTGTAGATGGACCAGTGGTTCAGGTGTAGATGGACCAGTGGTTCGGGTGTAGATGGACCAGTGGTACAGGTGTAGATGGACCAGTGGTACAGGTGTAGATGGACCAGTGGTACAGGTGTAGATGGACCAGTGGTACAGGTGTAGATGGACCAGTGGTACAGGTGTAGATGGACCAGTGGTACAGGTGTAGATGGACCAGTGGTACAGGTGTAGATGGACCAGTGGTACAGGTGTAGATGGACCAGTGGTACAGGTGTAGATGGACCAGTGGTTCAGGTGTAGATGGACCAGAGGTTCAGGTGTAGATGGACCAGAGGTTCGGGTGTAGATTGACCAGTGGTTCAGGTGTAGATGGACCAGTGGTCAGGTGTAGATGGACCAGTGGTACGGGTGTAGATGACCAGTGGTTCAGGTGTAGATGGACCAGGTAGGTGTAGATGGACCAGTGGTTCAGTGTAGATGGACCAGAGTTAGGGTGTAGATGGACCAGTGGTTCAGGTGTAGATGGACCAGTGGTTCGGGGTAGATGGACCAGTGGTTCGGGTGTAGATGGACCAGAGGTGTAGATGGACCAGTGGTTCGGTGTAGATGGACCAGTGGTATGGGTGTAGATGGACCAGTGGTACAGGTGTAGATGGACCAGTGGTTCAGGTGTAGATGGACCAGAGGTAGGGGTGTAGATGGACCAGTGGTTCAGGTGTAGATGGACCAGTGGTTCGGGTGTAGATGGACCAGAGGTTCGGGTAGATGGACCAGGTAGGGGTGTAGATGGACCAGTGGTTCAGGTGTAGATGGACCAGTGGTACGGGTGTAGATGGACCAGTGGTTCGGGTGTAGATGGACCAGTGGTTCGGGTGTAGATGGACCAGTGGTTCGGGTGTAGATGGACCAGTGGTTCGGGTGTAGATGGACCAGTGGTTCGGGTGTAGATGGACCAGTGGTTCAGGTGTAGATGGACCAGTGGTTCAGGTGTAGATGGACCAGTGGTTCGGGTGTAGATGGACCAGAGGTACGGGTGTAGATGGACCAGTGGTTCGGGTGTAGATGGACCAGTGGTTCAGGTGTAGATGGACCAGAGGTTCAGGTGTAGATGGACCAGTGGTTCAGGTGTAGATGGACCAGAGGTAGGGTGTAGATGGACCAGTGGTTCAGTTGTAGATGGACCAGAGGTAGGGGTGTAGATGGACCAGTGGTTCAGGTGTAGATGGACCAGTGGTTCAGGTGTAGATGGACCAGAGGTAGGGGTGTAGATGGACCAGTGGTTCAGGTGTAGATGGACCAGAGGTAGGGGTGTAGATGGACCAGTGGTTCAGGTGTAGATGGACCAGTGGTTCAGGTGTAGATGGACCAGTGGTTCAGGTGTAGATGGACCAGAGGTACGGGTGTAGATGGACCAGTGGTTCAGGTGTAGATGGACCAGAGGTTCAGGTGTAGATGGACCAGTGGTTCAGGTGTAGATGGACCAGAGGTAGGGGTGTAGATGGACCAGTGGTTCAGGTGTAGATGGACCAGAGGTTCAGGTGTAGATGGACCAGTGGTTCAGGTGTAGATGGACCAGTGGTACGGGTGTAGATGGACCAGAGGTAGGGGTGTAGATGGACCAGTGGTACGGGTGTAGATGGACCAGAGGTAGGGGTGTAGATGGACCAGTGGTTCAGGTGTAGATGGACCAGTGGTACAGGTGTAGATGGACCAGTGGTACAGGTGTAGATGGACCAGTGGTACGGGTGTAGATGGACCAGTGGTTCAGGTGTAGATGGACCAGAGGTACAGGTGTAGATGGACCAGTGGTACAGGTGTAGATGGACCAGTGGTACGGGTGTAGATGGACCAGTGGTTCAGGTGTAGATGGACCAGTGGTTCGGGTGTAGATGGACCAGTGGTTCAGGTGTAGATGGACCAGTGGTACAGGTGTAGATGGACCAGTGGTTCAGGTGTAGATGGACCAGTGGTTCAGGTGTAGATGGACCAGGGTAGGGGTGTAGATGGACCAGTGGTTCAGGTGTAGATGGACCAGTGGTTCGGTGTAGATGGACCAGTGGTTCGGGTGTAGATGGACCAGTGGTTCAGGTGTAGATGGACCAGTGTAGGGTGTAGATGGACCAGTGTTAGGTGTAGATGGACCAGTGGTTCAGGTGTAGATGGACCAGAGGTAGGGGTGTAGATGGACCAGTGGTTCAGGTGTAGATGGACCAGTGGTTCGGGTGTAGATGGACCAGAGGTGTAGATGGACCAGTGGTTCGGGTGTAGATTGACCAGTGGTACGGGTGTAGATGGACCAGTGGTAGGGGTGTAGATGGACCAGTGGTTCGGGTGTAGATGGACCAGTGGTTCGGGTGTAGATGGACCAGTGGTTCGGGTGTAGATGGACCAGAGGTAGGGGTGTAGATGGACCAGTGGTTCGAGTGTAGATGGACCATAGGTAGGGGTGCAGATGGACCAGTGGTTCAGGTGTAGATTGACCAGTGGTTCAGGTGTAGATGGACCAGTGGTTCAGGTGTAGATGGACCAGTGGTTCGGGTGTAGATTGACCAGTGGTTCAGGTGTAGATGGACCAGAGGTTCAGGTGTAGATGGACCAGTAGTTCAGGTGTAGATGGACCAGAGGTAGGGGTGTAGATGGACCAGTGGTTCAGTTGTAGATGGACCAGAGGTAGGGGTGTAGATGGACCAGTGGTTCAGGTGTAGATGGACCAGTGGTTCGGGTGTAGATGGACCAGAGGTAGTGGTGTAGATGGACCAGTGGTACAGGTGTAGATGGACCAGTGGTTCAGGTGTAGATGGACCAGAGGTAGGGGTGTAGATGGACCAGTGGTACAGGTGTAGATGGACCAGTGGTTCAGGTGTAGATGGACCAGAGGTAGGGGTGTAGATGGACCAGTGGTTCAGGTGTAGATGGACCAGAGGTACAGGTGTAGATGGACCAGAGGTAAGGGTGTAGATGGACCAGTGGTTCGGGTGTAGATTGACCAGTGGTTCAGGTGTAGATGGACCAGAGGTTCAGGTGTAGATGGACCAGTAGTTCAGGTGTAGATGGACCAGAGGTAGGGGTGTAGATGGACCAGTGGTAGTGGTGTAGATGGACCAGTGGTAGTGGTGTAGATGGACCAGTGGTACAGGTGTAGATGGACCAGAGGTAGGGGTGTAGATGGACCAGTGGTACAGGTGTAGATGGACCAGTGGTACAGGTGTAGATGGACCAGAGGTAGGGGTGTAGATGGACCAGTGGTTCGGGTGTAGATGGACCAGAGGTAGTGGTGTAGATGGACCAGAGGTAGGGGTGTAGATGGACCAGTGGTTCGGGTGTAGATGGACCAGTGGTTCGGTGTAGATGGACCAGAGGTACGGGTGTAGATGGACCAGTGGTTCAGGTGTAGATGGACCAGTGGTACAGGTGTAGATGGACCAGAGGTACAGGTGTAGATGGACCAGTGGTACGGGTGTAGATGGACCAGAGGTTCAGGTGTAGATGGACCAGTGGTACAGGTGTAGATGGACCAGTGGTACAGGTGTAGATGGACCAGTGGTACAGGTGTAGATGGACCAGTGGTTCAGGTGTAGATGGACCAGTGGTTCAGGTGTAGATGGACCAGAGGTTCAGGTGTAGATGGACCAGTGGTTCAGGTGTAGATGGACCAGTGGTTCAGGTGTAGATGGACCAGTGGTACAGGTGTAGATGGACCAGAGGTAGTGGTGTAGATGGACCAGTGGTAGTGGTGTAGATGGACCAGTGGTAGTGGTGTAGATGGACCAGTGGTACAGGTGTAGATGGACCAGAGGTAGGGGTGTAGATGGACCAGTGGTACAGGTGTAGATGGACCAGTGGTACAGGTGTAGATGGACCAGAGGTAGGGGTGTAGATGGACCAGTGGTTCGGGTGTAGATGGACCAGAGGTAGTGGTGTAGATGGACCAGTGGTAGTGGTGTAGATGGACCAGTGGTTCGGGTGTAGATGGACCAGAGGTAGGGGTGTAGATGGACCAGTGGTTCAGGTGTAGATGGACCAGTGGTACGGGTGTAGATGGACCAGTGGTACGGGTGTAGATGGACCAGTGGTTCAGGTGTAGATGGACCAGTGGTTCAGGTGTAGATGGACCAGAGGTTCAGGTGTAGATGGACCAGAGGTAGGGGTGCAGATGGACCAGTGGTTCAGGTGTAGATGGACCAGAGGTAGGGGTGTAGATGGACCAGTGGTTCAGGTGTAGATGGACCAGTGGTTCAGGTGTAGATGGACCAGAGGTAGGGGTGTAGATGGACCAGTGGTTCAGGTGTAGATGGACCAGAGGTAGGGGTGTAGATTGACCAGTGGTTCGGGTGTAGATGGACCAGAGGTTCAGGTGTAGATGGACCAGTGGTTCAGGTGTAGATGGACCAGAGGTTCGGGTGTAGATGGACCAGTGGTTCAGGTGTAGATGGACCAGAGGTAGGGGTGTAGATGGACCAGTGGTTCAGGTGTAGATGGACCAGTGGTTCAGGTGTAGATGGACCAGAGGTAGGTGTAGATGGACCAGTGGTTCAGGTGTAGATGGACCAGTGGTTCAGGTGTAGATGGACCAGTGGTAGGTGTAGATGGACCAGGTAGGGTGTAGATGGACCAGTGGTTCAGGTGTAGATGGACCAGTGGTTCAGGTGTAGATGGACCAGTGGTACAGGTGTAGATGGACCAGTGGTACAGGTGTAGATGGACCAGTGGTACAGGTGTAGATGGACCAGTGGTACAGGTGTAGATGGACCAGTTTCAGGTGTAGATGGACCAGTGGTACAGGTGTAGATGGACCAGTGGTTCAGGTGTAGATGGACCAGTGGTTCGGGTGTAGATGGACCAGTGGTTCGGGTGTAGATGGACCAGAGGTGTAGATGGACCAGTGGTTCGGGTGTAGATTGACCAGTGGTATGGGTGTAGATGGACCAGTGGTAGTGGTATAGATGGACCAGTGGTTCAGGTGTAGATGGACCAGAGGTAGGGGTGTAGATGGACCAGTGGTTCAGGTGTAGATGGACCAGAGGTAGGGGTGTAGATGGACCAGTGGTTCGGGTGTAGATGGACCAGTGGTTCGGGTGTAGATGGACCAGTGGTTCGGGTGTAGATGGACCAGAGGTGTAGATGGACCAGTGGTTCGGGTGTAGATTGACCAGTGGTATGGGTGTAGATGGACCAGTGGTAGTGGTATAGATGGACCAGTGGTTCAGGTGTAGATGGACCAGAGGTAGGGGTGTAGATGGACCAGTGGATCAGGTGTAGATGGACCAGAGGTAGGGGTGTAGATGGACCAGTGGTTCGGGTGTAGATGGACCAGTGGTTCGGGTGTAGATGGACCAGTGGTTCGGGTGTAGATGGACCAGAGGTGTAGATGGACCAGTGGTTCGGGTGTAGATTAACCAGTGGTACGGGTGTAGATGGACCAGTTGTAGGGGTGTAGATGGACCAGTGGTTCGGGTGTAGATGGACCAGTGGTTCGGGTGTAGATGGACCAGTGGTTCGGGTGTAGATGGACCAGAGGTAGGGGTGTAGATGGACCAGTGGTTCGGGTGTAGATGGACCAGAGGTAGGGGTGCAGATGGACCAGTGGTTCAGGTGTAGATTGACCAGTGGTTCAGGTGTAGATGGACCAGTGGTTCAGGTGTAGATGGACCAGTGGTTCGGGTGTAGATTGACCAGTGGTTCAGGTGTAGATGGACCAGAGGTTCGGGTGTAGATGGACCAGTAGTTCAGGTGTAGATGGACCAGTGGTAGAGGTGTAGATGGACCAGTGGTTCGGGTGTAGATGGACCAGTGGTTCGGGTGTAGATGGACCAGAGGTAGGGGTGTAGATGGACCAGTGGTTCGGGTGTAGATGGACCAGTGGTTCGGGTGTAGATGGACCAGAGGTAGGGGTGCAGATGGATCAGTGGTTCAGGTGTAGAAGGACCAGAGGTAGGGGTGTAGATGGACCAGTGGTTCAGGTTTAGATGGACCAGAGGTAGGGGTGTAGATGGACCAGTGGTAGGGGTGTAGATGGTTCAGGTGTAGATGGACCAGTGGTTCAGGTGTAGATGGACCAGTGGTTCGGGTGTAGATTGGCCAGTTGTTCAGGTGTAGATGGACCAGAGGTTCAGGTGTAGATGGACCAGTAGTTCAGGTGTAGATGGACCAGAGGTAGGGGTGTAGATGGACCAGTTGTTCAGTTGTAGATGGACCAGAGGTAAGGGTGTAGATGGACCAGTGGTTCAGGTGTAGATGGACCAGTGGTTCGGGTGTAGATGGACCAGAGGTAGTGGTGTAGATGGACCAGTGGTACAGGTGTAGATGGACCAGTGGTTCAGGTGTAGATGGACCAGAGGTAGGGGTGTAGATGGACCAGTGGTTCAGGTGTAGATGGACCAGAGGTACAGATGTAGATGGACCAGAGGTAGGAGTGTAGATGGACCAGTGGTTCGGGTGTAGATGGACCAGTGGTAGGGGTGTAGATGGACCAGAGGTTCAGGAGTAGATTGACCAGTAGTTCGGGTGTAGATGGACCAGTGGTTCGGGTGTAGATGGACCAGTGGTATTGGTGTAGATGGACCAGTGGTACGGGTGTAGATGGACCAGTGGTTCAGGTGTAGATGGACCAGAGGTTCAGGTGTAGATGGACCAGAGGTTCAGGTGTAGATGGACCAGTGGTTCAGGTGTAGATGGACCAGAGGTTCAGGTGTAGATGGACCAGTGGTTCAGGTGTAGATGGACCAGTGGTTCAGGTGTAGATGGACCAGTGGTACAGGTGTAGATGGACCAGAGGTAGTGGTGTAGATGGACCAGTGGTAGTGGTGTAGATGGACCAGTGGTAGTGGTGTAGATGGACCAGTGGTACAGGTGTAGATGGACCAGAGGTAGGGGTGTAGATGGACCAGTGGTACAGGTGTAGATGGACCAGTGGTACAGGTGTAGATGGACCAGAGGTACAGGTGTAGATGGACCAGTGGTTCGGGTGTAGATGGACCAGAGGTAGTGGTGTAGATGGACCAGAGGTAGGGGTGTTGATGGACCAGTGGTAGTGGTGTAGATGGACCAGTGGTTCGGGTGTAGATGGACCAGAGGTAGGGGTGTAGATGGACCAGTGGTTCAGGTGTAGATGGACCAGTGGTACGGGTGTAGATGGACCAGTGGTACGGGTGTAGATGGACCAGTGGTACGGGTGTAGATGGACCAGTGGTTCAGGTGTAGATGGACCAGTGGTTCAGGTGTAGATGGACCAGAGGTTCAGGTGTAGATGGACCAGAGGTAGGGGTGCAGATGGACCAGAGGTTCAGTTGTAGATGGACCAGTGGTACGGGTGTAGATGGACCAGTGGTTCAGGTGTAGATGGACCATGGTAGTGACCAGTGGTTCGGTGTAGATGGACCAGTGGTTCGGGTGTAGATGGACCAGTGGTTCAGGTGTAGATGGACCAGAGGTAGGGGTGCAGATGGACCAGTGGTTCAGGTGTAGATGGACCAGAGGTAGGGGTGTAGATTGACCAGTGGTTCGGGTGTAGATGGACCAGAGGTTCAGGTGTATATGGACCAGTGGTTCAGGTGTAGATGGACCAGAGGTTCGGGTGTAGATTGACCAGTGGTTCAGGTGTAGATGGACCATTGGTTCAGGTGTAGATGGACCAGAGGTTCAGGTGTAGATGGACCAGAGGTAGGGGTGCAGATGGACCAGAGGTTCAGTTGTAGATGGACCAGTGGTACGGGTGTAGATGGACCAGTGGTTCAGGTGTAGATGGACCAGTGGTTCTGGTGTAGATGGACCAGTGGTTCAGGTGTAGATGGACCAGAGGTAGGGGTGCAGATGGACCAGTGGTTCAGATGTAGATGGACCAGAGGTAGGGGTGTAGATTGACCAGTGGTTCGGGTGTAGATGGACCAGAGGTTCAGGTGTATATGGACCAGTGGTTCAGGTGTAGATGGACCAGAGGTTCGGGTGTAGATTGACCAGTGGTTCAGGTGTAGATGGACCAGAGGTAGGGGTGTAGATGGACCAGAGATTCAGGTGTAGATGGACCAGTGATTCAGGTGTAGATGGACCAGAGGTAGGGGTGTAGACGGATCAGTGGTTCAGGTGTAGATGGACCAGAGGTAGGGGTGTAGATGGACCAGTGGTTCAGGTTTAGATGGACCAGAGGTAGGGATGTTGATGGACCAGTGGTAGGGTGTAGATGGACCAGAGGTTCAGGTGTAGATGGACCAGTGGTTCAGGTGTAGATGGACCAGTGGTACGGGTGTAGATGGACCAGAGGTAGGGGTGCAGATGGACCAGTGGTTCGGGTGCAGATGGACCAGTGGTTCAGGTGTAGATGGACCAGTGGTACAGGTGTAGATGGACCAGTGGTACAGGTGTAGATGGACCAGAGGTACAGGTGTAGATGGACCAGTGGTACAGATGTAGATGGACCAGTGGTACAGGTGTAGATGGACCAGAGGTACAGAGGTGTAGATGGACCAGTGGTACAGGTGTAGATGGACCAGTGGTACAGGTGTAGATGGACCAGTGGTACAGGTGTAGATGAACCAGTGGTACAGGTGTAGATGGACCAGAGGTACAGGTGTAGATGGATCAGTGGTTCAGGTGTAGATGGACCAGTGGTTCAGGTGTAGATGGACCAGAGGTTCGGGTGTAGATTGACCAGTGGTTCGGGTGTAGATGGACCAGAGGTATTGGTGTAGATGGACCAGTGGTACGGGTGTAGATGGACCGGTGGTTCGGGTGTAGATGGACCAGTGGATCAGGTGTAGATGGACCAGTGGTTCGGGTGTAGATGGACCAGTGGTTCAGGTGTAGATGGACCAGTGGTTCAGGTGTAGATGGACCAGAGGTAGGGGTGTAGATGGACCAGTGGTTCAGGTGTAGATGGACCAGAGTTAGGGGTGTAGATGGACCAGTGGTTCGGGTGTAGATGGACCAGTGGTTCGGGTGTAGATGGACCAGTGGTTCGGGTGTAGATGGACCAGAGGTGTAGATGGACCAGTGGTTCGGGTGTAGATTGACCAGTGGTATGGGTGTAGATGGACCAGTGGTAGGGGTATAGATGGACCAGTGGTTCAGGTGTAGATGGACCAGAGGTAGGGGTGTAGATGGACCAGTGGATCAGGTGTAGATGGACCAGTGGTTCGGGTGTAGATGGACCAGAGGTGTAGATGGACCAGTGGTTCGGGTGTAGATTGACCAGTGGTACGGGTGTAGATGGACCAGTGGTAGGGGTGTAGATGGACCAGTGGTTCGGGTGTAGATGGACCTGTGGTTCGGGTGTAGATGGACCAGTGGTTCGGGTGTAGATGGACCAGAGGTAGGGGTGTAGATGGACCAGTGGTTCGAGTGTAGATGGACCATAGGTAGGGGTGCAGATGGACCAGTGGTTCAGGTGTAGATTGGCCAGTGGTTCAGGTGTAGATGGACCAGTGGTTCAGGTGTAGATGGACCAGTGGTTCGGGTGTAGATTGACCAGTGGTTCAGGTGTAGATGGACCAGAGGTTCAGGTGTAGATGGACCAGTAGTTCAGGTGTAGATGGACCAGAGGTAGGGGTGTAGATGGACCAGTGGTTCAGTTGTGGATGGACCAGAGGTAGGGGTGTAGATGGACCAGTGGTTCAGGTGTAGATGGACCAGTGGTTCGGGTGTAGATGGACCAGAGGTAGTGGTGTAGATGGACCAGTGGTACAGGTGTAGATGGACCAGTGGTTCAGGTGTAGATGGACCAGAGGTAGGGGTGTAGATGGACCAGTGGTACAGGTGTAGATGGACCAGTGGTTCAGGTGTAGATGGACCAGAGGTAGGGGTGTAGATGGACCAGTGGTTCAGGTGTAGATGGACCAGAGGTACAGGTGTAGATGGACCAGAGGTAAGGGTGTAGATGGACCAGTGGTAGGGGTGTAGATGGACCAGAGGTTCAGGAGTAGATTGACCAGTGGTTCGGGTGTAGATGGACCAGTGGTTCGGGTGTAGATGGACCAGTGGTATTGTTGTAGATGGACCAGTGGTACGGGTGTAGATGGACCAGTGGTTCAGGTGTAGATGGACCAGAGGTTCAGGTGTAGATGGACCAGTGGTTCAGGTGTAGATGGACCAGAGGTTCAGGTGTAGATGGACCAGTGGTTCAGGTGTAGATGGACCAGTGGTTCAGGTGTAGATGGACCAGTGGTACAGGTGTAGATGGACCAGAGGTAGTGGTGTAGATGGACCAGTGGTAGTGGTGTAGATGGACCAGTGGTAGTGGTGTAGATGGACCAGTGGTACAGGTGTAGATGGACCAGAGGTAGGGGTGTAGATGGACCAGTGGTACAGGTGTAGATGGACCAGTGGTACAGGTGTAGATGGACCAGAGGTAGGGGTGTAGATGGACCAGTGGTTCGGGTGTAGATGGACCAGAGGTAGTGGTGTAGATGGACCAGAGGTAGGGGTGTAGATGGACCAGTGGTAGTGGTGTAGATGGACCAGTGGTTCGGGTGTAGATGGACCAGAGGTAGGGGTGTAGATGGACCAGTGGTTCAGGTGTAGATGGACCAGTGGTACGGGTGTAGATGGACCAGTGGTACGGGTGTAGATGGACCAGTGGTACGGGTGTAGATGGACCAGTGGTTCAGGTGTAGATGGACCAGTGGTTCAGGTGTAGATGGACCAGAGGTGTAGATGGACCAGAGGTTCAGGTGTAGATGGACCAGTGGTACGGGTGTAGATGGACCAGTGGTTCAGGTGTAGATGGACCAGTGGTTCGGGTGTAGATGGACCAGTGGTTCAGGTGTAGATGGACCAGAGGTAGGGGTGCAGATGGACCAGTGGTTCAGGTGTAGATGGACCAGAGGTAGGGGTGTAGATTGACCAGTGGTTCGGGTGTAGATGGACCAGAGGTTCAGGTGTATATGGACCAGTGGTTCAGGTGTAGATGGACCAGAGGTTCGGGTGTAGATGGACCAGTGGTTCGGGTGTAGATGGACCAGAGGTAGGGGTGTAGATGGACCAGTGGTTCGGGTGTAGATGGACCAGAGGTAGGGGTGTAGATGGACCAGTGGTTCAGGTGTAGATGGACCAGAGGTAGGGGTGTAGATGGATCAGTGGTTCAGGTGTAGATGGACCAGAGGTAGGGGTGTAGATGGACCAGTGGTACGGGTGTAGATGGACCAGAGGTTCAGGTGTAGATGGACCAGTGGTTCAGGTGTAGATGGACCAGTGGTATGGGTGTAGATGGACCAGTGGTACGGGTGCAGATGGACCAGTGGTTCGGGTGTAGATGGACCAGTGGTACAGGTCTAGATGGACCAGTGGTACAGATGTAGATGGACCAGTGGTACAGGTGTAGATGGACCAGAGGTACAGGTGTAGATGGACCAGTGGTACAGGTGTAGATGGACCAGTGGTACAGGTGTAGATGGACCAGTGGTACAGGTGTAGATGGACCAGTGGTACAGGTGTAGATGGACCAGAGGTACAGGTGTAGATGGACCAGTGGTACAGGTGTAGATGGATCAGTGGTTCAGGTGTAGATGGACCAGTGGTTCAGTTGTAGATGGACCAGAGGTAGGGGTGGAGATGGACCAGTGGTTCAGGTGTAGATGGACCAGTGGTATTGGTGTAGATGGACCAGTGGTACGGGTGTAGATGGACCAGTGGTTCGGGTGTAGATGGACCAGTGGTTCAGGTGTAGATGGACCAGTGGTTCGGGTGTAGATGGACCAGTGGTTCAGGTGTAGATGGACCAGAGGTAGGGGTGTAGATGGACCAGTGGTTCGGGTGTAGATGGACCAGTGGTTCGGGTGTAGATGGACCAGAGGTGTAGATGGACCAGTGGTTCGGGTGTAGATTGACCAGTGGTATGGGTGTAGATGGACCAGTGGTAGGGGTATAGATGGACCAGTGGTTCGGGTGTAGATGGACCAGTGGTTCGGGTGTAGATGGACCAGAGGTTCAAGTGTAGATGGACCAGTGGTTCAGGTGTAGATGGACCAGTGGTACGGGTGTAGATGGACCAGTGGTACGGGTGTAGATGGACCAGAGGTAGGGGTGCAGATGGACCAGTGGTTCGGGTGCAGATGGACCAGTGGTTCAGGTGTAGATGGACCAGTGGTACAGGTGTAGATGAACCAGTGGTACAGGTGTAGATGGACCAGAGGTACAGGTGTAGATGGACCAGTGGTACAGATGTAGATGGACCAGTGGTACAGGTGTAGATGGACCAGTGGTACAGGTGTAGATGGACCAGTGGTACAGGTGTAGATGGACCAGAGGTACAGGTGTAGATGGACCAGTGGTACAGGTGTAGATGGATCATTGGTTCAGGTGTAGATGGACCAGTGGTTCACTTGTAGATGGACCAGAGGTAGGGGTGGAGATGGACCAGTGGTTCAGGTGTAGAGGGACCAGTGGTATTGGTGTAGATGGACCAGTGGTACGGGTGTAGATGGACCAGTGGTTCGGGTGTAGGTGGACCAGTGGTTCAGGTGTAGATGGACCAGTGGTTCGGGTGTAGATGGACCAGTGGTTCAGGTGTAGATGGACCAGTGGTTCAGGTGTAGATGGACCAGAGGTAGGGGTGTAGATGGACCAGAGGTAGGGGTGCAGATGGATCAGTGGTTCAGGTGTAGAAGGACAAGAGGTAGGGGTGTAGATGGACCAGAGGTAGGGGTGTAGATGGACCAGTGGTAGGGGTGTTGATGGTTCAGGTGTAGATGGACCAGTGGTTCAGGTGTAGATGGACCAGTGGTTCGGGTGTAGATTGACCAGTGGTTCAGGTGTAGATGGACCAGAGGTTCAGGTGTAGATGGACCAGTAGTTCAGGTGTAGATGGACCAGAGGTAGGGGTGTAGATGGACCAGTGGTTCAGTTGTAGATGGACCAGAGGTAGGGGTGTAGATGGACCAGTGGTTCAGGTGTAGATGGACCAGTGGTTCGGGTGTAGATGGACCAGAGGTAGTGGTGTAGATGGACCAGTGGTACAGGTGTAGATGGACCAGTGGTTCAGGTGTAGATGGACCAGAGGTAGGGGTGTAGATGGACCAGTGGTTCAGGTGTAGATGGACCAGAGGTACAGATGTAGATGGACCAGAGGTAGGAGTGTAGATGGACCAGTGGTTCGGGTGTAGATGGACCAGTGGTAGGGGTGTAGATGGACCAGAGGTTCAGGAGTAGATTGACCAGTGGTTCGGGTGTAGATGGACCAGTGGTTCGGGTGTAGATGGACCAGTGGTATTGGTGTAGATGGACCAGTGGTACGGGTGTAGATGGACCAGTGGTTCAGGTGTAGATGGACCAGAGGTTCAGGTGTAGATGGACCAGAGGTTCAGGTGTAGATGGACCAGTGGTTCAGGTGTAGATGGACCAGAGGTTCAGGTGTAGATGGACCAGTGGTTCAGGTGTAGATGGACCAGTGGTTCAGGTGTAGATGGACCAGAGGTAGTGGTGTAGATGGACCAGTGATAGTGGTGTAGATGGACCAGTGGTAGTGGTGTAGATGGACCAGTGGTACAGGTGTAGATGGACCAGAGGTAGGGGTGTAGATGGACCAGTGGTACAGGTGTAGATGGACCATTGGTACAGGTGTAGATGGACCAGAGGTAGGGGTGTAGATGGACCAGTGGTTCGGGTGTAGATGGACCAGAGGTAGTGGTGTAGATGGACCAGAGGTAGGGGTGTTGATGGACCAGTGGTAGTGGTGTAGATGGACCAGTGGTTCGGGTGTAGATGGACCAGAGGTAGGGGTGTAGATGGACCAGTGGTTCAGGTGTAGATGGACCAGTGGTTCAGGTGTAGATGGACCAGAGGTTCAGGTGTAGATGGACCAGTGGTTCAGGTGTAGATGGACCAGTGGTTCAGGTGTAGATGGACCAGAGGTATTGGTGTAGATGGACCAGTGGTAGTGGTGTAGATGGACCAGTGGTAGTGTTGTAGATGGACCAGTGGTACAGGTGTAGATGGACCAGAGGTAGGGGTGTAGATGGACCAGTGGTACAGGTGTAGATGGACCAGTGGTACAGGTGTAGATGGACCAGTGGTACAGGTGTAGATGTACCAGTGGTACAGGTGTAGATGGAACAGAGGTACAGGTGTAGATGGACCAGTGGTACAGGTGTAGATGGATCAGTGGTTCAGGTGTAGATGGACCAGTGGTTCAGTTGTAGATGGACCAGAGGTAGGGGTGGAGATGGACCAGTGGTTCATGTGTAGATGGACCAGTGGTATTGGTGTAGATGGACCAGTGGTACGGGTGTAGATGGACCAGTGGTTCAGGTGTAGATGGACCAGTGGTTCGGGTGTAGATGGACCAGTGGTTCAGGTGTAGATGGACCAGTGGTTCAGGTGTAGATGGACCAGAGGTAGGGATGTAGATGGACCAGTGGTTCAGGTGTAGATGGACCAGAGGTAGGGGTGTAGATGGACCAGTGGTTCGGGTGTAGATGGACCAGTGGTTCATGTGTAGATGGACCAGAGGTGTAGATGGACCAGTGGTTCGGGTGTAGATTGACCAGTGGTACGGGTGTAGATGGACCAGTGGTAGAGGTGTAGATGGACCAGTGGTTCGGGTGTAGATGGACCAATGGTTCGGGTGTAGATGGACCAGAGGTAGGGGTGTAGATGGACCAGTGGTTCAGGTGTAGATGGACCAGTGGTTCGGGTGTAGATGGACCAGAGGTAGGGTGTAGATGGACCAGTGGTTCAGGTGTAGATGGACCAGAGGTAGGGTGTAGATGGACCAGGGTAGGGTGTAGATGGACCAGTGGTTCAGGTGTAGATGGACCAGTGGTTCAGGTGTAGATGGACCAGTGGTTCGGGTGTAGATGGACCAGTGGTTCAGGTGTAGATGGACCAGTGGTTCAGGTGTAGATGGACCAGTGGTTCAGGTGTAGATGGACCAGAGGTAGGGGTGTAGATGGACCAGTGGTTCAGGTGTAGATGGACCAGAGGTACAGGTGTAGATGGACCAGTGGTAGGTGTAGATGGACCAGTGGTTCGGGTGTAGATGGACCAGTGGTAGGGGTGTAGATGGACCAGAGGTTCAGGTGTAGATGGACCAGTGGTTCGGGTGTAGATGGACCAGTGGTTCGGGTGTAGATGGACCAGTGGTACAGGTGTAGATGGACCAGAGGTACGGGTGTAGATGGACCAGTGGTTCAGGTGTAGATGGACCAGTGGTTCAGGTGTAGATGGACCAGTGGTACAGGTGTAGATGGACCAGTGGTTCAGGTGTAGATGGACCAGGGTGGTGTAGATGGACCAGTGGTTGGTAGATGGACCAGTGGTACAGGTGTAGATGGACCAGTGGTACGGGTGTAGATGGACCAGTGGTTCAGGTGTAGATGGACCAGAGGTTCAGGTGTAGATGGACCAGTGGTTCAGGTGTAGATGGACCAGTGGTTCAGGTGTAGATGGACCAGGGTTCAGGTGTAGATGGACCAGTGGTTCAGGTGTAGATGGACCAGTGGTCAGGTGTAGATGGACCAGAGGTAGTGGTGTAGATGGACCAGTGGTAGTGGTGTAGATGGACCAGTGGTAGTGGTGTAGATGGACCAGTGGTACAGGTGTAGATGGACCAGAGGTAGGGGTGTAGATGGACCAGTGGTACAGGTGTAGATGGACCAGTGGTACAGGTGTAGATGGACCAGAGGTAGGGGTGTAGATGGACCAGTGGTTCGGGTGTAGATGGACCAGAGGTAGTGGTGTAGATGGACCAGAGGTAGGGGTGTAGATGGACCAGTGGTAGTGGTGTAGATGGACCAGTGGTTCGGGTGTAGATGGACCAGAGGTAGGGGTGTAGATGGACCAGTGGTTCAGGTGTAGATGGACCAGTGGTACGGGTGTAGATGGACCAGTGGTACGGGTGTAGATGGACCAGTGGTACGGGTGTAGATGGACCAGTGGTTCAGGTGTAGATGGACCAGTGGTTCAGGTGTAGATGGACCAGAGGTTCAGGTGTAGATGGACCAGAGGTAGGGGTGCAGATGGACCAGAGGTTCAGTTGTAGATGGACCAGTGGTACGGGTGTAGATGGACCAGTGGTTCAGGTGTAGATGGACCAGTGGTTCGGGGTAGATGGACCAGTGGTTCAGGTGTAGATGGACCAGAGGTAGGGGTGCAGATGGACCAGTGGTTCAGGTGTAGATGGACCAGAGGTAGGGTGTAGATGGACCAGTGGTTCGGGTGTAGATGGACCAGAGGTTCAGGTGTAGATGGACCAGTGGTTAGGTGTAGATGGACCAGTGGTACAGGTGTAGATGGACCAGAGGTACAGGTGTAGATGGACCAGTGGTAGGGGTGTAGATGGACCAGTGGTACAGGTGTAGATGGACCAGTGGTACAGGTGTAGATGGACCAGAGGTAGGGGTGTAGATGGACCAGTGGTTCAGGTGTAGATGGACCAGAGGTAGGGGTGTAGATGGACCAGTGGTTCAGGTGTAGATGGACCAGAGGTAGGGGTGTAGATGGACCAGTGGTAGGGGTGTAGATGGACCAGAGGTTCAGGTGTAGATGGACCAGTGGTTCAGGTGTAGATGGACCAGTGGTACGGGTGTAGATGGACCAGTGGTACGGGTGTAGATGGACCAGTGGTTCAGGTGTAGATGGACCAGTGGTCAGGTGTAGATGGACCAGAGGTTCAGGTGTAGATGGACCAGAGGTAGGGGTGCAGATGGACCAGAGGTTCAGTTGTAGATGGACCAGTGGTACGGGTGTAGATGGACCAGGTTCAGGTGTAGATGGACCAGTGGTTCGGGTGTAGATGGACCAGTGGTTCAGGTGTAGATGGACCAGAGGTAGGGGTGCAGATGGACCAGTGGTTCAGGTGTAGATGGACCAGAGGTAGGGGTGTAGATTGACCAGTGGTTCGGGTGTAGATGGACCAGAGGTTCAGGTGTATATGGACCAGTGGTTCAGGTGTAGATGGACCAGAGGTTCGGGTGTAGATTGACCAGTGGTTCAGGTGTAGATGGACCATTGGTTCAGGTGTAGATGGACCAGAGGTTCAGGTGTAGATGGACCAGAGGTAGGGGTGCAGATGGACCAGAGGTTCAGTTGTAGATGGACCAGTGGTACGGGTGTAGATGGACCAGTGGTTCAGGTGTAGATGGACCAGTGGTTCGGGTGTAGATGGACCAGTGGTTCAGGTGTAGATGGACCAGAGGTAGGGGTGCAGATGGACCAGTGGTTCAGGTGTAGATGGACCAGAGGTAGGGGTGTAGATTGACCAGTGGTTCGGGTGTAGATGGACCAGAGGTTCAGGTGTATATGGACCAGTGGTTCAGGTGTAGATGGACCAGAGGTTCGGGTGTAGATTGACCAGTGGTTCAGGTGTAGATGGACCAGAGGTAGGGGTGTAGATGGACCAGAGGTTCAGGTGTAGATGGACCAGTGATTCAGGTGTAGATGGACCAGAGGTAGGGGTGTAGATGGATCAGTGGTTCAGGTGTAGATGGACCAGAGGTAGGGGTGTAGATGGACCAGTGGTTCAGGTTTAGATGGACCAGAGGTAGGGATGTTGATGGACCAGTGGTAGGGTGTAGATGGACCAGAGGTTCAGGTGTAGATGGACCAGTGGTTCAGGTGTAGATGGACCAGTGGTACGGGTGTAGATGGACCAGAGGTAGGGGTGCAGATGGACCAGTGGTTCGGGTGCAGATGGACCAGTGGTTCAGGTGTAGATGGACCAGTGGTACAGGTGTAGATGGACCAGTGGTACAGGTGTAGATGGACCAGAGGTACAGGTGTAGATGGACCAGTGGTACAGATGTAGATGGACCAGTGGTACAGGTGTAGATGGACCAGAGGTACAGAGGTGTAGATGGACCAGTGGTACAGGTGTAGATGGACCAGTGGTACAGGTGTAGATGGACCAGTGGTACAGGTGTAGATGGACCAGTGGTACAGGTGTAGATGGACCAGAGGTACAGGTGTAGATGGATCAGTGGTTCAGGTGTAGATGGACCAGTGGTTCAGGTGTAGATGGACCAGAGGTTCGGGTGTAGATTGACCAGTGGTTCGGGTGTAGATGGACCAGAGGTATTGGTGTAGATGGACCAGTGGTACGGGTGTAGATGGACCGGTGGTTCGGGTGTAGATGGACCAGTGGATCAGGTGTAGATGGACCAGTGGTTCGGGTGTAGATGGACCAGTGGTTCAGGTGTAGATGGACCAGTGGTTCAGGTGTAGATGGACCAGAGGTAGGGGTGTAGATGGACCAGTGGTTCAGGTGTAGATGGACCAGAGGTAGGGGTGTAGATGGACCAGTGGTTCGGGTGTAGATGGACCAGTGGTTCGGGTGTAGATGGACCAGTGGTTCGGGTGTAGATGGACCAGAGGTGTAGATGGACCAGTGGTTCGGGTGTAGATTGACCAGTGGTATGGGTGTAGATGGACCAGTGGTAGGGGTATAGATGGACCAGTGGTTCAGGTGTAGATGGACCAGAGGTAGGGGTGTAGATGGACCAGTGGATCAGGTGTAGATGGACCAGTGGTTCGGGTGTAGATGGACCAGAGGTGTAGATGGACCAGTGGTTCGGGTGTAGATTGACCAGTGGTACGGGTGTAGATGGACCAGTGGTAGGGGTGTAGATGGACCAGTGGTTCGGGTGTAGATGGACCAGTGGTTCGGGTGTAGATGGACCAGTGGTTCGGGTGTAGATGGACCAGAGGTAGGGGTGTAGATGGACCAGTGGTTCGGGTGTAGATGGACCATAGGTAGGGGTGCAGATGGACCAGTGGTTCAGGTGTAGATTGACCAGTGGTTCAGGTGTAGATGGACCAGTGGTTCAGGTGTAGATGGACCAGTGGTTCGGGTGTAGATTGACCAGTGGTTCAGGTGTAGATGGACCAGAGGTTCAGGTGTAGATGGACCAGTAGTTCAGGTGTAGATGGACCAGAGGTAGGGGTGTAGATGGACCAGTGGTTCAGTTGTAGATGGACCAGAGGTAGGGGTGTAGATGGACCAGTGGTTCAGGTGTAGATGGACCAGTGGTTCGGGTGTAGATGGACCAGAGGTAGTGGTGTAGATGGACCAGTGGTACAGGTGTAGATGGACCAGTGGTTCAGGTGTAGATGGACCAGAGGTAGGGGTGTAGATGGACCAGTGGTTCAGGTGTAGATGGACCAGAGGTACAGGTGTAGATGGACCAGAGGTAGGGGTGTAGATGGACCAGTGGTAGGGGTGTAGATGGACCAGTGGTTCAGGTGTAGATGGACCAGAGGTACAGGTGTAGATGGACCAGAGGTAAGGGTGTAGATGGACCAGTGGTAGGGGTGTAGATGGACCAGAGGTTCAGGAGTAGATTGACCAGTGGTTCGGGTGTAGATGGACCAGTGGTTCGGGTGTAGATGGACCAGTGGTATTGTTGTAGATGGACCAGTGGTACGGGTGTAGATGGACCAGTGGTTCAGGTGTAGATGGACCAGAGGTTCAGGTGTAGATGGACCAGTGGTTCAGGTGTAGATGGACCAGAGGTTCAGGTGTAGATGGACCAGTGGTTCAGGTGTAGATGGACCAGTGGTTCAGGTGTAGATGGACCAGTGGTACAGGTGTAGATGGACCAGAGGTAGTGGTGTAGATGGACCAGTGGTAGTGGTGTAGATGGACCAGTGGTAGTGGTGTAGATGGACCAGTGGTACAGGTGTAGATGGACCAGAGGTAGGGGTGTAGATGGACCAGTGGTACAGGTGTAGATGGACCAGTGGTACAGGTGTAGATGGACCAGAGGTAGGGGTGTAGATGGACCAGTGGTTCGGGTGTAGATGGACCAGAGGTAGTGGTGTAGATGGACCAGAGGTAGGGGTGTAGATGGACCAGTGGTAGTGGTGTAGATGGACCAGTGGTTCGGGTGTAGATGGACCAGAGGTAGGGGTGTAGATGGACCAGTGGTTCAGGTGTAGATGGACCAGTGATACGGGTGTAGATGGACCAGTGGTACGGGTGTAGATGGACCAGTGGTACGGGTGTAGATGGACCAGTGGTTCAGGTGTAGATGGACCAGTGGTTCAGGTGTAGATGGACCAGAGGTTCAGGTGTAGATGGACCAGAGGTAGGGGTACAGATGGACCAGAGGTTCAGTTGTAGATGGACCAGTGGTACGGGTGTAGATGGACCAGTGGTTCAGGTGTAGATGGACCAGTGGTTCGGGTGTAGATGGACCAGTGGTTCAGGTGTAGATGGACCAGAGGTAGGGGTGCAGATGGACCAGTGGTTCAGGTGTAGATGGACCAGAGGTAGGGGTGTAGATTGACCAGTGGTTCGGGTGTAGATGGACCAGAGGTTCAGGTGTATATGGACCAGTGGTTCAGGTGTAGATGGACCAGTGGTTCGGGTGTAGATGGACCAGAGGTAGGGGTGTAGATGGACCAGAGGTTCAGGTGTAGATGGACCAGTGATTCAGGTGTAGATGGACCAGAGGTAGGGGTGTAGATGGATCAGTGGTTCAGGTGTAGATGGACCAGAGGTAGGGGTGTAGATGGATCAGTGGTTCAGGTTTAGATGGACCAGAGGTAGGGGTGTAGATGGACCAGTGGTTCAGGTGTAGATGGACCAGGGTAGGTGTAGATGGACCAGTGGTAGGGTGTAGATGGACCAGAGGTTCAGGTGTAGATGGACCAGTGGTTCAGGTGTAGATGGACCAGTGGTATGGGTGTAGATGGACCAGAGGTAGGGGTGCAGATGGACCAGTGGCTCGGGTGCACATGGACCAGTGGTACAGGTCTAGATGGACCAGTGGTACAGATGTAGATGGACCAGTGGTACAGGTGTAGATGGACCAGAGGTACAGGTGTAGATGGACCAGTGGTACAGGTGTAGATGGACCAGTGGTACAGGTGTAGATGGACCAGTGGTACAGGTGTAGATGGACCAGTGGTACAGGTGTAGATGGACCAGAGGTACAGGTGTAGATGGACCAGTGGTACAGGTGTAGATGGATCAGTGGTTCAGGTGTAGATGGACCAGTGGTTCAGTTGTAGATGGACCAGAGGTAGGGGTGGAGATGGACCAGTGGTTCAGGTGTAGATGGACCAGTGGTATTGGTGTAGATGGACCAGTGGTACGGGTGTAGATGGACCAGTGGTTCAGGTGTAGATGGACCAGAGGTACGGGTGTAGATGGACCAGTGGTTCAGGTGTAGATGGACCAGAGGTAGGGGTGTAGATGGACCAGTGGTTCGGGTGTAGATGGACCAGTGGTTCGGGTGTAGATGGACCAGTGGTTCGGGTGTAGATGGACCAGAGGTGTAGATGGACCAGTGGTTCGGGTGTAGATTGACCAGTGGTATGGGTGTAGATGGACCAGTGGTAGGGGTATAGATGGACCAGTGGTTCGGGTGTAGATGGACCAGTGGTTCGGGTGTAGATGGACCAGAGGTTCAAGTGTAGATGGACCAGTGGTTCAGGTGTAGATGGACCAGTGGTACGGGTGTAGATGGACCAGAGGTAGGGGTGCAGATGGACCAGTGGTTCGGGTGCAGATGGACCAGTGGTTCAGGTGTAGATGGACCAGTGGTACAGGTGTAGATGGACCAGTGGTACAGATGTAGATGGACCAGTGGTACAGGTGTAGATGGACCAGTGGTACAGGTGTAGATGGACCAGTGGTACAGGTGTAGATGGACCAGAGGTACAGGTGTAGATGGACCAGTGGTACAGGTGTAGATGGATCAGTGGTTCAGGTGTAGATGGACCAGTGGTTCAGGTGTAGATGGACCAGTGGTACGGGTGTAGATGGACCAGAGGTACAGGTGTAGATGGACCAGTGGTTCGGGTGTAGATGGACCAGTGGTTCAGGTGTAGATGGACCAGTGGTACAGGTGTAGATGGACCAGTGGTACAGGTGTAGATGGACCAGTGGTACAGGTGTAGATGGACCAGTGGTTCAGTGTAGATGGACCAGTGGTTCAGGTGTAGATGGACCAGTGGTTCAGGTGTAGATGGACCAGTGGTTCAGGTGTAGATGGACCAGTGGTACGGGTGTAGATGGACCAGAGGTAGGGGTAGATGGACCAGTGGTTCAGGTGTAGATGGACCAGAGGTAGGGGTGTAGATGGACCAGTGGTGGGTGTAGATGGACCAGTGGTAGGTGTGAGTGGTTCAGGTGTAGATGGACCAGTGGTAAGGTGTAGATGGACCAGTGGTTCGGGTGTAGATGGACCAGTGGTTCAGGTGTAGATGGACCAGAGGTTCAGGTGTAGATGGACCAGTGGTCAGGTGTAGATGGACCAGAGGTAGGGTAGATGGACCAGAGGTAGGGGTGTAGATGGACCAGTGGTTCAGTTGTAGATGGACCAGAGGTAGGGGTGTAGATGGACCAGTGGTTCAGGTGTAGATGGACCAGTGGTTCGGGTGTAGATGGACCAGAGGTAGTGGTGTAGATGGACCAGTGGTACAGGTGTAGATGGACCAGTGGTTCAGGTGTAGATGGACCAGAGGTAGGGGTGTAGATGGACCAGTGGTTCAGGTGTAGATGGACCAGAGGTACAGGTGTAGATGGACCAGAGGTAGGGGTGTAGATGGACCAGTGGTTCGGGTGTAGATGGACCAGTGGTAGGGGTGTAGATGGACCAGAGGTTCAGGAGTAGATGGACCAGTGGTTCGGGTGTAGATGGACCAGTGGTTCGGGTGTAGATGGACCAGTGGTATTGGTGTAGATGGACCAGTGGTACGGGTGTAGATGGACCAGTGGTTCAGGTGTAGATGGACCAGAGGTTCAGGTGTAGATGGACCAGAGGTTCAGGTGTAGATGGACCAGTGGTTCAGGTGTAGATGGACCAGAGGTTCAGGTGTAGATGGACCAGTGGTTCAGGTGTAGATGGACCAGTGGTTCAGGTGTAGATGGACCAGAGGTAGTGGTGTAGATGGACCAGTGATAGTGGTGTAGATGGACCAGAGGTAGGGGTGTAGATGGACCAGTGGTACAGGTGTAGATGGACCAGTGGTACAGGTGTAGATGGACCAGAGGTAGGGGTGTAGATGGACCAGTGGTTCAGGTGTAGATGGACCAGTAGTGGGTGTAGATGGACCAGTGGTATGGGTGTAGATGGACCAGTGGTAGGGGTGTAGATGGACCAGTGGTTCAGGTGTAGATGGACCAGAGGTAGGGGTGTAGATGGACCAGTGGTTCAGGTGTAGATGGACCAGAGGTACGGGTGTAGATGGACCAGTGGTTCGGGTGTAGATGGACCAGTGGTTCAGGTGTAGATGGACCAGTGGTTCGGGTGTAGATGGACCAGAGGTGTAGATGGACCAGTGGTTCGGGTGTAGATGGACCAGTGGTACAGGTGTAGATGGACCAGTGGTAGAGGTGTAGATGGACCAGTGGTACAGGTGTAGATGGACCAGAGGTAGGGGTGTAGATGGACCAGTGGTACAGGTGTAGATGGACCAGTGGTACAGGTGTAGATGGACCAGTGGTACAGGTGTAGATGGACCAGTGGTACGGGTGTAGATGGACCAGAGGTACGGTGTAGATGGACCAGTGGTAAGGTGTAGATGGACCAGTGGTAGGTGTAGATGGACCAGTGGTCAGTGTAGATGGACCAGAGTAGTATGGTGTAGATGGACCAGAGGTAGGGGTGTAGATGGACCAGTGGTAGTGGTGTAGATGGACCAGTGGTTCGGGTGTAGATGGACCAGAGGTAGGGGTGTAGATGGACCAGTGGTTCAGGTGTAGATGGACCAGTGGTACGGGTGTAGATGGACCAGTGGTACGGGTGTAGATGGACCAGTGGTACGGGTGTAGATGGACCAGTGGTTCAGGTGTAGATGGACCAGTGGTTCAGGTGTAGATGGACCAGAGGTTCAGGTGTAGATGGACCAGAGGTAGGGGTGCAGATGGACCAGAGGTTCAGTTGTAGATGGACCAGTGGTACGGGTGTAGATGGACCAGTGGTTCAGGTGTAGATGGACCAGTGGTTCGGGTGTAGATGGACCAGTGGTTCAGGTGTAGATGGACCAGAGGTAGGGGTGCAGATGGACCAGTGGTTCAGGTGTAGATGGACCAGAGGTAGGGGTGTAGATTGACCAGTGGTTCGGGTGTAGATGGACCAGAGGTTCAGGTGTATATGGACCAGTGGTTCAGGTGTAGATGGACCAGAGGTTCGGGTGTAGATTGACCAGTGGTTCGGGTGTAGATGGACCAGAGGTAGGGGTGTAGATGGACCAGAGGTTCAGGTGTAGATGGACCAGAGGTAGGGGTGTAGATGGATCAGTGGTTCAGGTTTAGATGGACCAGAGGTAGGGGTGTAGATGGACCAGTGGTAGGGGTGTAGATGGACCAGAGGTTCAGGTGTAGATGGACCAGTGGTTCAGGTGTAGATGGACCAGTGGTATGGGTGTAGATGGACCAGAGGTAGGGGTGCAGATGGACCAGTGGCTCGGGTGCACATGGACCAGTGGTACAGGTCTAGATGGACCAGTGGTACAGATGTAGATGGACCAGTGGTACAGGTGTAGATGGACCAGAGGTACAGGTGTAGATGGACCAGTGGTACAGGTGTAGATGGACCAGTGGTACAGGTGTAGATGGACAAGTGGTACAGGTGTAGATGGACCAGTGGTACAGGTGTAGATGGACCAGAGGTACAGGTGTAGATGGACCAGTGGTACAGGTGTAGATGGATCAGTGGTTCAGGTGTAGATGGACCAGTGGTTCAGTTGTAGATGGACCAGAGGTAGGGGTGGAGATGGACCAGTGGTTCAGGTGTAGATGGACTAGTGGTATTGGTGTAGATGGACCAGTGGTACTGGTGTAGATGGACCAGTGGTTCGGGTGTAGATGGACCAGTGGTTCAGGTGTCGATGGACCAGTGGTTCGGGTGTAGATGGACCAGTGGTTCAGGTGTAGATGGACCAGAGGTAGGGGTGTAGATGGACCAGTGGTTCGGGTGTAGATGGACCAGTGGTTCGGGTGTAGATGGACCAGAGGTGTAGATGGACCAGTGGTTCGGGTGTAGATTGACCAGTGGTATGGGTGTAGATGGACCAGTGGTAGGGGTATAGATGGACCAGTGGTTCGGGTGTAGATGGACCAGTGGTTCGGGTGTAGATGGACCAGAGGTTCAAGTGTAGATGGACCAGTGGTTCAGGTGTAGATGGACCAGTGGTACGGGTGTAGATGGACCAGTGGTACGGGTGTAGATGGACCAGATGTAGGGGTGCAGATGGACCAGTGGTTCGGGTGCAGATGGACCAGTGGTTCAGGTGTAGATGGACCAGTGGTACAGGTGTAGATGAACCAGTGGTACAGGTGTAGATGGACCAGAGGTACAGGTGTAGATGGACCAGTGGTACAGATGTAGATGGACCAGTGGTACAGGTGTAGATGGACCAGTGGTACAGGTGTAGATGGACCAGTGGTACAGGTGTAGATGGACCAGAGGTACAGGTGTAGATGGACCAGTGGTACAGGTGTAGATGGATCATTGGTTCAGGTGTAGATGGACCAGTGGTTCACTTGTAGATGGACCAGAGGTAGGGGTGGAGATGGACCAGTGGTTCAGGTGTAGAGGGACCAGTGGTATTGGTGTAGATGGACCAGTGGTACGGGTGTAGATGGACCAGTGGTTCGGGTGTAGGTGGACCAGTGGTTCAGGTGTAGATGGACCAGTGGTTCGGGTGTAGATGGACCAGTGGTTCAGGTGTAGATGGACCAGTGGTTCAGGTGTAGATGGACCAGAGGTAGGGGTGTAGATGGACCAGAGGTAGGGGTGCAGATGGATCAGTGGTTCAGGTGTAGAAGGACAAGAGGTAGGGGTGTAGATGGACCAGAGGTAGGGGTGTAGATGGACCAGTGGTAGGGGTGTTGATGGTTCAGGTGTAGATGGACCAGTGGTTCAGGTGTAGATGGACCAGTGGTTCGGGTGTAGATTGACCAGTGGTTCAGGTGTAGATGGACCAGAGGTTCAGGTGTAGATGGACCAGTAGTTCAGGTGTAGATGGACCAGAGGTAGGGGTGTAGATGGACCAGTGGTTCAGTTGTAGATGGACCAGAGGTAGGGGTGTAGATGGACCAGTGGTTCAGGTGTAGATGGACCAGTGGTTCCGGTGTAGATGGACCAGAGGTAGTGGTGTAGATGGACCAGTGGTACAGGTGTAGATGGACCAGTGGTTCAGGTGTAGATGGACAAGGTAGGGGTGTAGATGGACCAGTGGTTCAGGTGTAGATGGACCAGTGGTACAGGTGTAGATGGACCAAGTTAGGAGTGTAGATGGACCAGTGGTTCGGTGTAGATGGACCAGTGTAGGGGTGTAGAGGACCAGAGGTTCAGAGTAGATTGACCAGTGGTTCGGGTGTAGATGGACCAGTGGTTCGGGTGTAGATGGACCAGTGGATATGGTGTAGATGGACCAGTGGTACAGGTGTAGATGGACCAGAGGTTCAGGTGTAGATGGACCAGAGGTTCAGGTGTAGATGGACCAGTGGTTCAGGTGTAGATGGACCAGAGGTTCAGGTGTAGATGGACCAGTGGTTCAGGTGTAGATGGACCAGTGGTTCAGGTGTAGATGGACCAGTGGTACAGATGTAGATGGACCAGAGGTAGTGGTGTAGATGGACCAGTGGTAGTGGTGTAGATGGACCAGTGGTAGTGGTGTAGATGGACCAGTGGTACAGGTGTAGATGGACCAGTGGTACAGGTGTAGATGGACCAGAGGTAGGGGTGTAGATGGACCAGTGGTTCGGGTGTAGATGGACCAGAGGTAGTGGTGTAGATGGACCAGAGGTAGGGGTGTAGATGGACCAGTGGTAGTGGTGTAGATGGACCAGTGGTTAGGGTGTAGATGGACCAGAGGTAGGGGTGTAGATGGACCAGTGGTTCAGGTGTAGATGGACCAGTGGTACGGGTGTAGATGGACCAGTGGTACGGGTGTAGATGGACCAGTGGTTCAGGTCAGTGTAGATGGACCAGTGGTTCAGGTGTAGATGGACCAGAGTATTGGTGTAGATGGACCAGTGGTAGTGGTGTAGATGGACCAGTAGGTAGTGTTGTAGATGGACCATGGTACAGGTGTATATGGACCAAGGTAGGGTGTAAGATACCAATGCTACCAGGTTATATGGACACCAATGATACACGTTGTCAGATACTGACCAGTGTACAGGTGAGACGTAACCCAGCATGGTACACGGTGATACGATGACAGAGGTACAGGTCAGATGGACCAGTGGTACCAGGTTAGTGGATCAGTGGTCGGTGTAGATGGACCAGTGGTTCAGTTGTAGATGGACCAGAGGTAGGGGTGTAGATGGACCAGTGGTTCAAGTGTAGATGGACAATAGGTATTGGTGCAGATGGACCAGTGGTACAGGTGTAGATTGACCAGTGGTTCAGGTGTAGATGGACCAGTGGTTCAGGTGTAGATGGACCAGTGGTACAGGTGTAGATTGACCAGTGGTTCAGGTGTAGATGGACCAGAGGTCAGGTGTAGATGGACCAGTAGTTCAGGTGTAGATGGACCAGAGGTAGGGGTGTAGATGGACCAGTGGTTCGGGTGTAGAGGACCATGGTCATGTGTAATGGACCAGAGGTGTAGATGGACCAGTGTTTCCGGGTGTAGATATTACCATTGGTACGGGTGTATATGGACCAGTGTACAGGTGTAATGAACCAGTGTTCGCGGTGTCGATGGACCATGGTTCGGCGTGTAGATGGACGCATAGGGTTGGGTGTAGTGGACAGTGTTCCGGGGTTTAGATGCGACAGTGGGTTCGGTGTAGATGGGACCAAGGTATGGGTCAGATGGATCAAGTGGTTCAGTGTAGAAGACTCATAGGAGGGGTTTAGATGTACCCGAGGTAGGGTGTCGATGACCCTGGTGGTAGGGGTGTAGAATGGTTCAGGTGTAGATGGACCAGTGGTTCAGGTGTAGATGGACCAGTGGTTCGGTGTAGATTGACCAGTGGTTCAGGTGTAGATGGACCAGAGGTTCAGGTGTAGATGGACCAGTAGTTCAGGTGTAGATGGACCAGAGGTAGGGGTGTAGATGGACCAGTGGTTCAGTTGTGGGATGGACCAGAGGTAGGGGTGTAGATGGACCAGTGGTTCAGGTGTAGATGGACCAGTGGTTCGGGTGTAGATGGACCAGAGGTAGTGGTGTAGATGGACCAGTGGTACAGGTGTAGATGGACCAGTGGTTCAGGTTTAGATGGACCAGAGGTAGGGGTGTAGATGGACCAGTGGTTCAGGTGTAGATGGACCAGAGGTACAGATGTAGATGGACCAGAGGTAGGAGTGTAGATGGACCAGTGGTTCGGGTGTAGATGGACCAGTGGTAGGGGTGTAGATGGACCAGAGGTTCAGGAGTAGATTGACCAGTGGTTCGGGTGTAGATGGACCAGTGGTTCGGGTGTAGATGGACCAGTGGTATTGGTGTAGATGGACCAGTGGTACGGGTGTAGATGGACCAGTGGTTCAGGTGTAGATGCACCAGAGGTTCAGGTGTAGATGGACCAGAGGTTCAGGTGTAGATGGACCAGTGGTTCAGGTGTAGATGGACCAGAGGTTCAGGTGTAGATGGACCAGTGGTTCAGGTGTAGATGGACCAGTGGTTCAGGTGTAGATGGACCAGTGGTACAGGTGTAGATGGACCAGAGGTAGTGGTGTAGATGGACCAGTGGTAGTGGTGTAGATGGACCAGTGGTAGTGGTGTAGATGGACCAGTGGTACAGGTGTAGATGGACCAGAGGTAGGGGTGTAGATGGACCAGTGGTACAGGTGTAGATGGACCAGTGGTACAGGTGTAGATGGACCAGTGGTTCAGGTGTAGATGGACCAGTGGTTCGGGTGTAGATGAACCAGAGGTAGTGGTGTAGATGGACCAGAGGTAGGGGTGTTGATGGACCAGTGGTAGTGGTGTAGATGGACCAGTGGTTCGGGTGTAGATGGACCAGAGGTAGGGGTGTAGATGGACCTCAGTCATTGTTCGGGTTATGCACCATTGGATACGGTTGGATGATGACCATGGTTAGGTGTGAGAGGGAACCAGGAGGTACGGGTGTCTATGGACCAGTGGTTCATGGTGTCGGCTGGACCAGTGGTTCAAGTTGTAGATGGACCACAGGTTCGGTGTAAATGGACCAGAGGTATGGTGCAGATGGACCAGAGGTCCGTTTTAGATGGACGCGTGACGGGTGTAGATGGACCAGTGTTCAGTGGAGATGGACCCGTGGTGTCGGGTGATAGATGGAGGCCAGTGGGGTTCAGGTGTAGATGGAGCAGAGTAGGGTGCAGATGGACCAGTCTGGTTCAGGATTGTAGATGAGACCAGAGGTAGGGGTGTAATTGCCCAGTGGTTCGGGTGTAGATGACCATAGGTTCAGCGTGTATAGGGACCCAGTGGCTATCAGCGTGTAGCTGGACCAGAACGGTCGGGTGTAGAATTTTGGGGACAGTGGTTCAGGTGTAGATGGACCAGAGGTAGGAGTGTAGATGGACCAGAGGTTCAGGTGTAGATGGACCAGTGATTGAGGTGTAGATGGACCAGAGGTAGGGGTGTAGATGGATCAGTGGTTCAGGTGTAGATGGACCAGAGGTAGGGGTGTAGATGGACCAGTGGTTCAGGTTTAGATGGACCAGAGGTAGGGGTGTTGATGGGCCAGTGGTAGGGTGTAGATGGACCAGAGGTTCAGGTGTAGATGGACCAGTGGTTCATGTGTAGATGGACCAGTGGTACGGGTGTAGATGGACCAGTGGTACGGGTGTAGATGGACCAGTGGTTCAGGTGTAGATGGACCAGTGGTTCAGGTGTAGATGGACCAGAGGTTCAGGTGTAGATGGACCAGAGGTAGGGGTGCAGATGGACCAGAGGTTCAGTTGTAGATGGACCAGTGGTACGGGTGTAGATGGACCAGTGGTTCAGGTGTAGATGGACCAGTGGTTCGGGTGTAGATGGACCAGTGGTTCAGGTGTAGATGGACCAGAGGTATGGGTGCAGATGGACCAGTGGGTCAGGTGTAGATGGACCAGAGGTAGGGGTGTAGATTGACCAGTGGTTCGGGTGTAGATGGACCAGAGGTTCAGGTGTATATGGACCAGTGGTTCAGGTGTAGATGGACCAGAGGTTCGGGTGTAGATTGACCAGTGGTTCAGGTGTAGATGGACCATTGGTTCAGGTGTAGATGGACCAGATGTTCAGGTGTAGATGGACCAGAGGTAGGGGTGCAGATGGACCAGAGGTTCAGTTGTAGATGGACCAGTGGTACGGGTGTAGATGGACCAGTGGTTCAGGTGTAGAT
>CM026404.1:63698961-63717003 GCA_014843695.1 Archivesica marissinica
GATGGACCAGTGGTACGGGTGTAGATGGACCAGTGGTTCAGGTGTAGATGGACCAGTGGTTCGGGTGTAGATGGACCAGTGGTTCAGGTGTAGATGGACCAGAGGTAGGGGTGCAGATGGACCAGTGGTTCAGGTGTAGATGGACCAGAGGTATCGAGGTGTAGATGGACCAGAGGTTCAGGTGTAGATGGACCAGTGGTTCAGGTGTAGATGGAACAAGCTACAGGCTAACGGACCAAGGTAGGGTGAAGGACCGTGGAAAGGTGTGATGGACCAGTGGTCAGTGTAATAGCCAGATAGGGTGTAGATGGACCATATAGGGTTAAGACCAAGTAGTGGTGTAGATGGACCAGTGGTAGGTGTAGATGACCAGGGTAGGGGTGCAGATGACCAGTGTTCAGGTGAGATGGACCAGTAGGTCTGTAGATGACCAGAGGTTCAGGTGTAGATGGACCAGAGGTGTAGATGGACCAGTGGTTCGGGTGTAGATTGACCAGTGGTACGGGTGTAGATGGACCAGTGGTACGGGTGTAGATGGACCAGTGGTTCAGGTGTAGATGGACCAGTGGTTCAGGTGTAGATGGACCAGAGGTTCAGGTGTAGATGGACCAGAGGTAGGGGTGCAGATGGACCAGAGGTTCAGTTGTAGATGGACCAGTGGTACGGGTGTAGATGGACCAGTGGTTCAGGTGTAGATGGACCAGTGGTTCTGGTGTAGATGGACCAGTGGTTCAGGTGTAGATGGACCAGAGGTAGGGGTGCAGATGGACCAGTGGTTCAGGTGTAGATGGACCAGAGGTAGGGGTGTAGATTGACCAGTGGTTCGGGTGTAGATGGACCAGAGGTTCAGGTGTATATGGACCAGTGGTTCAGGTGTAGATGGACCAGAGGTTCGGGTGTAGATTGACCAGTGGTTCAGGTGTAGATGGACCAGAGTTCAGTGTAGATGGACCAGTGATTCAGGTGTAGATGGACCAGAGGTAGGGGTGTAGATGGACGTGGTTCAGGTGTAGATGGACCAGAGGTAGGGGGTAGATGGACCAGTGGTTAGTCAGGTGTAGATGGACCAGTGGTAGGGTGTAGATGGACCAGAGGTTCAGGTGTAGATGGACCAGTGGTTCAGGTGTAGATGGACCAGTGTACGGGTGTAGATGGACCAGAGGTAGGGTGCAGATGGACCAGTGGTTGGGTGCAGATGACCAGTGGTTCAGGTGTAGATGGACCATGGTACAGGTGTAGATGGACCAGAGGTACAGGTGTAGATGGACCAGTGGTACAGGTGTAGATGGACCAGTGGTACAGGTGTAGATGGACCAGAGGTACAGGTGTAGATGGACCAGTGGTACAGGTGTAGATGGACCAGTTGTACAGGTGTAGATGGACCAGTGGTACAGGTGTAGATGGACCAGTGGTACAGGTGTAGATGGACCAGAGGTACAGGTGTAGATGGACCAGTGGTACAGGTGTAGATGGACCAGTGGTACAGGTGTAGATGGACCAGTGGTACAGGTGTAGATGGACCAGAGGTAGAGGTGTAGATGGACCAGTGGTTCAGGTGTAGATGGACCAGAGGTACAGGTGTAGATGGACCAGTGGTACGGGTGTAGATGGACCAGTGGTTCAGGTGTAGATGGACCAGAGGTAGTGGTGTAGATGGACCAGTGGTTCAGGTGTAGATGGACCAGAGGTAGGGGTGTAGATGGACCAGTGGTACGGGTGTAGATGGACCAGTGGTTCAGGTGTAGATGGACCAGTGGTTCGGGTGTAGATGACCAGAGGTGTAGATGGACCAGTGGTTCAGGTGTAGATGGACCAGTGGTACAGGTGTAGATGGACCAGTGGTACGGGTGTAGATGGACCAGTGGTTCGGGTGTAGATGGACCAGTGGTTCGGGTGTAGATGGACCAGTGGTTCGGGTGTAGATGGACCAGAGGTACGGGTGTAGATGGACCAGTGGTACAGGTGTAGATGGACCAGTGGTTCAGGTGTAGATGGACCAGTGGTACGGGTGTAGATGGACCAGTGGTTCAGGTGTAGATGGACCAGTGGTTCAGGTGTAGATGGACCAGTGGTTCAGGTGTAGATGGACCAGTGGTAGAGGTGTAGATGGACCAGTGGTAGAGGTGTAGATGGACCAGTGGTACAGGTGTAGATGGACCAGTGGTACAGGTGTAGATGGACCAGAGGTAGGGGTGTAGATGGACCAGTGGTTCGGGTGTAGATGGACCAGTGGTAGAGGTGTAGATGGACCAGAGGTAGGGGTGTAGATGGACCAGTGGTACAGGTGTAGATGGACCAGTGGTACAGGTGTAGATGGACCAGAGGTAGGGGTGTAGATGGACCAGTGGTTCAGGTGTAGATGGACCAGTGGTACGGGTGTAGATGGACCAGTGGTAAGGTGTAGATGGACCAGTGGTAGGGGTAGATGGACCAGTGGTTCAGGTGTAGATGGACCAGAGGTACAGGTGTAGATGGACCAGTGGTAAGGTGTAGATGGACCAGTGGTAAGGTGTAGATGGACCAGTGGTTCAGGTGTAGATGGACCAGTGGTTAGGTGTAGATGGACCAGAGGTAGGGGTGTAGATGACCAGGTTGTAGATGGACCAGTGGTACGGGTGTAGATGGACCAGTGGTTCAGGTGTAGATGGACCAGAGGTTCAGGTGTAGATGGACCAGAGGTTCAGGTGTAGATGGACCAGTGGTTCAGGTGTAGATGGACCAGTGGTTCAGGTGTAGATGGACCAGTGGTTCAGGTGTAGATGGACCAGTGGTTCAGGTGTAGATGGACCAGAGGTAGTGGTGTAGATGGACCAGTGGTAGTGGTGTAGATGGACCAGTGGTAGTGGTGTAGATGGACCAGTGGTACAGGTGTAGATGGACCAGAGGTAGGGGTGTAGATGGACCAGTGGTACAGGTGTAGATGGACCAGTGGTACAGGTGTAGATGGACCAGAGGTAGGGGTGTAGATGGACCAGTGGTTCGGGTGTAGATGGACCAGAGGTAGGGTGTAGATGGACCAGAGGTAGGGGTGTAGATGGACCAGTGGTACAGGTGTAGATGGACCAGTGGTTCGGGTGTAGATGGACCAGAGGTAGGGGTGTAGATGGACCAGTGGTTCAGGTGTAGATGGACCAGTGGTTCAGGTGTAGATGGACCAGTGGTACGGGTGTAGATGGACCAGTGGTTCGGGTGTAGATGGACCAGTGGTTCAGGTGTAGATGGACCAGTGGTTCAGGTGTAGATGGACCAGAGGTTCAGGTGTAGATGGACCAGAGGTAGGGGTGCAGATGGACCAGAGGTTCAGTTGTAGATGGACCAGTGGTACGGGTGTAGATGGACCAGTGGTTCAGGTGTAGATGGACCAGTGGTTCGGGTGTAGATGGACCAGTGGTTCAGGTGTAGATGGACCAGAGGTAGGGGTGCAGATGGACCAGTGGTTCAGGTGTAGATGGACCAGAGGTAGGGGTGTAGATGGACCAGTGGTTCAGGTGTAGATGGACCAGAGGTTCAGGTGTAGATGGACCAGTGGTTCAGGTGTAGATGGACCAGAGGTACAGGTGTAGATGGACCAGTGGTACAGGTGTAGATGGACCAGAGGTAGGGGTGTAGATGGACCAGAGGTTCAGGTGTAGATGGACCAGAGGTACAGGTGTAGATGGACCAGTGGTTCAGGTGTAGATGGACCAGAGGTAGGGGTGTAGATGGACCAGTGGTACAGGTGTAGATGGACCAGAGGTTCAGGTGTAGATGGACCAGTGGTTCAGGTGTAGATGGACCAGTGGTATGGTGTAGATGGACCAGTGGTACGGGTGTAGATGGACCAGTGGTTCGGGTGTAGATGGACCAGTGGTTCAGGTGTAGATGGACCAGTGGTTCGGGTGTAGATGGACCAGTGGTTCAGGTGTAGATGGACCAGAGGTAGGGGTGTAGATGGACCAGTGGTTCGGGTGTAGATGGACCAGTGGTTCGGGTGTAGATGGACCAGAGGTGTAGATGGACCAGTGGTTCGGGTGTAGATGGACCAGTGGTACGGGTGTAGATGGACCAGTGGTAGGGGTGTAGATGGACCAGTGGTTCGGGTGTAGATGGACCAGTGGTTCGGGTGTAGATGGACCAGTGGTTCGGGTGTAGATGGACCAGAGGTAGGGGTGTAGATGGACCAGTGGTTCGGGTGTAGATGGACCAGTGGTTCGGGTGTAGATGGACCAGAGGTAGGGGTGTAGATGGACCAGTGGTTCAGGTGTAGATGGACCAGTGGTTCAGGTGTAGATGGACCAGTGGTTCAGGTGTAGATGGACCAGTGGTTCGGGTGTAGATGGACCAGTGGTTCAGGTGTAGATGGACCAGAGGTACAGGTGTAGATGGACCAGTGGTTCAGGTGTAGATGGACCAGAGGTAGGGGTGTAGATGGACCAGTGGTTCAGGTGTAGATGGACCAGAGGTAGGGGTGTAGATGGACCAGTGGTTCAGGTGTAGATGGACCAGTGGTTCAGGGTGTAGATGGACCAGTGGTTCAGGTGTAGATGGACCAGTGGTTCGGGTGTAGATGGACCAGTGGTTCAGGTGTAGATGGACCAGTGGTACAGGTGTAGATGGACCAGAGGTACAGGTGTAGATGGACCAGTGGTACAGGTGTAGATGGACCAGTGGTACAGGTGTAGATGGACCAGAGGTACAGGTGTAGATGGACCAGTGGTACAGGTGTAGATGGACCAGTGGTACAGGTGTAGATGGACCAGTGGTACAGGTGTAGATGGACCAGTGGTACAGGTGTAGATGGACCAGAGGTACAGGTGTAGATGGACCAGTGGTACAGGTGTAGATGGACCAGTGGTTCAGGTGTAGATGGACCAGTGGTTCAGTTGTAGATGGACCAGAGGTAGGGGTGGAGATGGACCAGTGGTTCAGGTGTAGATGGACCAGAGGTATGGGTGTAGATGGACCAGTGGTAGGGGTGTAGATGGACCAGTGGTTCAGGTGTAGATGGACCAGAGGTAGGGGTGTAGATGGACCAGTGGTTCAGGTGTAGATGGACCAGAGGTAGGGGTGTAGATGGACCAGTGGTTCGGGTGTAGATGGACCAGTGGTTCGGGTGTAGATGGACCAGTGGTTCGGGTGTAGATGGACCAGAGGTGTAGATGGACCAGTGGTTCGGGTGTAGATTGACCAGTGGTACGGGTGTAGATGGACCAGTGGTAGGGGTGTAGATGGACCAGTGGTTCGGGTGTAGATGGACCAGTGGTTCGGGTGTAGATGGACCAGTGGTTCGGGTGTAGATGGACCAGAGGTAGGGGTGTAGATGGACCAGTGGTTCGGGTGTAGATGGACCAGAGGTAGGGGTGCAGATGGACCAGTGGTTCAGGTGTAGATTGACCAGTGGTTCAGGTGTAGATGGACCAGTGGTTCAGGTGTAGATGGACCAGTGGTTCGGGTGTAGATTGACCAGTGGTTCAGGTGTAGATGGACCAGAGGTTCAGGTGTAGATGGACCAGTAGTTCAGATGTAGATGGACCAGAGGTAGGGGTGTAGATGGACCAGTGGTTCAGTTGTAGATGGACCAGAGGTAGGGGTGTAGATGGACCAGTGGTTCAGGTGTAGATGGACCAGTGGTTCGGGTGTAGATGGACCAGAGGTAGTGGTGTAGATGGACCAGTGGTACAGGTGTAGATGGATTAGTGGTTCAGGTGTAGATGGACCAGAGGTAGGGGTGTAGATGGACCAGTGGTTCAGGTGTAGATGGACCAGAGGTACAGGTGTAGATGGACCAGAGGTAGGGGTGTAGATGGACCAGTGGTAGGGGTGTAGATGGACCAGAGGTTCAGGAGTAGATTGACCAGTGGTTCGGGTGTAGATGGACCAGTGGTATTGGTGTAGATGGACCAGTGGTACGGGTGTAGATGGACCAGTGGTTCAGGTGTAGATGGACCAGAGGTTCAGGTGTAGATGGACCAGTGGTTCAGGTGTAGATGGACCAGAGGTTCAGGTGTAGATGGACCAGTGGTTCAGGTGTAGATGGACCAGTGGTTCAGGTGTAGATGGACCAGTGGTACAGGTGTAGATGGACCAGAGGTAGTGGTGTAGATGGACCAGTGGTAGTGGTGTAGATGGACCAGTGGTAGTGGTGTAGATGGACCAGTGGTACAGGTGTAGATGGACCAGAGGTAGGGGTGTAGATGGACCAGTGGTTCGGGTGTAGATGGACCAGAGGTAGTGGTGTAGATGGACCAGAGGTAGGGGTGTAGATGGACCAGTGGTAGTGGTGTAGATGGACCAGTGGTTCGGGTGTAGATGGACCAGAGGTAGGGGTGTAGATGGACCAGTGGTTCAGGTGTAGATGGACCAGTGATACGGGTGTAGATGGACCAGTGGTACGGGTGTAGATGGACCAGTGGTACGGGTGTAGATGGACCAGTGGTTCAGGTGTAGATGGACCAGTGGTTCAGGTGTAGATGGACCAGAGGTTCAGGTGTAGATGGACCAGAGGTAGGGGTACAGATGGACCAGAGGTTCAGTTGTAGATGGACCAGTGGTACGGGTGTAGATGGACCAGTGGTTCAGGTGTAGATGGACCAGTGGTTCGGGTGTAGATGGACCAGTGGTTCAGGTGTAGATGGACCAGAGGTAGGGGTGCAGATGGACCAGTGGTTCAGGTGTAGATGGACCAGAGGTAGGGGTGTAGATTGACCAGTGGTTCGGGTGTAGATGGACCAGAGGTTCAGGTGTATATGGACCAGTGGTTCAGGTGTAGATGGACCAGAGGTTCGGGTGTAGATTGACCAGTGGTTCGGGTGTAGATGGACCAGAGGTAGGGGTGTAGATGGACCAGAGGTTCAGGTGTAGATGGACCAGTGATTCAGGTGTAGATGGACCAGAGGTAGGGGTGTAGATGGATCAGTGGTTCAGGTGTAGATGGACCAGAGGTAGGGGTGTAGATGGATCAGTGGTTCAGGTTTAGATGGACCAGAGGTAGGGGTGTAGATGGACCAGTGGTAGGGGTGTAGATGGACCAGAGGTTCAGGTGTAGATGGACCAGTGGTTCAGGTGTAGATGGACCAGTGGTACGGGTGTAGATGGACCAGAGGTAGGGGTGCAGATGGACCAGTGGTTCGGGTGCAGATGGACCAGTGGTTCAGGTGTAGATGGACCAGTGGTACAGGTGTAGATGGACCAGTGGTACAGGTGTAGATGGACCAGAGGTACAGGTGTAGATGGACCAGTGGTACAGGTGTAGATGGATCAGTGGTTCAGGTGTAGATGGACCAGTGGTTCAGGTGTAGATGGACCAGTGGTACGGGTGTAGATGGACCAGAGGTAGGGGTGCAGATGGACCAGTGGTTCAGGTGTAGATGGACCAGTGGTACAGGTGTAGATGGACCAGAGGTACAGGTGTAGATGGACCAGTGGTACAGGTGTAGATGGACCAGTGGTACAGGTGTAGATGGATCAGAGGTACAGGTGTAGATGGACCAGTGGTACAGGTGTAGATGGACCAGAGGTACAGGTGTAGATGGACCAGTGGTACAGGTGTAGATGGATCAGTGGTTCAGGTGTAGATGGACCAGTGGTTCAGTTGTAGATGGACCAGAGGTAGGGGTGGAGATGGACCAGTGGTTCAGGTGTAGATGGACCAGTGGTATTGGTGTAGATGGACCAGTGGTACGGGTGTAGATGGACCAGTGGTTCAGGTGTAGATGGACCAGAGGTTCAGGTGTAGATGGACCAGTGGTTCAGGTGTAGATGGACCAGAGGTTCAGGTGTAGATGGACCAGTGGTTCAGGTGTAGATGGACCAGTGGTTCAGGTGTAGATGGACCAGTGGTACAGGTGTAGATGGACCAGAGGTAGTGGTGTAGATGGACCAGTGGTAGTGGTGTAGATGGACCAGTGGTAGTGGTGTAGATGGACCAGTGGTACAGGTGTAGATGGACCAGAGGTAGGGGTGTAGATGGACCAGTGGTACAGGTGTAGATGGACCAGTGGTACAGGTGTAGATGGACCAGAGGTAGGGGTGTAGATGGACCAGTGGTTCGGGTGTAGATGGACCAGAGGTAGGGGTGTAGATGGACCAGTGGTTCAGGTGTAGATGGACCAGTGATACGGGTGTAGATGGACCAGTGGTACGGGTGTAGATGGACCAGTGGTACGGGTGTAGATGGACCAGTGGTTCAGGTGTAGATGGACCAGTGGTTCAGGTGTAGATGGACCAGAGGTTCAGGTGTAGATGGACCAGAGGTAGGGGTACAGATGGACCAGAGGTTCAGTTGTAGATGGACCAGTGGTACGGGTGTAGATGGACCAGTGGTTCAGGTGTAGATGGACCAGTGGTTCGGGTGTAGATGGACCAGTGGTTCAGGTGTAGATGGACCAGAGGTAGGGGTGCAGATGGACCAGTGGTTCAGGTGTAGATGGACCAGAGGTAGGGGTGTAGATTGACCAGTGGTTCGGGTGTAGATGGACCAGAGGTTCAGGTGTATATGGACCAGTGGTTCAGGTGTAGATGGACCAGAGGTTCGGGTGTAGATTGACCAGTGGTTCGGGTGTAGATGGACCAGAGGTAGGGGTGTAGATGGACCAGAGGTTCAGGTGTAGATGGACCAGTGGTTCAGGTGTAGATGGACCAGAGGTAGGGGTGTAGATGGATCAGTGGTTCAGGTGTAGATGGACCAGAGGTAGGGGTGTAGATGGACCAGTGGTTCAGGTTTAGATGGACCAGAGGTAGGGGTGTAGATGGACCAGTGGTAGGGGTGTAGATGGACCAGAGGTTCAGTGTAGTGGACCAGTGGGTGTAGAGGACCAGGTGGAGGCATAGGTGTAGATGGACCAGGGTAGGGTAGATGGACCAGAGGTTCAGGTGTAGATGGACCAGTGGTACGGGTGTAGATGGACCAGTGGTTCAGGTGTAGATGGACCAGTGGTTCGGGTGTAGATGGACCAGTGGTTCAGGTGTAGATGGACCAGAGGTAGGGGTGTAGATGGACCAGTGGTTCAGGTGTAGATGGACCAGAGGTACGGGTGTAGATGGACCAGTGGTTCAGGTGTAGATGGACCAGAGGTTCAGGTGTAGATGGACCAGTGGTTCAGGTGTAGATGGACCAGGGGTGTAGATGACCAGTGGTCGGTGTAGATGGACCAGAGGTAGGGTGTAGATGGACCAGTGGTTCAGGTGTAGATGGACCAGTGGTTCAGGTGTAGATGGACCAGAGGTAGGGTGTAGATGGACCAGTGGTTCAGGTGTAGATGGACCAGAGGTAGGGTGGAGGTGTAGATGGACCAGTAGTACAGGTTTAGATGGACCAGAGGTAGGGGTGTAGATGGACCAGTGGTACAGGTGTAGATGGACCAGTGGTACAGTTGTAGATGGACCAGAGGTAGGGGTGTAGATGGACCAGTGGTTCGGGTGTAGATGGACCAGAGGTAGTGGTGTAGATGGACCAGTGGTAGTGGTGTAGATGGACCAGTGGTTCGGGTGTAGATGGACCAGAGGTAGGGGTGTAGATGGACCAGTGGTTCAGGTGTAGATGGACCAGTGGTACGGGTGTAGATGGACCAGTGGTACGGGTGTAGATGGACCAGTGGTACGGGTGTAGATGGACCAGTGGTTCAGGTGTAGATGGACCAGTGGTTCAGGTGTAGATGGACCAGAGGTTCAGGTGTAGATGGACCAGAGGTAGGGGTGCAGATGGACCAGAGGTTCAGTTGTAGATGGACCAGTGGTACGGGTGTAGATGGACCAGTGGTTCAGGTGTAGATGGACCAGTGGTTCGGGTGTAGATGGACCAGTGGTTCAGGTGTAGATGGACCAGAGGTAGGGGTGCAGATGGACCAGTGGTTCAGGTGTAGATGGACCAGAGGTAGGGGTGTAGATTGACCAGTGGTTCGGGTGTAGATGGACCAGAGGTTCAGGTGTATATGGACCAGTGGTTCAGGTGTAGATGGACCAGAGGTTCGGGTGTAGATTGACCAGTGGTTCGGGTGTAGATGGACCAGAGGTAGGGGTGTAGATGGACCAGAGGTTCAGGTGTAGATGGACCAGTGATTCAGGTGTAGATGGACCAGAGGTAGGGGTGTAGATGGATCAGTGGTTCAGGTGTAGATGGACCAGAGGTAGGGGTGTAGATGGACCAGTGGTTCAGGTTTAGATGGACCAGAGGTAGGGGTGTAGATGGACCAGTGGTAGGGGTGTAGATGGACCAGAGGTTCAGGTGTAGATGGACCAGTGGTTCAGGTGTAGATGGACCAGTGGTACGGGTGTAGATGGACCAGAGGTAGGGGTGCAGATGGACCAGTGGTTCGGGTGCAGATGGACCAGTGGTTCAGGTGTAGATGGACCAGTGGTACAGGTGTAGATGGACCAGTGGTACAGGTGTAGATGGACCAGAGGTACAGGTGTAGATGGACCAGTGGTACAGGTGTAGATGGACCAGAGGTAAAGGTGTAGATGGACCAGTGGTACAGGTGTAGATGGACCAGTGGTACAGGTGTAGATGGACCAGGGGTACAGGTGTAGATGGACCAGTGGTACAGGTGTAGATGGACCAGAGGTACAGGTGTAGATGGACCAGTGGTACAGGTGTAGATGGACCAGTGGTACAGGTGTAGATGGACCAGTGGTTCAGTTGTAGATGGACCAGAGGTAGGGGTGGAGATGGACCAGTGGTTCAGGTGTAGATGGACCAGTGGTACGGGTGTAGATGGACCAGTGGTTCGGGTGTAGATGGACCAGTGGTTCGGGTGTAGATGGACCAGTGGTTCGGGTGTAGATGGACCAGTGGTTCAGGTGTAGATGGACCAGAGGTAGGGGTGTAGATGGACCAGTGGTTCAGGTGTAGATTGACCAGTGGTATGGGTGTAGATGGACCAGTGGTAGGGGTATAGATGGACCAGTGGTTCGGGTGTAGATGGACCAGAGGTAGGGGTGTAGATGGACCAGTGGTTCGGGTGTAGATGGACCAGAGGTAGGGGTGCAGATGGACCAGTGGTTCAGGTGTAGATTGACCAGTGGTTCAGGTGTAGATGGACCAGTGGTTCAGGTGTAGATGGACCAGTGGTTCGGGTGTAGATTGACCAGTGGTTCAGGTGTAGATGGACCAGAGGTTCAGGTGTAGATGGACCAGTAGTTCAGGTGTAGATGGACCAGAGGTAGGGGTGTAGATGGACCAGTGGTTCAGTTGTAGATGGACCAGAGGTTCGGGTGTAGATGGACCAGTGGTTCAGGTGTAGATGGACCAGAGGTAGTGGTGTAGATGGACCAGTGGTACAGGTGTAGATGGACCAGTGGTTCAGGTGTAGATGGACCAGAGGTAGGGGTGTAGATGGACCAGTGGTTCAGGTGTAGATGGACCAGAGGTACAGGTGTAGATGGACCAGAGGTTCGGGTGTAGATGGACCAATGGTAGGGGTGTAGATGGACCAGAGGTTCAGGTGTAGATTGACCAGTGGTTCGGGTGTAGATGGACCAGTGGTTCGGGTGTAGATGGACCAGTGGTTCGGGTGTAGATGGACCAGTGGTTCGGGTGTAGATGGACCAGTGGTATTGGTGTAGATGGACCAGTGGTATGGGTGTAGATGGACCAGTGGTTCAGGTGTAGATGGACCAGAGGTTCAGGTGTAGATGGACCAGTGGTTCGGGTGTAGATGGACCAGAGGTTCGGGTGTAGATTGACCAGTGGTTTGGGTGTAGATGGACCAGTGGTTCAGGTGTAGATGGACCAGAGGTTCAGGTGTAGATTGACCAGAGGTTTGGGTGTAGCTTGACCAGTGGTTCGGGTGTAGATGGACCAGTGATTCGGGTGTAGATTGACCAGTGGTTCAGGTGTAGATGGACCAGTGGTTCGGGTGTAGATTGACCAGTGGTTCGGGTGTAGATGGACCAGTGGTTCAGGTGTAGATGGACCAGTGGTTCAGGTGTAGATGGACCAGTGGTACAGGTGTAGATGGACCAGTGGTACAGGTGTAGATGGACCAGAGGTACAGTGTAGATGGACCAGAGGTACATGTGTAGATGGACCAGTGGTACAGGTGTAGATGGACCAGTGGTACAGGTGTAGATGGACCAGAGGTACAGGTGTAGATGGATCAGTGGTACAGGTGTAGATGGATCAGTGGTTCAGTTGTAGATGGACCAGTGGTTCAGGTGTAGATGGACCAGAGGTTCAGGTGTAGATGGACCAGAGTTTCGGGTGTAGATTGACCAGTGGTTCGGGTGTAGATGGACCAGTGGTTCAGGTGTAGATGGACCAGTGGTTCAGTTGTAGATGGACCAGAGGTAGGGGTGTAGATGGACCAGAGGTAGGGGTGTAGATGGACCAGTGGTTCAGGTGTAGATGGACCAGAGGTTCGGGTGTAGATTGTCCAGTGGTTTGGGTGTAGATGGACCAGTGGTTCAGGTGTAGATGGACCAGAGGTAGGGGTGTAGATGGACCAGAGGTTCGAGTGTAGATTGACCAGTGGTTTGGGTGTAGATGGACCAGAGGTTCAGATGGACCAGTGGTTCGGGTGTAGATGGACCAGAGGTTCGGGTGTAGATTGACCAGTGGTTTGGGTGTAGATGGACCAGAGGTTCAGGTGTAGATGGACCAGTGGTTCGGGTGTAGATGGACCAGAGGTTCGGGTGTAGATTGACCAGTGGTTTGGGTGTAGATGGACCAGTGGTTCAGGTGTAGATGGACCAGAGGTTCAGGTGTAGATTGACCAGTGGTTCGGGTGTAGCTTGACCAGTGGTTCGGGTGTAGATGGACCAGTGATTCGGGTGTAGATTGACCAGTGGTTCAGGTGTAGATGGACCAGTGGTTCGGGTGTAGATTGACCAGTGGTTCGGGTGTAGATGGACCAGTGGTTCAGGTGTAAATGGACCAGTGGTTCAGGTGTAGATGGACCAGTGGTACAGGTGTAGATGGACCAGTGGTACAGGTGTAGATGGACCAGAGGTACATGTGTAGATGGACCAGTGGTACAGGTGTAGATGGACCAGTGGTACAGGTGTAGATGGACCAGAGGTACAGGTGTAGATGGATCAGTGGTACAGGTGTAGATGGATCAGTGGTTCAGGTGTAGATGGACCAGTGGTTCAGGTGTAGATGGACCAGAGGTTCAGGTGTAGATGGACCAGAGTTTCGGGTGTAGATTGACCAGTGGTTCGGGTGTAGATGGACCAGTGGTTCAGGTGTAGATGGACCAGTGGTTCAGTTGTAGATGGACCAGAGGTAGGGGTGTAGATGGACCAGAGGTAGGGGTGTAGATGGACCAGTGGTTCAGGTGTAGATGGACCAGAGGTTCGGGTGTAGATGGACCAGAGGTAGGGGTGTAGATGGACCAGAGGTTCGGGTGTAGATGGACCAGTGGTTCGGGTGTAGATGGACCAGAGGTTCAGGTGTAGATGGACCAGTGGTTCGGGTGTAGATGGACCAGAGGTTCGGGTGTAGATGGACCAGTGGTTTGGGTGTAGATGGACCAGTGGTTCAGGTGTAGATGGACCAGAGGTTCGGGTGTAGATTGACCAGTGGTTCGGGTGTAGATGGACCAGTGATTCGGGTGTAGATGGACCAGTGGTTCAGGTGTAGATGGACCAGTGGTTCGGGTGTAGATTGACCAGTGGTTCGGGTGTAGATGGACCAGTGGTTCAGGTGTAGATGGACCAGTGGTTCAGGTGTAGATGGACCAGTGGTTCAGGTGTAGATGGACCAGTGGTACAGGTGTAGATGGACCAGAGGTACAGGTGTAGATGGACCAGTGGTACAGGTGTAGATGGACCAGTGGTACAGGTGTAGATGGACCAGTGGTACAGGTGTAGATGGACCAGTGGTACAGGTGTAGATGGACCAGAGGTACAGGTGTAGATGGACCAGTGGTACAGGTGTAGATGGATCAGTGGTTCAGGTGTAGATGGACCAGTGGTTCAGGTGTAGATGGACCAGAGGTTCAGGTGTAGATGGACCAGAGGTTCGGGTGTAGATTGACCAGTGGTTTGGGTGTAGATGGACCAGTGGTTCAGGTGTAGATGGACCAGTGGTTCGGGTGTAGATTGACCAGTGGTTCGGGTGTAGATGGACCAGTGGTTCAGGTGTAGGTGGACCAGAGGTAGGGGTGTAGATGGACCAGTGGTACATGTGTAGATGGACCAGTGGTTCAGGTGTCGATGTTGTTTGAAGTGAAATGTTAACTCCGCATGACAAAAGGCGATCATAAAAGCTTGCCTTGAGCAAAAGTGCTCTGGCGAGCTAATAAACGAGAGGATTGCCTAATAACTAACTTTATCACCTGAAAATAATCGCACCTTTTCTAAATATGGACCAGAATTCAAATAATACAGTATTACTATTATTTTTTTATTTTCTGTAAATGTACAGATAATCTGTAACATGTAAAAAAAATACTATAACAGTATTAAACAGCACATTCCAAGTCATGAAAACAAACTCCCAAATATCTTTATTTCAGAAATTTCTAAATATCGAATAAACAGAGAGTTGGTCCTTCATAGCAATCCTCTTTGTTTTCAACACAAGATTAATGCAAACATAAATGAGATTATTGCAAATTAAATAATATTAAATAATTATAGAACACATGGTTCAACATCCCGCCAAACTATTGTTTTGCTTTGAATTTCAAAAAACAGGTTTTATACAGTTGGATGGTGAAAATCTTAAAAGAGCTATTTGTTAATGTGAAGTAAATACTTCTTAATCTGGAATTATTTCTTAATCCGAAGGAGACATTCTTTGTCTGAAGGAGATATTTGTTAATCTGAAGCAATTATCGAAAGGAGATATTTCTTTGGCGATTGCCTTTTGTCCGTCGTCCACATTTAAACAAGAGGGCCACAAAGGCTTTGGATCGCTCACCTGCTCACCTAAGTTGAAAATCTCAAAGGGCTGTAAAAACATACAATTGTTCGGTAAGTTTGCCCATTCGTTTTAAAAATACAAATTATTTTATAATAATAATAATAATTTTAACAGGTCGACCATTGAAAGATTATTAGTGCAATACAGTCACCCGTAGACAAATACTTTGGTACCTTTATGTCTAATGGTATAGGAAATATGGCCCAGGCAAGTGTTTCTGATGGATATGATAACTGCAAAGTTAAAAGTCATTGCATCCATATTTTGGTATGGGACAAACAGCTATCCTATGATGTAACCACATAGCACTTGGTCTAGTATCTGTATATCTTCAAGTAGTGAACAACATAGTTCCGATATAAAGCATCTAGCTTAAGCTCTCCCAGAGTTGCCTCACTTCTCCTTAAGTTAATGCTGGAGAAGTGTTTTCATACAGACTATATAGAGTACAGACTATATATAGAGTACAGACTATATATAGAGTACAGACTATATAGAGTACAGACTATATAGAGTACAGACTATATAGAGGGCAGTTGGTTGATTGACAATTCTTCTCCCTCCTTTGAAACTTGTATGTTTAACCTAAGCATTACTACATTCAACATAGTTTTATGAAAAACAATTTCCTTGGTTTTTATAATCGTCCACAGCGGTAGAATATCAACATCATACATTTCCTGAGAAACCCTGTTTAACATCTCTGTGATAGTTTTACAGTGACATTCCAATCATACATTCCCCCGGAGTCACGCAGTGTAACATCTCTGTGATAGTTTTACAGTGACATTCCAATCATACATTCCCCCAGAGTCATGCAGTTTAACATACCTGTGGTAGTTTTACAGTGACATTCCAATCATACATTCCCCGGAGTCACGCAGTTTAACATCTCTGTGATAGTTCTACAGTGACATTCCAATCATACATTCCCCCAGTCACGCAGCTTAACATCTCTGTGATAGTTTTACAGTGACATTCCAATCATACATTCCCCCAGTCACGCAGCTTAACATCTCTGTGATAGTTTTACAGTGACATTCCAATCATACATTCCCCCAGTCATTCAGTTTAACATCTATGTGGTAGTTTTACAGTGACATTCCAATCATACATTCCCCCGGAGTCACGCAGTTTAACATCTCTGCGATAGTTTTACAGTGACATTCCAATCATACATTCCCCAGTCATGCAGTTTAACATATCTGTGGTAGTTTTACAGTGACATTCCAATCATACATTCCCCGGAGTCATGCAGTTAACATCTCTGTGATAGTTTTACAGTGACATTCCAATCATACATTCCCCCGGAGTCACGCAGTTTAACATCTCTGCGATAGTTTTACAGTGACATTCCAATCATACATTCCCCAGTCATGCAGTTTAACATATCTGTGGTAGTTTTACAGTGACATTCCAATCATACATTCCCCGGAGTCACGCAGTTTAACATCTCTGTGATAGTTCTACAGTGACATTCCATTCATACATTCCCCCAGTCACGCAGCTTAACATCTCTGTGATAGTTTTACAGTGACATTCCAATCATACATTCCCCCAGTCATTCAGTTTAACATCTATGTGGTAGTTTTACAGTGACATTCCAATCATACATTCCCCGGAGTCATGCAGTTAACATCTCTGTGATAGTTTTACAGTGACATTCCAATCATACATTCCCCCGGAGTCACGCAGTTTAACATCTCTGTGATAGTTTTACAGTGACATTCCAATCATACATTCCCCAGTCATGCAGTTTAACATATCTGTGGTAGTTTTACAGTGACATTCCAATCATACATTCCCCGGAGTCACGCAGTTTAACATCTCTGTGATAGTTCTACAGTGACATTCCAATCATACATTCCTCCAGTCACGCAGCTTAACATCTCTGTGATAGTTTTACAGTGACATTCCAATCATACATTCCCCCAGTCACGCAGCTTAACATCTCTGTGATAGTTTTACAGTGACATTCCAATCATACATTCCCCGGAGTCATGCAGTTAACATCTGTGATAGTTTTACAGTGACATTCCAATCATACATTCCCCAGTCATGCAGTTTAACATCTCTGTGATAGTTTTACAGTGACATTCCAATCATACATTCCCCAGTCACGCAGTTCAACATCTCTGTGATAGTTTTACAGTGACATTCCAATCATACATTCCCCGGAGTCATGCAGTTTAACATATCTGTGGTAGTTTTACAGTGTCATTCCAATCATACACTCCCCAGAGTCATGCAGTTTAACATCTCTGTGATAGTTTTACAGTGACATTCCAATCATACATTCCCCCAGTCACGCAGCTTAACATCTCTGTGATAGTTCTACAGTGACATTCCATTCATACATTCCCCCGGAGTCACGCAGTGTAACATCTCTGTGATAGTTCTACAGTGACATTCCATTCATACATTCCCCCGGAGTCACGCAGTGTAACATCTCTGTGATAGTTCTACAGTGACAATCCATTCATACATTCCCCCGAGTCACGCAGTGTAACATCTCTGTGATAGTTTTACAGTGACATTCCATTCATACATTCCCCCAGAGTCACGCAGTGTAACATCTCTGTGATAGTTCTACAGTGACATTCCATTCATACATTCCCCCGGAGTCACGCAGTGTAACATCTCTGTGATAGTTCTACAGTGACATTCCATTCATACATTCCCCCGGAGTCACGCAGTGTAACATCTCTGTGATAGTTCTACAGTGACATTCCATTCATACATTCCCCCGGAGTCACGCAGTGTAACATCTCTGTGATAGTTCTACAGTGACATTCCATTCATACATTCCCCCGGAGTCACGCAGTGTAACATCTCTGTGATAGTTCTACAGTGACATTCCATTCATACATTCCCCCGGAGTCACGCAGTGTAACATCTCTGTGATAGTTCTACAGTGACATTCCATTCATACATTCCCCCGGAGTCACGCAGTGTAACATCTCTGTGATAGTTCTACAGTGACATTCCATTCATACATTCCCCCGGAGTCACGCAGTGTAACATCTCTGTGATAGTTCTACAGTGACATTCCATTCATACATTCCCCCGGAGTCACGCAGTGTAACATCTCTGTGATAGTTCTACAGTGACATTCCATTCATACATTCCCCCGGAGTCACGCAGTGTAACATCTCTGTGATAGTTATACAGTGACATTCCATTAATACATTCCCCCG